>OX579633.1:1905350-2190707 GCA_951230915.1 Antitrichia curtipendula | reverse complement strand
TATACAATTAGGTCCAATAATCTTACAAAAGTGCCTATTTGTATCATTCAAAGAATTTTACATAATATAGAATAAAATGGACATTTATTGTCTTGCATAATTAACATTCAATTCTTACACAATCTCAATCAAGGGTACCAAATTTCAGTTTATAAATAAATGAATTTTTATTTTTGGTGAATTATTTCATTTAATATTTATATTTTTACATGATAATTGATTGAAAAACATTGGCAATGAATTTTCCAATTGATTGCATAGATATGCAGGAAACATACACACACACATCTTTCCTTTAACAAGCATCTTCCAAAAAGTTTTAGAATTCCTTCTATAGAGATTTTAATGCCGGTGTGATAATAACCCATTTTTGTACAATACTAGGTATCTCTTTATTGAAATTGCTCTCTTGCCCCTTGCATTGTAACATTTTTTGAACTAATTTGAGTATAATGGTACAATTATTTTAACAAAATATAATTAAAATACAAAAATATTTATTTTACAAAATTGAGCAATGCCATATCAATATTGAAATCTCTATGGAGGAAATTTTGAAACTTTTTCTAGATGTTTGTTGAAGGAAAGACTCGGGGAGGTCACTTAGCTCTACTACAACAAACCACGTGCGAACAAGTGGTTTCTAATAAACTATAATTTCAACCTAAAATTTTGAGCATTGTTTAATAATGACTATAGGTTTCTATTGCCAAAATTTCCAACTCAAATAAAATATGAAATGATTTCTAGAAGAGGTTGAAAATGGGCTAAAATGGCATGTTTTTCAACTCAAATAATTATAGAGAACACATTTAGATGACCATTGAATCAATATTCAACTCAAAATTAGCTTTCAATAGAGAGTTATTTTTCAGAATTTTTTGTTTATTTTTTAGACAATTTTTTCTTATATAATATAGGGGTGTGAAAGTTATTTTTCAGTTCTACAGTGTATCTTTTTACTTCAAAAATTTGTAACTAATTATCATTAATAAATAAAAATATCAGTAATTCAAAACATAAACCTTCAAAGTAGGAAAATCTATTCATATTTTTTTAATTTTGTTTTATTTAAAATTCAAAAAGTAAATAGGGGGTCCAAAGTTTTGATCGCACGTGGCTTCTAATGGACACTCTAAGTGACCTCCCCGAGAGGAAAGATGTGTATATAGATGTTTCCTTCTTATCAGTATGCAATCAAATTAAAAAACTAATCACCAATATTTTTCAATTAATTATTATATAAAATTATGAATATTACATGAAACAAATCATCCAAAATGAAGTTTTATTTTTTTAAATTGAAATTTGGTATGCTTAATTGGAATTGCGTAAGAATTGAATGTTATTTATAGAAGACACAAACTGCCACTAAATTATACTCTATTTTATGCAAAAAATAAATAAATGGTACAATAGACAATTTGTAAGATTATTGGACTTGATTGTATATAAAGCATTCATTTAATACCAAGCAAGGAATAAGGAATTTGAAGCTAGGCCAATTGTGCAAATGCCTTAGACTCATACAACAAAATAATAAGTTATGTACTTGCAAGTTCACTTGTGTAGCATACTAATACATAAAGGAAGAAGCTTATGACTGTGTAGCCAAAAATATTTTGAAATTCTACCAAGAAAAGATTGAGATTTGCAAGAATTGGGACGTCCTTTTCTATTGGTTCCCCAAATGCTTCTTCAAATTCAACCCCATCTGGAGTTAAAGAACCTCGAGTTAGTCTCCCAAACAAGTTTGATGGCAATCAATCAAAGTTCCAAGGCTTTGTAAATCAAGTGCGACTTGTTTTTTGACTTCAGCCTCAAAGATATTCTATTGCTGAACTGCAAAGTGCAATTAGTTGGTACCTTACTTATAGAAGCTGCATTATCGTGGTTCTCTCCTTATTTAGAGACAGACGTCTCAATTCTTGCAAATCTCAATCTTTTCTTGGTAGAACTTCAAAATACTTTTGGCGACACCAATAGGGTCCAAACAGCAACAACAAAACTTTGATCTTTACAACAAAGATCGCGTGCGGACTCAATGTATGTAACAAAATTTTGACTTCTAGCAAATGACGTGGATTGGGACGACAACATGCTGATCAATGGATTTTGATGGGGCTTGCGTGACAACGTTAAAGACTTGCTATTAAACCTGCTAGATCCTATTTATGTATTAGAGGCTATCATGCAAGCTCTACAATGTGACAACCGGCTATTTGACTTGCTATTCAAGCGACGATAAGAGCGAAGATCGGTTCTCGGATTAAATCGAGCAGACTCTACGGCACCAATACCACCAAATCCATCAACTTCATCTATGCCAAAACCAATGCAAATTGATGCAGTTTGGTTCAAGCCTTTGACAAATCAAGAAAAGAAATGTCGGCATGAAGAAAGATTGTGTTTCTATTGTAGAGGACTGAGACCTCAAGCTGATGGCTGCCCAAATAAATAACGACGCATGCCTCAAATTCAAAAAGCAAGCATTCAACAAGAAAACAACAACGGTTAGCTACAATAGGGACCGTGCGGCTGAACTCCACATTTTCCTTAACAACTTTAGGTCCTATATTATCTGCAAATCCTAAGCCTTGTTTTATTATACTAGTATGTTTGGATTCTCAAAAAATAGATACTTATGCCTTGATAGATTCAGAAGCCTCTGCAAATTTTATAGATGAATCTTTTGTAAAATTACATAAAATATCCCTAGTACAAAAAATAAAAGCAGTTCATGTTGAAGTTATTGATGGAAGACCACTATCTTTTGGCAATATTATCTATGAAACAATTCCTCTACAAACTACTTCAAAAAATCATAGTAGTCAAATAACATACAATGTTATCCGTTCACCTTCTAGCCCTATTACCTTAGGACTTTCTTGACTTGAAAAATATAATCCTCAAATTGATTGGTCATATTGTAATATTATTTTTCTTCCTGAAAAACCTTTAGTATAAGAGTCCTCTTCAAAATCTAAACCTTATTCTTGCCAAAAATTTCAGAAATTATTATTCATTGGAGCGAGAGCATTCATGCATGCTGCAAAGATTAATGCTACCTTTGCAATCTATGCAACTTCAATAGCTAATGCAATGACAACGATAAGCGAGATTTTAGAGCAATAGAAGTCTTTTGAAGATGTTTTGAAAAGAAAAATGCAGATATGGTACCTCAACATCAATCATATGATTGTGCCATTGATATGGAGAAAGGTACACAACCACCTTTTGGACCAATTTACAATTTATTGCAAGATAAGCTTGTAGTGTTGAAGCAATATATTGAAGAAAATTTAGCCAAGAATTTCATTCTACACTCAAAGTCTCCAACTGGTATTCCTATTCTATTTGTGAAGAAAACAGATGGATCTTTACAAATGTGCATAGATTATCGAGGTCTCAACAAGGTAACAATTAATAATCAATATCCATTATCATTGACTACAAATCTTCTTAGCCAACTTACTCAACTTAGCCAAGCAAAAATTTATACCAAGATTGATTTAAAAACTGCATACAACTTAATACGTGTAAAAGAAGGAGACAAATGGAAAACAACATTTCAGACAAGGTATAGCCATTTTGAATATAACATCATGCCCTTTGGATTAACCAATGGACCAGCCTTTTTTAACACTTAATGAACAATATATTTTGAGAATTTTTGGATGACTTTGTCATGGTCTATTTGGATGACATTCTAATATACTCCAAATATGAAACACCACATGAAGAACATGTTAAACTAGTCCTTGAAAAGCTTCAAAGTATTGGTTTATATGCAAAATTAGAAAAATGTGTTTTTCACACATCTAAAACAAAGTTTCTTGGTTATATAGTCTCAAATAAGGGAATATCAATGGATTCAAAGAAGATTCAAGCTGTATTAGATTGGGCAACGCCCAAAACGGTATGTGATGTTCAATGTTTCCTTGGTTTTGCAAACTTCTATTGAATGTTTATTAAAAATTATTCACAAATTGCGACGCCTCTTACACAACTTACTTGCAAGGATAAGTTGGATTGGAATCAAGAAGCAAAAAAACTTTTCAAACATTAAAAAAGGCTTTTACTATAGTTCCAATGGCGACCCATCCCGGTTTTTCAGAGTCATTTTTTCGTGCATTTTTTATGGAGATAGATGCTTCAAATTTTGCTTTAGAAGCAATATTATCACAACCTAGAGAAAATGGGAAACTACATCCCATTGCATTTCATTCAAGGAAGTTCAATGTTGCAAAAATTAACTACAAAATTCATAATAAGGAATTACTTGCTATTGTGGATTCCTTTCAAGAATGATGTCATCTACTTGAAGAAGCTACCCACCAGGTAACAATATATATTGATCACAAAAATCTTGAATATTTCATGTCAACTTGTGTATTGAATCGTCGTCAAGCTTGTTGGAATATGTCCTTGTTGAGATTTGACTTTTGTATTATATATCGGCTTGGAAAACAACAAGGGCTGTCTAATGCATTATCTAGACAATCCAATCTTATGCCAAGAGCGGGAAAAGAAACATATGATTTACAACAAACCATTCTTCTAAAGCCTGAACGTTTTCATCTATGAACAACTTCTTTTTTTATTTTAATTGACTCCGGTTTCTTAGAAAAAGTCCAAACAACCTTGACCAAAGTCTCTCTTGTTCTTGATATTACACAACGCCTTTATGATAAGACTGGAGATTCTAGTAAATTCAAAATCAAAGACAAATTCTATATTTTGAAGAACATTTGTATATTCTTGAAGGACATCTTCAAATCTTGCAAGCTCGTCACGACCTTCCAACCACTGGACCTTTTGGATAGAATAAGACTTTGGAGCTCATTTCTCATGATTTTTGATTAACTTCTCAACAATCAACATTGTTGATTGAGCACATCTCTCCTTCTATGGCTGATTTTCACACATTTAATTCTACAATTTCTTCAAATGTTGATGGCTCGGCTTATAGTGCTAAAATCCTAGCAAAACAATCATTCAACCATGCGGTGAAATCTATGACAAGCATCCAGATTTGGTTTGATATCGGCCTTTGAAGGCAAAATCATGTTGTATGGTACCCAAGATCGTTTTTTTATTGTGCTGTGGGTTAGTAGGTTCATGCCACATTTAACTACTTTTGGAGTTTTAGACTTTTGATAGTTCTAAATTAATAATAAAAAATAATGATCACATTAAAAGAAAAATGTGTCCACCACAATTGATTAAAATGCAACTAAGTGTTCTACACAACTATCCTCTAAATGTAGCCCTCTCTATTGGCACCAAATTCTTATGTCATTGTTTGTTTCATTGTTTTACATCATTAGTACAATATTTTAGTTGCAAAGTAGTTGTAGAATGAAGTAGATACATTGTGTTAGTTGCAAAGGAGTCATAGAATGAAGTGTAGGAATATGAGAATTGTAGCAGGGTTCAAATTTAGAATGAATGTGAATTATTCTCCATCCAATATTCATCACAATTGTTGATGTGAACTAATCCACACTGTATGATATCCACCATGTCAATTTACATTTGCGAAAAACGACTAGGAAATGACTAGGAAAGAATTGCAATTGTAAAATAATAGTAGTTGTTTCCTACTTGTTTTTTAGTTGTTTAGAAGTCATTTCCTAATTGTTTAGTAGTTGTTTACTTGTTTCCTAGTTGTTTTCAAATCATTTTTCAATTGTCTTATATTAATTGTCTTATATCAATTGGCCCATAACAATTGTCAAGAGTATCATTAGATTGGACATATAAAACTTGTAAGTAGTTGTATCTTCATCTAATGAATTTTGTTAATAGAATTCTAAGATTTCTACAGTTTGAAGATTTTTACATTTAGTAAATTTTTATATTTTGAAGATTTATACATTTTATAGATTTTGAAATGTTCAAATTTTACAAGTCACCATCAAGTTGCAAATGAGTCATAGACAAGGTGCAATGAAGACACTGACAAATCGCAAACAAGTCACAAATAAGTTGCAAATGAGTTATAGACAAGTCGCAATGAAGTCACAAATGAGTCATATATAAGCAATGTAGTCATAAATAAGTCGAAACCGAGTCATACATTAGTTGCAAATGAGTCACCAATAAGTTGTACAATTCACCAATTAAGTGACCGATCTCACATGGCAGCAAATACCACATAAGCAACCATATCATAAAACGTATGGATGGAGTTCCAAATAAGTTGCCAAATGAGAAACAACCTTGTTTAGCCTTAGAATTACAATACGACTAGCAAACCTGTCTATAGTGACCGGGGGCCTCTAGATTCTCACTAATCACAAATGTCCGATGCAATAAAAAAAACTAGTTGCTCTTTGTAGTTGCATAATTCCTCATTTTTTCTAGTGTCATAGGAGATAATGCAAAACATAGGGAAATCAATACAAAATATCTGAAGATCTATACAAACATTTGCACTATAAGAAAGTGGGTTTCTTCAATGTCTAAGATGACGGATTTTAGGCAACACAAAACGAAACAATCTATATTTTTATATCTATAATAATGTCCAATATAACATCATGATGTTACATTGAACGTCATTGTTGAAAAAAAGTAATGGATTGTTACATTTAAAGTCATCTAAAATCCATCACCTAAAACATAGGTTTCTTATATTGTTGAAAGGTCAATGGTTGGCCGTTCTTCTAGAGGATCAATTGAGATAAATAATAAGGTAGAAAAATTATTGGGTGGTGTTTGAGTTGGAATATTGCTTGGAATGTCCTAAAGGCAAATTGATGAACTCATGTTGGTGATGGTAGCATTGATCCTCCTATGTATATGAGATATTTTTCCTATTAAGGTAGAACCAACCATTCCTAACAAGAGACCCATATGCAATCCATAGAGTGTAGTTATTTCCAACCATAGCTTGAAATGAATTTTTTTCCTCCAAAGTTAGAACTATTACGGTCATGCAACATGTCCTAAAGTAGTGAGCAAGAAAATAGGAAGTAGTAGATGAAAAAATAGTTCTTGAATGATCGGAATTGGAAGACTCTATATATTAGACATGGGTTGAGACAAACTTTTGGCTTCCAAAATTCATAGTCATTTTAATTCAAGCAATTAAATTATTAGTTTTTTGGCAATCTCCATCATTTCTATCTTTGCACCTTTGAAAATGTTTGCTTCACCTTGCACTACTCCAAATCGTATTCACTATTTTTTATTTGATCAATTATAGGTGGCTTCACCTTAGTTGTGTGTGTGATCTTGAACTGGCTATGTTTGTTTCAGATTCAGTTTGCTAATTTCAGCAGTAGGAGCTATACCAATGTGGGTCATCTAATCATCTTCTCCATTGTTATTAGATACCTATGTTGTGTCATAAATATGTAACAATGTTGATTGCTCAAAGATACATTCCTCATGTTTTGAGTTGTAGAATTGTCCTTTGTCAAATGTCACATTCCTTGTGACCTCTATTTTATGTGTCTGAGGCATGTAGATTCTAAATCCCTTATTCACCTCTATCATCTATCTTCAATATGTAGATTCCTATGCTAGCTCTAAGTGCTAATTTGTCTCTATCTTCTTTCCTAATGTGAACATATGTTAAGCAACCCAAAAATGTGTAGGTTTGAAAGGTTAGGTTTTAGTAGTAAGAACTTTTCTTGGGGTGTTTGACCAAGGCTAACTTTAGTAAATGAAGAGTTGATTAGATAGACAATTGCGGATGTGGCCTCTATCCACCAATAGTGAGGAGCATGACCACCAATTGGCATGGATCTAACTTTGTTTAGTATAATCCTATTATTGCGGTTAGCCATATTGTTTTGGTGTGGTGTGTGGGCATTAGTTAGTTGTCTCTGGATCCCTTGTGATCTGAGAAAGTTAGAGAAACATTCTCTAACTATTTTGTATTGAAAGTTTGAAACTACCATTCTATCATGGGTTTGAATTCCCTAAGTTTCTAGAGTGTTAAATCTTTTGCATTTAAAAAATAGATCCACATTTTGCATGAGATAGTAATCATTAGTGAATGTGATAAAATATTTGAACTTTTCTCATGACATGAATCAGTAGAAGACTATATGAGTGAGTGTAAATTGGGCTCTAATGGTCAAGTTGTTGACCCGTCCTATAGATAGCTTGTTTATTAATTTTAATAAGAGTTGGTTTTCCTTATGCTCATACTGGACAAACAGCCTTAAACAATGGTAATTTTGGAATTCCTAACACTAAGCATTTGCTTTCAAAGGAAGCTAAATCTTGGTAGTTAATATGTCCTAATCTCGAGGTGACAACTCACAGTACTAAGGCATGTGCTTTCTTAACTTTTCTAATCTAAAATAAAAGAAGCTACTTTTTTATTTTATAGGTTATGAGATCATAGTAGGAAAGAAGACATTGAGAAGAATCAAATGGTATGATTTTTATATCAATCATAATGGTTTTGGGCACATGGACAATTTTTGTTAAAATGACAATATTTAGTTATTTTGGCAATTTTTATAGTTTAGACAGGGATGTATGAAATGTACAACTAACCTAGATGTTTGAAATCTAGATTTGTCCTAGATGTCACTTTTATAATTCAAATTGCATGCAAGGTTGACAAATCGCTACTTCTAGCCAAAAATCGCGTCCAAAAATTGGACGTCTGAACGCAGTAGACACTACATAACCTTAGCGTCTGGCGTATAGCCTGGCGACAGGCGAACAAGTGCGCAGACAGGTCCGGGAGACGGTAAAGCCCACTTGTCATAGGATGTCCAGGGACCTCGTGTCTGCAGACGTCCAGACAACCTTGATTGCATGGTCTAAAATCTATACCAATACTAGATTTTTGAAATCTATATGAATTCAATATTTTTCAAATCTATATGTGTTCTAGATGGCACTTTCATAGTTCAAACCAGGCGGTTTGAAAATGGCACATGGAATACTACTATTTAAATAAAAATTTCTACGCACTCAAAAGTCATTTTAAGAACCTAGAATGAGAATTTTTTTAAACAGTTGGAACCAATGAGATTCTTTGTTTTTTTTTGTAATTATTAAATTTTGTATTTTTTAATTGTCTTTTTTAATTAATCACTACAGTCCCATTGGCCCTATGGGGGCCAAAATGCGACTTTGGTTAAGCTCATACAATCTCAATATTCATTATAATTTACTAAAACTTTATATAAAGCTAGAAAAACATACAAGCTTCTTAGAATCATAATTTTTATTTCAATCAATGCTTGGAAGCAAAAATTATTGCACAAAAAGCCAAAAATGGAGGTCAGTGGGCAGTCCCAAAAAATCACAAAATGTTAGAAAAAAGAATTTTAGTTTTTTTCCTAACACATTATATATTTTTTTACATGTAAAACTTTAGATCATTCTATTTGGACTAGTAATGAGAAAATTATGGACGATCTTGTTTTTCGGGCAATATGAGGATGTTTTTGAAAAAAATCTTTTTGTCCAACTTTGAATGCTAAAAATCTTCCATATGGTCAAATTTGATGAAAATTTTACCATATGATCTTAGACAAGTGAAGTACAAGACCCTACAATTGGATTCTAAGAAAAGTATTTTTTTGTTTTCATTGGTGAATGTAGCAGAAATGGCAGTCTTGGGTCTTGAGTGGTTTTTGACAGAAAAATGGCCTTGGGACTTTAGGGATTAAAAAGATCCTTTTAATAATGTCAATTATCAAACTTCATTATTGCATTCATCACATTCAACTATTCATGCTTTTTTTTTACACAAATAAAGGGAGCCTTTACTAGTCGTAGGCGGCCTGGGAGGTGAGAAAAAAGAAAAGAAGAGGTGAAAGGACAAACTAAGCGCCAAGGGTAGTGCGGGGACTGCCTCCAAACGACGCGCTAAACTACGCCATTACGGTGGCTGGAAGACAAACCCGACTCTTGGATTGACAAGTGTCCACCTTGGAAAACCTTTGAAAATAACAGCAAACATGTCATTATGGCACCAATGCTTTGTAAAGAAATCATGTGCAGTCAACCAACAATTGTGAGAGTTCATCCAATGCCTACAAATTGATGTCCATTCTTCCCAACCATAATCAATGACTCCAAGCCAAAATTGTTGTAGCACTTTGGTGGGGTGCCACTTCACATCGTTAAATGTGGCGTCGTTACGTTCAATCCAAAGAGTCTAAAGAATGACAGAGTGCAAAGTGATCCAAATACTACTAACCTCATCAAATTTACATGGAATATGATCAAATAAAATGCCTTGTTTCCACGTTAGTGGTCTCCAAGGTCCATGGGCCTCTCGTAATGTGATGAGAGCATTCATAATATGGATGCCCCAATCCCATGCCCTCTACATAGATGGACATTCCCAGAATTGGTGAAGGACCAATTCATGGGATTACCTTAGACAGAATGATGGAACAACCCATATCAACTGTGTGGTGAATGCATCCCCACCATACTTGAGAGCAACAACTCGATACCAAACAAGCCAGAGGAGTCCAACCTCTTTTGGTGTCCATGGTTTGAGCCAAAGAGTCTTCTACCATAGTCGATAAGTGGTGGCCATGATGCCTTGTCACTTGCGTTCAATCACTTTTGGGATCATATGCTTGGCACAAAGTAATTCCCTACCAAGTTTCAAGGTATACTTCATAAAAAGGATTGGACCTTTGTTCCTCTACCAAAAAATTCTCTACAGATTCCAAGAAAGTTTGTCTATACGACCATAGAACAAGAGGGACTCAAGCTTTTTGGGACCTCGATTCACCTTGTAGACATGAACTTTGTAGAATTTTCTTCTACATTGAAAAAGCTTGTTGCCAGGTAGAATTGTTGTGTCTTGTGGGCGCCACCTTCTGAAAGTCCCAGACACCTTTTGGAACTCTAACGACCTTGTGGAGATTGGGAAGACCCAGTCACATTGCGGATTGCCTACTTGGATGGACGATCCTTCACTAATCTGCAAGATAAATGTGGGACCGGAGAGAGGCTCTTCTCCATAACATCATAAGCACTCACTAGTAATAGCTAATGGAAGTATCAAGGTTAGTTGAGGGCCCTAGATGCAAGTCAGGGAGCTTGTTGAGGCTTTCCATATCTGAGTTTCAGAAAGTAGTAGACCAAATTTTGTGATGGCTTCAAGAAGGGATAGAAACCGATTCCCTGACCGAGTATCTCTTATGGTGCAAATTCTTGTCATGTGGAATTTTGCAACCCTATTACGGTAGAAGCTTGGGCCACTCTGTCTTGAGAAACTTGACCACCAAAATGGTTTACTCTAGACTTCCTTTGGTAGGATTGTGTGTGTGTGGTTGACGCTTACTATTAGTTTTCTCTAAGCCTCACACGCTCAATTCTATGATTTAGATCCTTGTTCCACTTAGAAGCATGGAATGGTAAAGAATTCCATACTTGATGACCAACAGACACCACTGTAGGGTTGGAATCTTAGCAACTTGTACCGTAGGAGAACATGAAGATTTGAAGACCCGCGTTTACAAGCCTTCATTATCCATTTTCCATAAGGGAGGCCATAATATTGATTGGATTCATGAGCCCTATCCCTCCATTGGTCTTACTCTGGCAGCATTTTATCCATGCAACTTTGGCTCTGAATCTATCACTAGAAGAAAAGCACGTTTTTGCTGGCGTTTAGCAACAAATGCGTCGTGTTTTTTCAAACGTTACATGTTCCAAAAAACATGTACGTGTTTTGTAGAAAATGTGCACATGTTTTGCAGAAAATGCGACCATGTCACTGTGGACGGCTATGTCTGTGACAATGTCAACTGCGACATGGCCATGTTTTTATAAAACGTCGCATACAACATAAACTGCCATGTCAGCAAGTACATTTAGAAAAGGGCAGCCACGTGGCATATTTTGGAAAAAAAAAATGGATGGATGGATGGACGTTGAGTTGGACATCTCAAACAACGTAGGCTAATTATTCCATATTGTTTGTCTCATAATGGACAAATTTTTTAGCAAAGGGCAGCCACGTGGCATATTTTAGAAAAAAAAGAAATGATGGATGTATGGACGTCGGGTTGGACGTCTAAAACAACATGTTGGATTTCGAGCTACACGTCTCAAACAACGTAGGCTATTTATCCCATATCGTTTGTCGCACCATGGACAGAGAATGGATATAAATATGACCCTTAAAATGTTCATTTTTATATAATTTTTCCATCAAAATAAAATTGATGGAAATGGTAAGTTTGTTTACTTCTTGGTGAATTCTACATTTTTTTTGTTGCTTATTTTTATTTTTTAATTTATGTTAACTAATTATTTTTTGAAAAAATGGATTGGATGAAAAGAATGGGATGGATGAAAAAATAGGTGGGATGAAAAAAATGGATGGATGAAAAATAGATTGGATGAAAAACATCAGATTCTTTGACCTCCACGTCATCCACCACGTCAGATGCGGTCAAGTAAAAAAAAAAGATTACGTGGTAGTGCTCATCCGAGTGGCGCCTCCGTGGCACTCAGGTGCCCTCCACGTGTCGACCTCTGAGGACCTCAGTAGACATTGTTGTCACCCATGTTTTTGGAGAAACGAGTACAAAAGTGATGCATTCTTCTACATTTTCACATGTTTTTACCCCGTCTAATCAAACGGATTTTAGGAGACGTCAACGTTGATCATTTTCGTGTCACACACAACGCATACTCGCGTTGTTTTGGACATTTTGAAAAAGTCCATTTTCTTCTAGTGTATGGAGTGACCTAGATCACATGAAGTTCATGAGAGTACTCTTACATTTGGCCACACTTGCACTTGTACCAACCCACATGGAGATGAAGAAGTAGAGAGAGGATAGGAGGACATGATTGACAACAACAATACGCCCTATAGTATTAATTTTGGTTGTGCACTAGAATTTAAGCATCTTGTTCACCTTTTCAAGGAGAAAAGAGTCCACGTCTTTAGAGTTGATCAAAAGTCCAAAGATGAGCCTAAAAGTTTGCTAACATCACCATCCTCCGCCCATCTCACTACAAAAAAACGAGGGGTTATGCAACTACTATTTGCAACTGGTTTTGTAGTTGCATGAGTCATTTGCAACTAGGTGACAATTTAGAGCCCACAGTTGCAGTGGACAAGTTGCACTAGTTGCAAAGCAGTTGCAAAAAATTTCAAAGTTGTTTATCATTTGACAGTATACTTGAAAGTTCATCAATGAACTTTTCTGACGTGGTTGCTTATGTGGAAGTCATTTGTGTGCAACTTCTTTGCAACTAATGTGCAATTGGTTTGCAATTGACTTACAACTAGTTTGCAACTGGTGTGCAACTAGTTTGCGATTGATGTGCAACTAGCTTGCGTCTTTGTAACTTGTAGATTTGAATTTGAATTTCAAAGATTTGTGGATTCTAAATTTCAGATCTATCTTCTTTTTAGATCGCCAAATCTAGAAATATCTTAAACTTTAAATATTTATAGATTTTTTGTAGATTATAAAAACCTACAAATTGTAGAAATCTACAAAGTGTAAAAATCTACAAAATATATAAATATTAGAATTTCATTATCAAAATTCATTACACAATACTGCTATAACTTATAATTCTTATATGTTCAACCTAATGGTATTCTTGACAATTGATGTGGGACAATTAATAAAAGACTTAATAGTAGTTGCATTTTAGTTGTTTTCTAGTTGCATGTTAGTTTTTTCAAGTTAAAGTCTAGTTGTTTTTAAGTCAAACACTAGTCGAATTGTAATTGCAATGTAGTTGTAGTCTAGTTGCACTATAGTTGCAGGGTGAATGCATGGTTAACGAGCTCAAAATCGTGTCACACTTTTGAAAACTGCACTTATCAAATTTTCAAATGCAGTTTGGGTATATTAGAAAAATTTAACTTGAAAAAAAAAGTTCATTTTAGGGTCTTAAACTTTATTATGAACACAACTATGTTGTTGAATTTTTTTTGTGGCAAAATATGAAAGTATAAGGAACTTTTAAAAAAAGATGGGTGTGACAAATTTGTTGTCAGCACATTTTTCAAGGACTTTTTAAAGATGGTTTAGGTTCTTAAATTCATACAAAGGACTATGATTCTAGTGGATGTTTTAGTAAATTTTTACAAAATTATAATCTTGTTGTGTAAATACGTATTGAATGTCGGCAAAGGACTTTTTAATGACTATTCAAACACTGAATTTTATGAAGTCTTTTTCTTATAGCCAATATTTTATTTTACAAAAATGATTTTTTCTAAGGTATAATGATTTTCAAGGTCTAGGGGTGCTCAAAAAGCTAAGGACTTTTAGAATTTTTTTAGAATTTTTTTCTTATAGAATTCACTTCCAAGTATTTCACTCCCAAACATTTTACTCACAAGAAAGGACTTTTTGGACTTGGACTTTTGCCAAAAATGAGCCACTCAACCATGCATCCACCCTGCAATCCAATTGCAGTCCAGTTGCAATCTAGTTAAATTGCTATCGAATTTAAATTACATGCAATTGTAGATAGACACATTGGACTCTACAGAACGTAAAATTGTCCACATCGACAATTGTGATGAAGATTGGATGTAAAGTACCTCACATCAACTCTTTTGTTGCATTCTCGTATGCGTAACTACATGTTGCGACTACTTTGCAACTATTTTGCAACTACAGTGTAACTAAATCAAAGTTGGCGTAAATATAGAAGATTGTAATTGCAGGACAGTTGCATAGGACATGTAGTTGTATTTCAGTCGGTTGTAGTGGACACATTTTTCTTCTAGTGTCTAAAACAAAGTTCATTGGTCTACACCGGTCGCCCAAGGAGGCGTGAGAGCGCCAATACTTGCAAGATTTATCCCAATAGAAGATAACGCCTGTGACAAAACAAAAGGTGTCAAGTGTGGAGATCATGGTTAGGACAGACTCCTCTTCTTCCAATAATGTCATAAAGGTGTCGTTTGCAAACTAAACCATCACTTGTTGGCGGTCTTCCATCGGAAGCTTAATTCTTTCAATCATGCCTATATGGACTCTTTCCTTGACAAGTGAGTTCAAGATCTCTGTGATGATTAGAAATAGATAGGGGGAACAGGAGCACCCTTGCCCTTTCCAAATTTGAATTGCAGGAGATTGCGCTCCATTCACCTTAATTGTGATCTGTGCGTTTTGGAAAGAAGTTTAGTCATTAAAATGAATTTATCCGGAAAACCCAAGGCCTTCATGGCTCTAAAGAAGAAGCCTAGATCCACCATGTCATATACCTTGCTAAAGTCAAGTTTGAAGAAAATAATAGTTGCAAGAAACACTTGCCCTATTCTTTGTCCCCTTGTCCTTGGACAAGTATTTTTTGGCTCATAACTTTTGTATACTTTGTTCGGTTGGCGTAAAATTTGGAGTGAAGGTAGTTACAAAAGTTTCAAACATTTTATAAATTTTTGAATTTTTAAAATTAGTTTACTATTTTAAAGCTACCCTTGATTGGGTGTCTACCTTGGGCATTTTAGGATTTTTTAGTCCTATTTTCGACCCAAATATACAAATTGGAAGCCACAATTTGGACATGAGGGAGGTTTAGGGTCCTTACAAGGAATGACAAGGAGATTTTGTGAAAAAAAGAATACTAGAGTTGCTCACAAGGGCTCAATGTGACCATCCTTTGTGCAAAAGTCTTAGAGAGGGAAAAAAATTTCCTAAGGAAATTTTTGGTGCAATGAGAGGCTTTTGTTGTCAATAAAAATGTCTTTTTGGGGGGGGATTTTTTTATTTTTTTTCCCATTTTTTAAAAATGAAAAGGGACATAGACCCTTTTTCTACTATTTTTTGGCATTTGCGGACGATAGTGCTTTCGATAGTACCCCGGAACAGTCTACAGTACTACTGAGTACTCGTAAATGCTCCGCAATAAGACCTCATTCTCGTACACCACCTTGCTTTAATGCGCTTACTGTTGTACTCACCACCTGTTAAAATCTCAGCCCAACTAAAATTCGAAACCAACAGTGGAGATTGCCATTGCACCCACGTTGGCGCAGTACTTGTAGTATCAATAGTATTGCCAGTCTATGCCCTAAAAATGCGTTTTTGGCCAAGAATTGTGAATTGTTTCTTGCAACTACTCAAAAGCAAGGATTGGTTGGAGTGAGCCGTCCAGTCTAGAATTTCATGTATGAGCAAGATATTATCTAATATGAATCGCATAGGAAGGAAGGCAAATTGGTCAAACAAAATAATCTCCATCAAAATTGGTTGAAGACGTAGTTATAAGGTCTTAGCATATATTTTATATGACACGTTCAATAAAGTTATGGGCCTCCAGTTTGAAAGTTTATTGGATTTGCCGCTCTTAAAGATTAAGGCTATAATGCCGCTGGTGATGCCAGCTGGCATGGTGTCAGAGTCTATTGTCTTGGTAATCATCTGTAGGTAATCTTCTTTTATGGCATCCCAGTATTTTTTGAAGAAGCCCGTGACCACTCCATCTGGTCCAGGAGCCTTGTCTACATCCATACCTTTAAATGCCTCTTCTAATTCCGCATAGATATGGGGGCTAGAAGAAAGACCTTCATCATGTCCGTAAGCCTATCTTTGATGCCCTTTAAGCAACAATCCTTGACTTCTACCTTCTCTGGTGTCTCTATATGGGTTGTATAGAGTTTGGAGTAGAACTCTCCACAGATCCTTTCAAGGACATTTTGAGCTATGGAGACCACACCATTTGAGTCTTCTAATTCTAGGATCCTAGCACCATTGCCTTGGTCCTTGTGGACTTGGAAGAATTCCTTGAAACACATATCTCCAACTTGTTTCCATTTGATGTGGTTGCGCACCTTTAGTTCTTCAATGTGATGCTTTTCCACCTTCTCTAATTGTTTCCCTAGGTCACTGAGGCAACTTTGGCGTAGTAGGTTGCTAGGATCTCCGTGTAGTGCTTCCACTACCTTGGCTAACTAGAGCCTTAGGTGGGCTTCATCTTTCCTTCTTGGTTTAGCAGATCTCAAGCAAATTTTTTGTAAAGCTTCACAGCTTTGCAAAGTTTTCCAAAGAACCCCAATGTTGGATTAGAGACCCAAATGCTAGTGATTTTGGCCCTAACTTCTAAGTCATTTAGATATTGTGCACTCATCTTGTAGTGGGACTTCCTTGGGGGAGTTGCTTATAAGGGAAATTTTCCCCATACTAGAAGATGATTTGAAAAGTTACAATCTCCTTTTATAAAACATTCACCTCCTATATTGGTATGCCTCCCTCTAGATTGAAAAGAGTAAAAGTGGGCTAGACGGGCTAGTATCTTGACACCATCTTGATGTCTATTGTCCCATGTATATTTGATGGGGTTGGTAGTAGGAAACAAATCCTCCACATGGAGGGTGTTGGTGAGTAAATCAAAGGCTTGGCATTTGGCCGAGGAAACTAGTTTGCCACACAAGCTTGATTTATCTGCCTTTTTTTCTACAAAATTCCAATCGCTGCAAAGAATCCATTTGCAGTCTTTGGCTAGGCTTATGAGGAGCTCAGTCCATAGTATGAGGAGCTCAGTCCATAGAGCTCAGTCCCTATGCATTTGCGAGCTATAGTAGAGGCATATACATTAAGTAATGAGACATCTCCTCATGGCGTGCCTTCAAGTCTTACCCATTGCACCCTACTACACCTTGAAAAACCAGAGGAAATCACCATATGTTGGATATTAGGGGAGATTCACATATACACTCCTCCATTGCCATCTTCTGCATCACTAATGTTGTGACCATAGCCAAACATAGCCTCCTTACACATAAATGTAGCCCTAGGCTAGATTGATTGTCTAAAGGCCACCAACTTATCACCACAAAGTCGATGTTCCTGTAAATAGAGTATGTCTAGGCTTGACTTCAAAATGCAATAATAATTCTTCACCAAGTCAACCTTTGAAGAGCTGTTGGCGCCTTGAAGGTTATGAATAATGATGGTAATCTTCATAGCAAGGATTGGATTGTTTTCTGGAACAATAGCTACTAGATATGCCCCCACCTATTGATATGCCCCTATCAACTTTTGTGGTGATTTTGCTTAATAGGGACCCGGTGTATACTTCCACAGCGTCACTTGGGGGGGCCCTAGTTCCAATGTGCTCGGTAATGAGCCTCACTACTCAGACAGAGTCTGAGTTCAATGGTGCTACCCCATTCAGATCAAGGTTGAATTGATTCGTGATTAGATTGGCTGCTTGGAGCATCTGTTGGTCATTGCTGGGATCTTGCGCAGCTGTTGGATGGTTGCACTGGGCTAGGTTGGTATAGGCTACGGGGTTTGACTGATCCACCTTCATTTTGTTCGCGGTCATGATGTTCTTGCTAGGACCCCTCTCAATGACGTCGTCGTCTTTCTCCTCTCTAGGAAACTTGAGGTTGTCTAATTCAAATGTGGACCCGGGTTGATTAATGCATGAGTCATTTGAATGCGCTCCTGCACCCATACTCTAACTAGTAGACGTCCCTAGAACCTCCTCCACTGTAGACTGGATTTCAATTGGACAACCACATTGGCGGGTGGGTGGTGACATTTGTCTAATATCACTTGTCCAAAGATAGTAAACTTTCACCCCCCATTCACCCCCTTTCTTGTACCATTCATTGCCCTGTAAAGCAACCAAGGTTCCTTGTGGTCTAATTTACCTTTGCTTTTGCCTGGTTTGGCACTTCCTACCGCTTGTGCTCTAGTGACTTTGGCTCTTCCCTACGGGCCTAGGAACAAAGGATGCAGCCCTGATGAAACCTTCAATAAAGCCTCTTTTCTCTCTTGCAGTGCCTGCTTATTAGCTTCATCACATTGTTGTTGTAGTAGGATTTGGGTTGGATGGTGATATGGGCCGCCAATTTTTAGATTGCGAGGGACTTTTTTCCACACATTCCACTCATACTTGGGAGTGGTTATAAAGTGGGAGTTCAAGTGGTCACTCCTTATGGCTTCAACGTCCTTGCTTATGGATGTATCAGTTCAAATTCCAACTTGCTGCACATGTAATTGACTGCCTACCGTGGTTTCTTGTGTGCATGCTGCTCCAAGAATGGTGTTTTCGTCATACTATTCATGCAATGGTAAAAGACCCGGGGTTGTGATCGGGGATGAGGAAGGTGTGGTAGAGGGAGGGCTGGGGAATTTACTATTGGTTGGCTTGCTTGCCTGTTCTCTACAAATGGATGGCCAGGCGTGTGTGGTTGCCCGTTCTTCTTTGTTGTGTTCAGACCTATCCTCTTCATTCCACCTTGTGAGTCTTGTGCAATCTCTTACCAGATGATTGGTGGATAAGCAAAATTTGCAACGTATTGGTAGGTGGCAATAGTTAATTGTGACAATTGTCATATCTCCTATAAACTCATTTGGGATTCTGACTTGCGTCGTCCATCCTCCACTAGACTTCATGCCGACGCAGAAACACTGATCAAATAGTAGATGGTTGCATTTATTGATCTCTAGTAGTTCTTCCAAGTTGTTGACAATTTTAGAAGCAACACTGTAGAGCTCGGTCGGTACATTCTTGAACGTGATCCAAGTAGGTATACGCAAACCACTCATGTTATTGGAGTTGAATGTTGGCATCAGTGATTACAGTATGCACGTCCCCCACCTCGATCGATGGGGCGTAAGCATCAGCATCCTTTGGGTGACAACTTGTTGTTTGGTAAGCATTTGGAAAAAACTTCTCCCTAGATCTTTCTCTAGTCCCACAAATTCACCCAACGCTACTTGCAAACTTTGGATCCATAAACCAAGAGCTTTGTTCATTTGCTTACCTCCTACAAAGTAAGCAATGATCACATGCTTTTGCAAGTATTCCATGTCTCTACACACAATGGTCTGATTCACCTTTACCTCTGGTATGGTGTTGTTGAGGAGGAAGCTTCTATTGCTGCGTGCACATGCATCTCATAATGCGTTCCCAGTGTCAAAATTTGCGATGAGTTCCACTTTCCTTGATGTATCGTACACTGGGAACACTAGAAAAGTGGAACTCACCGGGAATTTTGACACTGGAAATGCAATACGAGCCCCCTATGGTGAGAAGCTTACAGGCACCTCTCTTGGCGTGGTGATGGTCCATTTTGTCCATGTTAGTGACTGCCGGCACTAGCTCTAGTTCCACGCGTTCTTCCCTTGCCGCTAAAGCTCTTCCTCATGCATTCTCTGGCCTCGTGGGTTCGGTTGGCGCATGCGCCATCCATAGTTTGTCAACGTATGACGCCATCGCAGCAACAGCGATCCCTTGCCACTGCCCAAATCCTAACCTTAAAAATCAAATTCCCTGACTTCACCTACTACCGCACTCTGGACCACCCACTACACAAGTTTATGAGGGAGAAATGCAAGCCTAATGCTCACACACAATTGCAAATTGAGCATGGTTGATAATACAAACACCATGGATTACTATCCGCTCGCAACAAAGTCGTCAGTCGTCACATGCGCAGCACCTCCGCTGAAGCTTCATGGTGCCCAATCTATAACTATTTATGCTTTCAATCTCACTTTCAAAATTCTAATGTTCCTTATGAAACAAGAGGTGTTTACGTATTATTAAAATTAGACTTTCCAAAACAAAGTATTGAAATTTATTAGAAATCTCAGCCATATTTCATTATTCTAAAAGCTTTATTAAAACTTCTTTTAACATTATAAAAAGTTAACAAAATGATATACTTAGTTATTTTTGCTCTTCTCAAAACAGTCCCCCCTGCTGCATATTATACAAAGGTTGCCCCACTGGAACCCTAATCTGCAATGCCAAATTTGAGTTTGCGTTTCGTGATTTGAAAATTGAAATTCTGTTGGATTCTACCGAGAGAGCCATTTGCTGGTGATTATTTATTAGGGCTGTGCCGCTACTATTCTATTCTGTGATTGCATCAAAGTCTATAGGCACTGGACCATTTGTCGTGTTCAGGTTCCTATAGCTATAACGCTATGTGGTTTTGAGTTTGTCACAACTACACATTTTTGCTATGAAAACAGTACCATGCATTTGCAGTTATTGATTTGTCCAATTGATAGCAAATTTTTGTGTAGACCGGTGACATACAGAACATCAGAAATGTATTTCACGTACGTCACTAGTGACTGTTGGTGTGTGAAGATCAATAGTCACTTGTCCCATTATTGCATGGGACTCTCTACCAGTGGAGGTAACAGAACCATGCTGCGGTGTTTATCTAAATTCGCTGAGTGACCAAGTCTGGATCCCTACTGAAATGCTTCGATGCGCCAAAATACAGAATCCATCCTTCTTCATCAAGAGCACTTTCGCAAGACCAAACTGATAGTGCCTACTTTATTACTTTTAACATTGGGAATGTGAGGGTGAGAATTTGAAAAAGGTATCGAGATCACCGGACATTTCTTCCATCGTATTGGCACAAAATCCTCTTTGAGGTGATGATTGTAGATACGTTCTTTGAGGTTATTGCATCGGTACTGGCGCCATGCAATACCTCGCGGTATGTCCTTGTCCTCTACATTTGAAACAGTGTAGACTTGCTCGAATTGGTTGGTTCTCCAACAACCCTCGCTGGTTGCTCGCTCAATCGCTCTGGGCTAGATTGTCCTGTTGGGTTGGGTGATCAATAGCTGCTGTGAGGTTGAGGTTGCTAAGTGAGTGTTGATGGACTGACATGATGCATGCCCTGATTATGTTGATAGTTTTGATAACTTGATCTCGTACCTCCAAAGCCTCTTCAAGATCGGTTGGTAACGGATTTGATCTTCATAACTAGCGCCTCATCATTATGGACTAGGTAATTGTGGGCAACGAGGTTGGTCCTAACCAACGATTATTTTTAATGACTTGGTCTTACTTTTGCAATCATCAAACATAATGTCAATGTAGGACAGTTGAGTCGTTTGACTTCTTTGATTGCTTGACCAATCAAAACATGCCACAACAACAAAATTCTCTTGTATTTAGATTATATTAGGTGGATTCACACTCACTAAGTTAATACCTGTTGATAGTAGTAGAGATTTCTCTCATATTTCTCTCATTACCAAACCAATGAAATTTTTACTTCATATCCACCTTGTTGAAAATTTGCACAAGGCAAGCATTGAGCATTATCAATTTTAAAACTTCAATATCAAGCTGGCGTCCACATCTAGATTTGATGTTGGTAGGTAAGTTTATAACTATAGATAAAACTGGAACAATTAATTCATATATTTGATGACTGCCTGGCTCCTAGTACAATGGCAATGGTATATCTAATTGAAACTAAATTATGTCAGAGTTTTCTTGCATCTTCTCACGAACATTTTTGAATTTGATAAACTTTATTTTTGAAATATTTAGTGTTGCTTGGAATGTGCAGATGTTTTCAGATTGATTGTACATAGTTGGAGATTGAAGATTTGTTTGAATACTTTAGGACATTGTAGGACATTGAAGCGACTTTTTGTCCAATTGCTTTGGGGATACCATTTTGATACTTGTATAGAAAGACACAGTGATTCCCCTATTAGGTTCTACTTTGAGAATCCCTATGGAAAATTGTAACAAACTCCCTTTGGATTTTTGTATATAAAACACCTTGGAGAAATGATTTGAGAATCCCTTTGAGGATTTCCTTTTAGTTCTCTTGGGAGAATTTCCTTTTAGTTCTCCTGCAAGAAATTCCTTTCAATTTTCCTGTGAAAATTTCCTTTCCATTCTCCTGTGAGAAATTTCCTTTTGATTTTCCTATGAGGATTTGCTTTCAATTCTCCTATGTAAATTTTACCTCTCACATTTCCCCATGACACTTTATTTCCCTTTATTTCCCTGTGTTTTGTATAAAAAGGCTATTCAAACAAGGAATTATAACTGTAAATGCCTCCAGGGAAAGCCAAAAATGTTCCTTGTGTTTAGTTTGCCTCAGTCTTTAACCAATCCAAACATGTCACTATAGCCAAACTCTCCTGCATTGACATTATGTTGTGAATTTCGCAGCTTTAAGTTCGTCTCCTCCATTTGTAATCTTCAGTCCATTTCCGTTCATGTAGGCATGCATGACCTTCTCAATCTGGAAGTTTTGTGTAAATCCTGAATACCTATGCGGCAGTCTATTTAGTATTTTATGCACTAAGTCCTACGTACTGTATCGCTCTGAGGCTATCCAATTCTTTTTAGTTCTCTGAGCAGAGAGTGAACTCACTGATGCCATGAAACTGGATACATCCTCATTTTCACCCATCCTCAATGCTTCCCAGATTTGTTCAGAATAAACATAGTGTCTAAAATGGTATTGGTATTGAAAGCCACCTCAAAATAACGCCAAGCCTCTTGTGGATCTTCCATCTGGTCCTTGATTTCCTTCTTAACTGCTAGTTTTAGGTCTACCGGAGCCTTCCTTCTTTTCTTCACCATGAGCTCTGACTCTCTGAGTCGTTAACTGGAGTACGTGGTGGTTGCCACTTTCGGGTTGCCTTCCGCAGTGGTAGTTCTTCATGTTGTGCTGGATCCGCTAGAAGGTTCTTCTTTCTCGATCACGTTCCACAGATCTTCCCACTCACATGGTCGATCTTCAATGCTTACAATTGTGTCCATTGAGGAGACTCTTCGCCGACACTATTGTGTCCAATGATCCACTGTCTTCTAGCTACTTCGCAATGGTTCGATCAGTGAGTCAGTGTAGTAATTTGGTTGTAGTTCCTTCTAGCTACTTCTCAGTAGTTCAATCAGTGAGAGAGAGAAACGGAGTTAGATCTAGGATCAAGTCATGCAGATTTGAGAAAAGAAAAGGGGTGTCCAAGAGATCGAAATCTACTCTGATACCATAAAGAAGTCCATACATGCACCGATTGATAAACATACACTTTATGTCTTTAATTCACAAGTCTAACGCTACCTCAGTAGAACACATCATTCTCACACACTTGCGCAGGGTGAATAGACAGAGCATCGTTTAAGTATTCTCAGAGGCTTCGGTAGAATTGAAACTCTAAATCCCTAAAGAAGATGAACAGTACAGTGACTGTCTGCTCATGAGTACAAACATTCAACACTCATGTCTCATACTCTCAAGTCGTCTTCCCCAGACTGTCCAGAGAACTCATCTACTTGACGTCGCCCTCGCATGAAGAGCCACGCAATTAGAGCCACCACGAAAATTATGGCTGGAATGCCCAGACCCAAGCCTAAGCCTAATGCGAGACCCAAATTCCGTGGCTTATCGACGCGGTCAGCACATTTACCGCAGCAGCTCAGCTTTCGCAATCTGGTGATGTCCGCATCGAAGTTACTTGAACAGACGATATTTGATGATGTTGCGGGTTGAGTGCACGTACTACTCGCTGACTGCAGTAAGTTCCGCCAGAATCAGTGTCAATACGTGAATACAGAATCAGAGTGAAAACTTGCTCTTTTTCAAATCTTGATCTCAAACAAACGGAGTAAAAACTCGTGAATGGGGAATTTCGTTAAAACGGGGCCATTCCATAAACTTTGCCACTTTGACGGTTTATACTGCTCGGTCTGAAATCTATACCAGTTCTATTCCAGTTCTAGATGGCGCTTTTATGATTTAGACCGTGCACAATGAAGGAATATCGCTATTTTAATGAAATTCCGTATTTGACTATTTTGTGCATTTTTTTAATTAAGGAGTCCTAGAAGTCCCTCTTGTAATAAAAGTATGTAGTCATGGTGTCACTTGTATTGATATGGGATCATTCACAATGAACATACTTTCTTTATTAGGCCAAGTTATGCTGCAATCCAAACTAGAGTTGGAGTTATTTTTCCCTCTCAGATTTAGTTGAAGGTCCCTTATCAAAGCCCTCATGACTATGAGAGTGATACCATACAATATTTAAATATGTACCAAAAATAAAACAGTCAACTACGCTACAAGAGGCTAAGAAGCTTTGTCCTTCTAGCACTAGGCAATTCATTTTTCAAGTAAAGTACTATTCAAACTTTCTCACATGTTGCTTTTTTCAAAGCAAAGCCTCTTCCCATTTGGTCCAAAACACAATTTAATCTTAACCTATTATTTGATCGAAGCAACAATGAATCAATTGATAATGGATGAGGAAGGGTTTTTGTTGAGTAGTCTTCAAATACCTTATTGAGACAGGTTATTGTATTAACTCCTGCTGATGCATTGAAAGTGGAACTGAGATTTGCTCTATTTCTTACAGCTTGTTCAATTGTGTCTCCATCGATACTGTAGACTTCCAGCAACTTAGTCTTGAAGATGTTGATGGCCGCAACGCCTACAAGCTCTCCGTTGCTGCTGCTGAAAACTGAACAACACATGAAACCAGTGAAAGTGATCACGGAGCTCTAAACTTATATATAGTAAGATATATCACATGTCCAACTCAACATGTTCCAGCTGAGAATTCATGAAGCAAATTTTACATCACATAATGCCAAGTCCAGTGATATGGCAACCGTGTCATTGTCTCATTGGCTACATAGAGGAGATCAAATCATAACGCACCACACTAGTCCTATTCATTTTATGCCCTCTTCGATTAAACCAATAAGCACAGGTCTAAACATTCGAGATTCCAGAGAACTTTGCATTACGTTTGCTCTCAAGAATCCAGGCTCTCAAACATTATCTCGTGCAAGCCTCCAGGCTCTAATACCCATAGATCCGCAATTCCAGAGAATTGGCACGACTCTGACGTCAAAAAATATGATATATATCTTCGCAGAAGTCGGTTACAAACTAGGACAGCTAGCTCTGTATTTATGTTTCAGGCCGTGTGTCCTGAAAATTGCTAAAGTATTGGAATACCGTCAATTTAATGAAATTGACATAATAATGCTAATGCAAGAACTCTGAAGGTGAGAGGGGGTGTCTCAATGGTTGAGAAGAGAAGGAATACAATCCACAATAAAATCTGACAGCCCTTCTCACTTGCACTTCCAACCCACAACAGAAAGAAGATATGCAACCAAGGAGATTCAAGTTCTCAAATTTATCCTCAAGATCAAAGTGCAGTATTGAATTTTGAAATCTAAAACTTAAGCTGTTATGGTCATTTAGCATACTTAGAATCACCAGCTCAAAAGATGAGCACAAGACTAATTTCTTCCAGTTGAGAGTTGAACATGATGCGTAAAGTGGGTACCATACCTGCTTTACTGAGGGTGAAGGTCCTGTTATCCACTTGGGAGTAGTCTGAGTACTCAGTACTGTAGTCAATGCCGCTATTAACGTAAGCTGAATGCACCTTGGCCACAAAGGAATAGTAAGCTTTCAAAGCAAGCAGTGGATTCCCGAAAACAGTGTCGCTTAGGACCTCGAAATACCCTCGAGCAGCGCACAATTGGCTCCTAAGGGGGCTGGCATCGATAGCTGGAGTGCTGGGAGGGAACATGTACAAGAACACCCTGATGCCGTTATTCTTGATCAAGTCCCACGGTAAGGCGGGATTGCTTATGGCGTTCACAGCGTCGTTGTCAGTGATCAATATTATCACCTGTTGAGGTTTACCATGTTAAACTCTAAGCATCACAATTGCCCCAATGGGCATCACATTCTGTTCTACTTTTGAACGAGAAATCCAAAATGTCCATCATTATATGGAATTTTTAGAGAATTTCAGAGTCAATGTCCAGTGATGATGGTATAGGTAACGTAGTCCTGAATTGGTCATATTAACATTGTGAAATCTCTGTCCTTCAGGGGTTGCAGTTTAACAACATAGCAAGCGGGGAATGTTGAACCAGTTCCTACTCGTGCGAACTAAACATTTCCAAATCTTCACATGGTATAAAGAAACTTCAGACAGTTGAGTGGACATAATTTTCAGCGATTTCGGTTTGGATTTGAAGTGATGGAGTTTCAAACATTCATGGTTTGTGATTCCACAGTTTCATTGTGCATTTCAAAAATGTAAAGCTACGCATATTATCTGCCTGCCGATTATAAAGTGTTTCAGTGGAGATTCGATTGATTGATGGGTTTATACCAAAACAGTGACATAGTTTTTGTGCATTTTTTACTATTATCTTTTGGTACCATCTTAGAACGTTTAGAGATTGAAAATTTAAACAATATGAAAAAATATTACTTACGAACATTGAAGTGACAGTGAAACAATCCCAGACTTAAATATTAATCTCCTCAATCAATGGAAACATTACTAAAATAGTCGATCATCAATGCGGAGGGACTTTGGGTTGACTGAGTAGGAGTAGAGAAGTGCAGACCTTGAGATATTCGCTTGGGATTTCTGTACCACCAAAGCCTGCAGAAGTTGTGATAACTTGGCTAATTGCGTCCGTAATGTTGCCCGGGGGAACAGAGCTTTGATTTGGTGAGGAAAGCGTTGCGGTGAAAATTCCGAAGTCAGGGTGCGAGGAAGTGTTCATCACCTTCACCTACGGAAATCAAAGTGTGACAAGAAGCCCCACTAAAGTTCAAACTCAAATAAAATAAATTCCTGTCGATGGTTTCCTTTAACCAATTCAAACCAACCGAAATGCTGCATTGCAATTGTAAGGTAACTTAGTACACCTAAATGCCTCCCTAAATGCCTCTGACTAAGCAGTTGAGAATTCCTATTATTAAATTGCCTAATTAGGTTTGGTTAATACCTTATATCAGACCACAAGGTTCATGAACCTGCTACAGCAATCCAGTCTACAGTGGCAATATAGGTCTATAGACACACCATTGAATTCATGTTTTCTTGCTCCCTTCACCTAACCCAAGGATTGCATCCTGTAATAGAAAAAAAAAAAAGCTTTGGCATGGAAGATTCAAAGCTATTAGACTTACTGGTTGAACAGATAAGGGCTCCACTTTTTTTTGATCGAATGTGAAGATGTTCACATAGTCGTCCTTGGTGGTAGTATTCAAAAAAACCTCGGTGGCTCTGAAGGCTGCCACCAAGTTGCTATCACTCCTTGTGGACGGGATAGTCTCGGCCATTGAAGACCCACTGTCAATCAGTACCATTACAGCCTTCTTCACGTTCGTCACTGATGTAAGGTACCTGTGATAAACAGAAGGACATGATTCTGGGCGACAAAATTTGTGACGTGCATCTGCACAAAGCTCTAAAAAGCTAGGACTGGTATAGGTTTGCGTTTCAGGCGGCAAAGCGTCAATGTAGCGGAATTATGCCAATTTAACGAAATCGACGTTCAATTGGGTCACTTACAGGAGGAATACAATATGGAAAATTGCACTAATGTGTTCAAATTCCATTCCTAGTGTATCATTGCTAGACATTGAGTACGAAATTCTTCAAAAATTCCATACATGGACATTGAAGTCTTCTAAATTCAAGCCGATAATCAAAGTGAATTGGAATAACATTCTACACTGTTGGGATTGAGCACCTAAATTCTTTCTGTGAACAATTTCAAGGTGTTGAGGATCATGCATGTCTGACTCCGTGTTGCTTAAAAAAAAACTGGCTTACCATAATCTTAGACGAGGATCGTAGCTGCCACAGGCTGCTTCATCCTGCGAATATCATTGCACAATTTGTCCATTAATGCGGAATACAAGTGTATTTATGCACTGAAAACTAGAAGAAACAATCACCTGCGTCACCATCACTTAAACCTGCGTTTGAACTATTACAAGATACCATCACCAGCACTTTGAATTTTTTCCCCCAGTGCTACATTATTTACCATTCCTGGAAAGATCCTGAAAGTGCCATCAACTGAGCCGAAATAGAGCCGAAAGAAGTGGGTGTTGTTCGAAAGTTTTGGGAACAAACTGTCCAAGTTCCTCTGAGCACAAATGCTTTGAAGTTGTCTCTGGGTTATTTCGTCGGTCTCAGCGTACACCTTTGGCACTCTGTCATCAAGATTGCAAATCACAATAATTACATTAAACATGCCATTGACTGCACCACCCCCAAGTTTTTTAAATGAGTAACCGAATTATTATTTGTGTCAAGTGATTTGAAGCTTCTTTCAACTATTGATGTTGAGTCGAGAAAAATGGCTTAAAAATAAATATATACCTTGCGAATTATGCTGTGGTTAGCCGTAAGTATCTAAAATTATACTCCTATTAAAGACAAGTGTTTCCCATTCACCGCACATCCACAAAAGTGCACAATTAAAGTAATTTTCGCTTGCCTAAAGAGTCGAAGTTGGTCATATGATACACTTTCATGTGAGGCAACGATTGATGACTATGATGATATAGTGCGCACGAAGAAAACCAAATTTCTTACAAGATGAACAAAATTTTCTTGCAACTTGTACGGTGAATGCACGGTACAACACACGGTACATCCCGCTGGATGCACGGCACTGCAACCGATAAATTGAACTGCACGGTACAACACACGGTACATCCCGCTGGATGCACGGCACTGCAACCGATAAATTGAACTGCACGGTGCATGCACCTTGTACAGCGCACTTTACAGTATTCCCCTCATACGAGGATTTTGCCCCCACCCTGCTGGAAAATTGTGAAATCAATGGCATATCTAATGAATACGGGGTATTTAGTCAGAAGATATACTCAGAGAACCTCCTCACTAAGCTTTTCAACCGACCCAGATAGAATCATGGATTCAGGTGGAAAATAATCAAGTTACAGACGGACCTTAGAAAGCTTCTGGAGAAGTCGAAGTATCTCAACGAGCAGTTGCCTTGACAATTCGAGTTCCGGAGAACTCCTTGGCATTCATAGCCGGTAGTATTGGTAATCGTCAGGGGGCATGCGAGCCGGCTACAGGTTGACTCAGCATTACAAGTACTCAATAAATCTGCAATTTGCACAAACTAAAGGATGACCTCTTTGCAGTCAATGAATCTTCGGTACTAGCAGAAAAGAGTTCGCTGTGAAATCGAAAGACAACAACGTTGGAGTGGAACATTCATACCACAAGAATTGAGATCATTTGCTTGCACTTGGATCACAAGCTCTCGAAGGTTGGCTTCTGTTTGGTTGAGAAGAAGATCCGCCTTCGGTGGTACTTGAGCACTCCCTCCCAGAACCAGGCCGAACAGTACTAGACTGAGGAATCGAATGGACAGATCCATTTGTGTAGGCTAAGGCTCACAACAGTCTGTACTAGAGAGACCGAAAGAAAACAAAAAAGGCTGTGGCCATGTTTGATGTTTAACTAGTAACACAAACTGGGTTAGATTCCAGGCTCGCTTGATCGATCTGTGTCACTTGTAAGCAACCCTACCCTTTGAACTCTCTATGGTTTCTCATGAAGAGAATGTGAGCTCGGCAATACATGTCGGTGTACATGCTGTCACTTTCGTAGGGTAAGCCTGAAGCAATCTTGTGACGATCTTTCTTCAAGGAACTCATCAGTATGCTTTGGCAAAGGAATTGAGCAACTGTGACAATGAAAATTGGATCCCAAGCAGGAAGAAGCGTCACCAGGGAGACGTCGAAGACATATGTACTTGGGATTGTACGATTTGTCTGGACGAAAACTGTCTGTACCCGAGTGGCCCTTGGTGGAGAATATTGGCTAGCAAGGAGATTAAAGTAAACATGATGCCGCATTTAACTACTTCTGGACTTTCAAAGGGTCCAGAATTAATCATAGAAAAAAAATGGTCATTTGGAGATAATGCAAAACATTAGGAGATCTATGTAAAACATCAAGAGATCAATACAAAACATTTGAAGATCTATACAAACATCTGGAGATCTCCAAATGTTATTATCCAAAGATTTCTGAATGTTTTGTCCAGAATTCACATAAAAGTCCAAAAGTAGTTAAATGTGGCATCATGCCTATTATCAAGCAAATTTGCTATCTAGGTACCTTGGAGAAGCTACTTGTCAACTCACGCATTTCTCACAGATTGAGAAGTTTGAGAGAAGCCATTTGCAAGTAGAATCACGACATCCCAACAAGAAATGAATTTTCTGTGATTTTCTAAAGATTGTTGGGACTAAATTTGTAAAGTATGGGTAGATCCAAATCTAAATCACACATTGACGTGTCCCCTCTCCAAGTGCATTGTCATGATACTAAAGGGTTGCTAAGATTGTATAACATATGGGTGATTGACACAAATGGAAGGGTCTAATAGATATTGGAATTGGATGACTTCCAACATTGGTTTTTTCTTCCATATCTCTAGTTCCTGGTGTACTGTTTGGCAACAAGGAAATTTAGTTCCTCTAATTAACCCCTAAAGTCTTGGCCATGGAGAATTGACCCCCTCATTACCCCACCCAAAGATAATTTAAAAAAATTTCCCCCTATTTTGTGCTGTGTTTATTGATAATTCTTCACCTCTCCTATCTAATTTGGGCCCTTTGATTGCAAATATGAATTCAGAATTTTTTTTTTAAATCGTATGTTGCAAATAAAGAATTTCATTGTTTGCCCCCATAAGGGTCCGTAATTATTGAACCATAAAACGCTTATTCACTCCTGCCAACTGCAACACGGCATCATCTGGAAAATTCTGATATTCCCACAAGTGAAATAAGAATCAAATTCCGAACTATTATAAGAATTGAATCTCCCTGTGAGGGTTGCGATACTGTAGAAGATCGAGTGATAGAATAGGGTCTACCAGTTATTGTAGGCCTGTAGGCAGGTTCTACTTTAGGCGCACCACTGTAGCTTGTTCTTTTCAGGTAAGTTGCAGGGTATTCAAAACTTGGGCTGATTCTCCTTGAGTTTCCAAGCTTCCAATCCGTGAAAGCCAGGGCAGGCGGAAACATACTTGATTCAGACAGCTAGCTGAGCTGTATTATAATGAAAAGACCGATAAAGAATAGGCAACTTGGCTGGTTTGGCTGGTATTCCTGGCAATTTCATTCTATGATGAGAACAAGCTGCTACAAAGTGGGATTCGATGAGATTCGAAATTGCTGCAAAACTGCTGGAAAGTTTGTCAACTATAACATTGTTTACCAATGAGGCCGGGTCCCCGCTTTTCCATCCTTGGAAACGGGACTTCCACAGGAAACAAAATGGTAAAATAGGGCTCCTCAGCCAACCCCAATCCTTGCGTTAACTAACCGATAAAGTCGTGGAGAGGCATCTAGGGAGGCATAATACCTTTCTAGCAGATGGAGGATCATTGCACGGTTTTATACAATGATATAAAGGCATGGAGTGATGGACCTTTGACTCTTAACCCCTAAAACCCCGTTTGTCCCCTCGGGGGACAATTTGGGTCCGGGTAGGTTCTTGTGACCTCAATTTGTAGAGAAATTTTTTGGAATTTTTTGAGGTTGTGCGGTTTTGCGAGAGCTTTGTGGATATATAATTTTTATTTCAATTGGTGCCCGAGAGAAAAAGTTATGCCAAAAATAGAGTTTGGCGGGCAGCACAAAAAAATCACAAAAAGTCAAAATAAATTTCTTAAATATTTTTTTTCAAAATCTGTGTCTTTTTGTCTACATTTGAAGCTTTGATTCATTCTATTTGGACTAATAATGAAAAAGTTATGGACAATCTTAGTTTTTCGGGCAATCTAAGCATCTTCTTGAAAAAATAACTTTTAGGATTCATTTTTGAATGCAATTTTTACAATTTTCAGAATTTTTTTTTTAGACAAGGTTGAATTTGCTTCCTAGAACAATCTCACCGTTGGGATTACGGTATTTCAATTTTGTCTTAGAGCTATTAATGATTTAGTTATTCCTTCAATCTTGAACCTACTTCTACTTAACAATTTTTTAATGAGTAAAAATTTAGTGTTTTTTTCTTGAATTTTTTTTCTTAGATTCTCAACTAAAGTATTTAACATATAAACTTAGAAAATCAAAATCAGCAATACAAAAAATTTAAGTTAAATAGGTTCAAAGCCCAAAAATCTAGTCAAGCAAGGTGCAAAAAAACTTGTTTTCTTCACTTTGAATGCAAATATCTTGCAATCTGTTTGTTCAAAGTTTCTGAAATTTCTTGCACACATTCTCATACTAGTCTAGTATAAGATCCTATGATTAGATATGCAAACAAAAACAATTTTTATAGTTTTTTGCTCTTTGCAATAGAAGTGGCAGTTTTGAGTGTGTTTTGATGGAGAAAAGACCTCGGGGTTTTAGGGGTTAAGGCACCAATATTGTCAAATAGAATAACAACCTAGCATGCAGTTGCAGCCAAGCAATGCTTTCCTTTTTACTGCATCGTTCCCTTGCCAATGGAATAGGGTAGTTTGGGCTCACCAAACTTTGGATGCCAACCTATTGTGGGTGCTCAATGCTTCAAAGCCCCCTTGTTTTAGAACTATTTTGGTCGCGTGCTTCAACTGTAGAATTGTAGAGAAACAAAAACACACAATAAGAGCGGGAAGGAGAGTTCCAAAAGTTGAGTCTTTGTATGTACTTTAAATTAGTTAGTTAGTTTTGTTTAATATGCTGAGATCTAAGTTAAGAAATTGTGAGTCCCTTGGCTATGTTCTTGGTACCAACGGAAAGCTTTCTACGAGGAAGAGTGCACAAACTTTGTTTTGTGCCATTCCAATTCACATTCTGAAAGTTATTGAATTTCAGAGTTTTTATGAATTTAAAAATTGAATTTATTTATTTTTTATTTTGAAAAACCATAACTTTCACATGGCATGTCCAAACACCATAAATCAAAGCCCTTGCACTCCTTTAAGTATTAAAAAAATATTTTTGAACAAAAAAATTAGCAAACTTCTTTTACTTTTATTGTGATTGTGGCAATTGCACAAGGCACAATAATTAAGTTTAAAAGTGGAGAAGAGCAAGGAATGAGCAGAGAAGGAGCAAGGAACCAAAAGTTGCATACATTTGGTTTAAAAGAAGGAAAAGAGCAAGGAAAGAGCGCTCCAAAAGTTGCAAATATTTAAGGTCATAGTGGGGGCAAGGCCCGAGAAGAACTGGCAGCTAGTTCAAAGTTAGCCAGTGGAATTGGGAAAAAACCCAATTGTAATTTGAAAACCTTCGCAAAAAGCCGGTGAAAAAATCTGCATAATTTTTATTTTGATTAAAAAATAAGAAAAATAACCAAACTCAACATTTGAAAAAACTGTTCAATATGGGCATTGGAGGAAATTAGCTGGTAACACTCTAAAAAAACTTCCCGGACACAGGGTGGGGTTTGGCCAGCCTAAGCTCTTCCATCCTCGACATATTCTGCCTGATGTCCTGCGGTTGCTCCTAAGAGCATCGCCACCGCAGACTCCTCAAACAGGGGCGCCAAGAGGGATTTTGGCGAGTGGATTTGAAGAGTGGGGCTTCACCAATCTTCCTCTTCCCCACGGCCGCGCGCCATACAGGGGCGCCAAATTTGTATTGAGTGGCAGATATATAATGCAAAAGATTTTGATGGTTTTAAATTAAACTCAAAAAACTTCTCTTTAGTTCATTGAGATCTAGATCACATTGTTTCAGAGGCATTTCCCACTTAGTTTGCTTTTTGGAACTGGTAGAGATGCTCATTATATACACATGGGGTGGTAGGAGGTAGAACAAACAATGTGGGATAATTAAATTAGATGTAGTAGGAGTTCCACCACTCATAGTTTTTTCCAAAGTAGAAATTGTGTTAGAATTAAAATTTCAGACCTCATTTAGGCATAGTAGATTAACTTTTTCCAAAACACTTCAAACTCATAAAAGATGTGAAATCAAGACAAATTTCACCTCCAAAAATCCGTTTGTGATTTCAAGACTCCAATCAAAAGTTATGGACAAATTTCAAAAGAGGATTAGAAGGGAAATTTTTTTTACATTTGTAGAAATGCATAGTAGAAATTTGTGAATAACTTTTGACTAGAGACTTGAAATCTCAAACGGATTTTTAGAGATGAAATTTATCTTGATTTCACATCTTTTATGAGATCAAAGTGTTTTGGAAAAAGTTAATATACTATGCCTAAATGAGGTCTGAAATTTTAATTCTAACACAATTTCTACTTTGGAAAAAACTATGAGTGGTGGAGCTCCTACTACATCTAATTTACTTATCCCACATTGTTTGTTCTACCTCCTACCACCCCATGTGTATATAGTAAGCTTCTCTTACCTCTCTCAACGCATCTAAGGTGAATGTACATTTCCCCCAATTATCTAGATGTATAGTAAAGGTAACTTTTTTCTAGTTGGGAATGCCTTCTTTACAGTTTTTTCACATAAGTAAAGGAAACTTTTTTTGAGGTTAAAATTACTTGTGAGAAAAGTTTGAGAGTAAAAGGGGGATGTGCCTCGAAGATGGGTGAGAAGGACTGTCAGTGCCTCGAAACTGGGTTGAAAAAGGTAGTCAGAGCCTTTGGCGAGCCGCGTTGAAGCTCCACTACTTCCCCGTGTCTCCTTCAAATTCTGGCGCGGCCGGGCTGTTTTCCCCGTTTGGCGCGTCAGCCGTGGGGGAGGAAATGAAGCCAGGGCTCGCTCAGTCAGCGTGTTAGGCCGCTTGGCGAGCAGCCGTGGCGATGCTCTAAGAATCTGGAAAGAGAGCGAAACTGAACACTCCAAAGTCAAAACTGGCTCACTGAATGATGAGATTGTACTTGTCAATACTTTCTCTGTACATGTACATGTACTGTACTTCCAGATTGTATGTTCAAACTTCAACCAGAGTTTTACACAGGCGGAAATGCGGAATTGCGGAAAAGCTCAACGTAACTTACCGGCTGTGCATTGTGCACGCTGCGTTGAATCAAGCGCTCGTACAGGCAACCTCGGCGTGCTTGAGATTGAAAGCACTACAGTAGTCCACTCCATGAAATCACTTGATTGCCCGCTTGGCCAAAAGACATTGTTTACTACAAACAACACAAAAGTCAACTCCAAGGGCCAGTCAATTTGGTGGTGGGAAAATACTCCGTAATATTGGCAACTCGATTGCTTGCTCGTTTGCCTGCAACGCCAAATATTCGGATGAAAATTGTTAATATTTCTTTGAGAATATCCAGTGGTGGCGGCTGACTATTTTTTTCAATTTTTTTTAAGAAGGATTTGGCAATTTCATCCATTTTTTCACCCATTTTTTTTATAGAGTTAATCCTAGAAGGACGCCATGGACACTAAGTGTCTGATGGATGACAGAGAATATTTCTATGTAGGACGAATGTGTAAATGTTCATCTTTGGAATTTGGGGTGAAATGAGAAGGCAAGTACACCTAAAGCCAACCGAACGTAAGCAATATAGCATGGTCCCCATTATTTTATTGAAAAAGCTTTTGTAAGGTCTTGTTGGTAGTTAAAAGGGGATTTTAGATTCTTTGAGTATGCTCATTGTGGACGTCAAACTACTGCACAAGACCTTCCCATTTCACCCAAAATTCCAAAGATGAATTATTGCACTTTTGTCCTTCATAGAAATATTATATATCAATGATTGGACATTTAATATTTGCGGCATCCTTTAGGATTAACACTAATAAAAATGGGTGAAAAAATGGATGAAATTGTCAAATCCATCTCTGAAACATATTAGTACACTAATGATGGTATATAGTGTTGGCAACACTAATTACAAAGCACAACACTAAATGTCAACAATCATGTTAATGTTACCAACACTAAATGTCAACATAGACACTATTTGTCAACTGCCGGATATCAATTTTTTACAAGTTTACATTTAGTGTTACCTATTATTTCATCAAATTGCAGTGAAAAAAATATAAATTTAAACATATAAACGCCTATCCAAATGAATACTTTATTAAATAGATAACGTCAATTCTAAATGTCAACTAATTGAAGTTTAGAGTGGGCGGAATAAAAATGCAGGTAATGCTATTTACAACATAACACTAAATACCAGCATTATTGTAGTTAGCCACCACCACTAGATATTTTCAAAGACGTATTGACAACTTTCATCCAAATATTTGGCAATGCAAGCAATTGAGCAAGCAATCAAATTGCCAATGAGATTATTCTTTGCCCACCACCAAGTTGGGTAGTCTGTAGAGTTGGACTTTGTATTTTTTGTAATAAACAATGTCTATAGGCCAAGCAGGCAATCAAGTGATTCTACGGAATGTTATGTTTGCACTTGATGATGGGAATGATGATGTTTGGAATGTGAATCTAGTCCTGAGGTAGGTCTACATTCATTCTTAAGACCCTCAGTAACAACACCAAAATGCCAACATATCTTTAAGTGTGGGGACCTTCCTAGTCTATAAAACCACTCAAATCCAAATCCATGCATGTACCAAGAAGTGACCACAATGCTCCGGCACACAACTGAGCGTCAACTGGAGTCAAACTTATTACAACTCCTTGGCCTGCAAACTCCGCACATAACTTTAACCCTAGAGCGCCGCGGACGCCATTCCGTGGCGTTTTGATGACATTACTGTTGAGCTAAGAATAGTTCAAAAGCATTTTTTCATCTTCCTTTTCCTTTTTGACCTTTCATAATGGGTTATGAAGAGTATCCAATTGAGTTTGTACTCTTTTCAATATTTGTCTTCATGGAAATGAGAAGTTATTAAAAAAACCGGATCACAAAATATGTTATTTTAGAGTATTTTGGGAAGTTATTGCTCCTTGCTCTAAATCTGAAATTTCTCCACGAAAATGATATTTTTTGAGTTTGAGTCCAACTAACAAAATGAAGTTCATCTACTCTAGTTTCTACTCCAATTTGAATTTTGGAAAAATTCCTAATATTGCATATTTTATTGCAATTTGAACTTTGGGTGTATTTTTAATGTCTATTATTTTCTAATTATAGAATGACACGGAAATTGAGTGAAACATACACATATGGTGAAATTTTCGGATTTTTTGAAATAATTTTCTATTTAATATGATTTTTTTTCACTTTCTCTTCAAAAATTCTCAAAAAAATCAATTTTCCACAAAAAAATCTAAATTTTGTTGTGAAGTAAAGGAGACATGTAATTTAATCTCTGAAAAATAAATATAAAATTTTTCATACATATCTAGTTGCAAAATGGCAGCAAATTGAGTGATGGGCAATGGAGTTTGAAATCAATGGTCATAGGTCCGTCATTTAGGGGTTAAACCCTGGCTTCTCAATATCGACACCAACAAGGAATCGCCGGGAAGTCGAGAACAACGAGAAGGCTGATGAACCAAAAGAGAAGTAAGGTAGCCACCCTCTTTCCGATCACTCTCCTATTTCCAATCAATAGACTGATCCATTTGTAACCATAGCTTTATAGGCCATTTGATTCTTATTTGATTCTTCTGTAATGAATAACACATTGGCACCTAATAAAGTTGCCATTGATCAAGAATGGGCTTGCCTAAAAACAGGAAACCCTAACTTTTCCACTTCTTTAATTTTTACTAATTCTACATGTGATGAAAAATTACCAAAAAATGGCAATCTTTCTTATTCCTATTTCCTCGTTGGAGAAAATTTTCTCCTCCACCATTGCTCAATCACACATATGCTGAAATGCTTAAGTGATCGGAAATGGGAGATCTACCTTAGCAGCTAGCAGCGGAAGAACGGATGACCATCACTGCCATGGCCTCAACAGCGATGAGGACGGCGTTACCGGGCAAGGAATTGCAAGCCGGGCCAGTCAAGGCGATGGCGGAGCTTCGTTGTTTTTTGCAGTTGTGGGTGTGTGGAGCGGAACGTGGAGGACAGTTCCATGTGGAATTTGACGTGGGAGTGCCTGCGGATATTTGTTGGAATCAGCTTGTTTTTTTTTTTTTGGCGATTTGGCAGCCATGTGCACCAAAGTAATGGACCCTGTACCACGCCCTTGGAACACAAGTAGTATTGAAAGGGCAGAAAATTGCCAACAAAATTGCCAAATTGTGGATGAAAATAGAATTATGGATATTATGTGATACATGTTGATATGATATTTTCTATCCAATATGTGGATGAATGTTGAAATCTGGAACACCATTATAACATGAACCCATAAACGCCGTGGAAGACATTTTCCGGCCGATGAATGACAATAAAGCTCTCCATGTAGGACAAGAGTGCAACTATTAATCTTCCAAATTTTGTATGAAAAGGGAAGGTCATCTACAATCGGTTAACCCACAAACATCGACGAGGATGTTTTATGGCCGATGAATGACAAAGAATCTCTCCCTGTAGGACAGAAGTGCAACTATTCATCCTCCCAATTTTGTATGCAAAGGGAAGATCATCTATAGTAGCTTGTCTTCTAATGAGTGCTTTTGCAATATTTTAATCCAACAATTCACAGGTGACAACACAGATGATTTCCACGGTTATGAGCCTGTCGTTTAAGGGTTAAATATCACCACTTTAGCAATTCATAAAAAAATGAAACCCAAAACATGGTTGGAATGTGAATTGCGAGTGGATATTTATGCATTAGATGAGATTTAGGGTCTAGGAGGGCCGTTTTAGTTCCTTTTGTGGCGTTGTTCCCCTGGCAGTTAAAGAACGCTGGTGTCAGAATTTTATTCTTTTGATGGAAAAAAAAAATTAGTCTTAAAATGAAAAAAAAATTGAAAATTTTTATTTTTATTTTTTGAATTTTTTTGGAACAGAAATGACGTGACAATCTCTGGGACGCAGTTCCAGGGGTTGGGAACATGGATTTTTTTTTGGACCCGTGTCCCCCTTGCTGGCTTCACTGGAGAGGCCAATTTTTGGAGGGATGAAGCCAGAGTGGTCAGATTTCTGATAGTCTGGCGAAATTTTGCCAAAAAAAAAGCCCTGGTTGGGAACCCTGGGGAACTTGCAGCCCTGTGCAGGGGGCTGAAAATCATCTAAGGTAGAACTACCCATTACCACCCTGATTTGCAATCTAATTATATTGGGGCCAACTCTAGGAAAGACAAATATTTTTCAGAGGTGTGCTTTTGTTTCAGGAGTCAAACCTAAGTGGAATTATAATTTTTTTGATAAAAATTGTAATTTTTGTGAATTTCTGAAGTGAAGTTGCACAACCACTACTAGACTGGATTCATAAACGTCCTCTTACAACTCAATACCGCTTTCCAATGTATCTAATAGCACTTGAAGATCCACCAATCATTAATTGACACGTTATCTTTTAATAGCATTAATAAACTATTGTTGTCAGAATCTGAAGCAGATTTGCATGTTTTTCTGACGGAATTGGGACAAAGCTGTAGACCACGGATTTGAATCACTGACATGGCCATATTCATTAAAATGAGACAAAATGGTCATTTTGAGATTTCAACCCTAAAACAATTATAGTGATTTTATCCTTGAGTCGAAGATAAAATGAGAGGTCAACCTTTGGGCAATCAAAGGTTTTTATATATATTAATATATGAAAGTCTCAAATTATCGAGTAGTCTCAAAAATAAATAGTTATAATGATTTATCTTTGAGTCGAAGATAAAATTGAGACTACATTTTGTCTCATTTTAATGAATATGGCCTTTGACGGAATTGGGTAGTTCTACCTTAGTGCTGAATTGACATGTTTGGACTGAGACCTGATCATCTGAGGAGTTGGCGGCCCACTTGAGTGAATGTTAATGGCATGGCACTATATGAGATACAGTATGATTAGAGCATCCTCTGGGGAAAAAAATCAGAAACTTCTTGAAAATTCCGAAGGTAAAAGCACGTAAAGTTGTTGGATTAAAGGTTTGAGCTTGGTTCACACTGTTGGAAAAACCAGGGTTTTGTTTTTTGTTTCACTCCAAAGCCATACAAAGTATTTTCCCTTTTTCATTGGATACCACAAATTTCAATGTCTAGGCTACATGGGGGATTTGCTACAACAATATAATAGTGAACTCTCTCTCCAAAAAAGCTTGGTTAGGAATTTGTTAGTTGACAAAGATACAAAGAGATGAAATTGTTAATACTTTGAATGCAAAACACATCAATAAATGACAATCTCTCCAAAGGGATCCCAATGTCCTTTGCATGGGCTTCAAATGTAAACAAAGTGGGAGAAAATTGCTCCAAAATCAATTCAAAAGCAAGTGTTTTGGTCTAATGACCAAAATTCAAACAACACCAACATTTTGGCAAGAACAAAAAATGGGAACAATAGCCTCAAATGGACAAGCAAGAAAATAAAAAAAGGGGTGCAAAGTGAGAGGTTGGGAGGCTTTTTATACTTTTCCAAGGCCTCCTTCCCCTCTTATATTACCTAAACTACTCCTACATGAAATTCAAACTAACATTAATTTCAAATTCTATACTACTGTTGTGACTGCTCTAACTTTTGGAGAAATGCTCCAAAAAGCCAAATCAATTGCACCACTGTCTTCAAAAGACCTAAATTATTCTTGATCATCCCTCCCCCTACCTCTAGACCATTTCGCAAGTAAAAACATTAGCAAACTAGTGGAAAGGTCAAAAATTCAAATGTTGGAGTTTGTTTTTTCTCAAAGTTTTGACAAGCCTAGGTTGTTTGAAGGGTTTGATAAAGTGAAAAAAGAGTCTAAGTTAACTCCATTCGGACATCATACACTTCTAGTACGCCAATCAACTCGTCGTACATCTTATAAATTCATTAAAAGTTGTTGCCGTCATCGATTTTGGTACTCGTCGATGTTGGAATGTCATGAAATTTGGTTGGACGCTTGTTTAGGCTAAATCACACTATCCTAATTCTTAGTGGGATTTTACTGCTATCTGGATAATTTATATGAATTTTCCAATGTCACTAAGACAATAAATGCGGTTGACTTCCCATGGAGTCATCTTTTGCAATTTAGAATATTATGAATTTTTTGGATAGCTTCTAGAAAGCTCCAAAATGCTAAGTGAAAATTTATATTTCAAATTTGCACTAATAATAGGAGGATCTTAATTCATACCTCATGGTTTTAATTCCTCCAAGGAGGAATCGTTCTTGTATTAGAGAATCTTGGCAATTTGACTTCACCGGTGCACTCCTAGCGTGTTTGTAACCTAAAAACACTTCTCTCTAAGCTATAATTTCTTGTATTTTGAACTTGTGGATTTTCCCTAGAAAGTTACACACGATGGGATTTTTCAAGTTTTGCAAATTGGAATGTGACTCCTACATAAACATCCTATCAGGGTTCATAAGATTCTAAGGACTTAAAACAACACTAACTACTCACTCTTTAGCTAGTGGCCAATCACATGCACTTCCACAGTTAAATTCGAAAAAAGTCTAATTTAAGAGCTTTCTATTAGTTTGGCCATCAAGGCTCAAAATTATTCCAAATTCTTAATTAGTCTATCAAATACCTAATTAGACATTAGAATTGGTAGATGAAATGTCTTAAAGCACTTCCATCCTTTTCGGAAATAATACAACACATTTGTAGGGACTTCTAGCAAACATGATGCTAAACTATTTTTTAGGACTTTTGGACTAGAAATACTCATAAAAATGAACAAAAAGCAAAAAATGAAAAATTGAAGGCTTAGGTGACAACTATAGGGCTCACAAAGACTTGAGGAGAATCCAAGGGGAGTTGCTGTCTTTGTAGGTGAAGGACTATGCTTTAATGGCGACGTCAAGGATGGAGGGTGCAAAGCTTGAAGTGTATAGAAATCATGCATTGATCCTTGTTTGTGATGATAATTGGGTGAACCCCCTTTTTTGGCATTAGAAATAGCGGGAACCCTCTTTATGATTTCGACCATACCTCCTCCAAATACCACACCCCAGGTTGTGTAGAACCTTCTAATACTACTCTAGCAAAAACAACCACTGAAAAGCCTATAGATCTGCAATCCAACAACATGTGATCTATGTGTCAAACATTCCAGTAATGCAAGAAATTTTGCAAGAGACAGGACCAAATTCCAAAAATTAGATCTAGGGAAGACTACAACCAATCAGAAATTCAGGTGTGGCAATTTTTGGAGGAGAAATTTGTACAACATCATGTTGTAGGACTACCTATTGTCTTTTCAAAGACATATTGTAAGGAACGGGGCTGTAAGATCATTGCAATTTGTGGAAGACAATGATTTTTCCAAACTCTATTTCATAAGTACCAATAGTAGGAGAGAGAAAGTGGCAGTGGCATATATGGCAAGTTTTGTAGTGCTTCATCATTTTGCCTAATCATTGTATGGAGTTGAGATGCATAGTTCAAATCATAGGAAGCATATCTGCAGAACTACGGCGATGGGTGCTACAAATGCAAATAGACAATAGACTAGTGAGAGCTGGCCAGATCTTCCTATGCCAACCACTAGAGATGTGTTTGCAACTAAGATACTTCAATAGTTTGAAAATAGTCAAGGAGTAGCAAGTAGAAATTCACACATTATCGTGGGTTTACTTGAGCATGACTACTTGTTGCCAATACATACTCCTAAGGATGCTTTAGGATTTGAAGATTTGGGAGCTATTACAAATTGACAATTTTGTTAGCTGTTCCGCAAGCATTTGATAATTGTGTTGGAGAAGACCTACTAGCAGGAAGAGGGAGATCCAGATGGAATCCTAATAGACCTCAATGAAGTCTTTCAAAGAAAATTTTATCTCGAGGCATGAACCACAATCTATAGTCTAGGATGGGGAGAAGAAAGAGCTCATCAACAGGGAGTTTGAGGAGATCATGCAAGGTGTATACTATGGGTTGCTTACATTGATAGAAGTCCCCTCCTTGAATGCATTTTCTATCCGCGTGCCTTGAATCAAGAGTGAAATAAAGGAGCCAAGACCACTACTTATAACACCATTGTGATTCTTGTACAAATTCCATTTCAACCCAAAAGAGATGGAAGGGAGGCAAACCATTGTCCGCAATGTTTGCTGAAGGGGATCCCAACCATCTTTGTGTGCTTGAGGTAGGCTAAACTTCTGAGCAGAGGAGGGCCTCTTCTCAAAATCCTAAGTGCCCCACGTTGAAGCTACCACATCAAAAGAGGCTTAGTGCAATATCAAACAATGCATTAGGATCTTCGCAACAAGGTGGAAGGTGCACTAGAGGGCGTTGGAAAGAGATTGTGGTGCTATAGAGAAGGGCCGCAAAGCTAGATTTGGGAACTTGTCTGATGATCCTTGGAAAGGACGGTGCCAAAACCGGCTATATTCTTCACGCCACCGTAGATCAGGCCACATTATTGTGGGTTGAGGCCTTGTTCAATGGTAGTCGGTATTCTACAGATTCTCTTTGAATCTTCAAGAGCCCACTAGCGAGTACGTCACTGAAATCAATCCCTATGAATCAACAATTTGCGCCTACAATTCATAATGACGTAGATGTCAATCCCATGTCAGACCTTGGAAATGTCTAGCCTCAATGTCTAGGGATTACTAAAATCAAGAACTTTGTGGAGTTGACAGCCAAGGAAGGAGCTAATGGACAAAAAAAGTCCTAATAATGGAATTTAGGATGATGGTCCTACCTATGTGTTGGGTCATTGCAAGAAATACTTGTCCTATTTTTTGTCACAATTGGAGTGATGTTGATATCATATGGTATAACTTTTGAAGCACAAATCCAATGAATATGAAATTTTTATTGGATATGTCTAATTTGATGGTAATTAGATCCCTTATATTTTAGAAATTAATAAAATTATTTTTTATTTAAAAATCAATTTTGTTAATTTGTCACACTTTGAAGTTTAGGGGTTTTCACTACGTTTAGTGTACCCAAATGGAATGATCTAGAGTTGAAATTTTGGTGGTCTATTTCCACACTAGATGGGCAAATGCCTATCACGGGAAATTTAAAAATATATTATTTTATGTCATCTAGATCCATGCAAATAGGACTCTTTTGCATGAGCACTTCTGAACATTGAAGATGGTGTCAACTTCATTTTTTTGGTAGAATTTGATCAGCATCAAGTTCTCACAAATGGCTAATTTTTAGGATTTTTTTGTTCATGACTTTCTATTTATTTTTAATTTATAACTCATTGTTTCTATTTTTTGTGATAATCTATCTTTTTTTTCCCATAATATTGTTTTAGTACTCGCAATTAGTCCATAGTACTTGCAACAATACATTTAGTTGTTGATTTTTACAATCAACATTTGAGATTGTTTCGCTATGTAGTACTTATAGTATTCTAGGGCTAAAGTGCAAATTTTGCCAAAATGTTGCAGAAAATAGAAGGTGATTCTTGCAACAACCCTGATGGCCCCTACGAAATATGCAACCGCACTCATACAAACTTTGTCAAGATAGCTTTGATCAGTATGCAATAGGATGGAGAATTGCTTGAGATTCCATGTGCTACTTTTTTCGGATGAGTGTTAGAGAGTGCAATGACTATTGAAGGCAAAGATCACCGTTTCCTATGTGATTTTGGTTTGGACTTTGGTATCTAGTGCATCTTTGAGAAGCATTGTCAATTTCTATAGTCTACAACGCTTGCTTCAAACGTGAAGGTCGTTATGGCTAGTGAGCTGTCCTATGACTTGTAGGCATCCCATATAGACTTGTAGGCATCCCATATAGACTTGTTGTCTTAAGAGGAACAAAATCCCAACATGTAGGACTTCTACTCATTTGGAGATATTTATTCAGATGGAGATGAACCGCAATTAGAGGATGAAGACTTTCTGAGCAAATATAGCAAAGCTAATTGGCATGCAAATTTGTAGTTGCTTTTACCACACCATGTGTTCATCAGTCCAATTCTAGACCCAACTAAGCAATTAGATTCTTAGACGATGAACCTTGCTAAGTATTTCCTTTGCTTTTGGAACAATTGCATCCAACATAAGATTGTCTATGAAAGCAATGCGTGCACTAACTAAATCAATTTACGATCTGGAAAGCGGAAGGGAAGTATGCCACTATCAACTTCTATAACAGTAGTGGAGTACCGATAGTTTTGTAGCATCATGATCCTTATAGACATCAAGAAGCAACCAGTCATCAAGGACTATTGGCAATGAGTTGGGAGTACCTTACATTCCGACAATATTGCACAAACAATGAGTCAATTCTACTTTTTGTACATCCTTCAGTATTTGCATATGGTGCCAAAGGGCTCCTACATTACAAACAAAGACAACCATGCTTACCATCCTATTGGAAAGTGCTAATGGATCCTCGAGGTTGTGACAACCAACTTCAAAGTGTCGCAGAATTCAGGTCGTTATATTAGCATTGATAAATATATAATAGGGTACAATGAAAAATATTGTTTTTTCAAGTAGTACATGTTGAAGTCCATCACCCACAACATGAAATTGTGGATCCTTGCCAACAGCTTCACAAAGTTTGTCTAGAACATGGAAATATATGTTGGAGTAGGAAATGAACGTCGGGTTGGTCATGTCGCACCAATGCCCATGGGCATGGGAGTTGCAATTGTTAGTTGCTTAACTGCGGACATGGATGGGATCTTTTACAAAGTGGTGACAGACAACTATTTTTCATCAACGAAGGTGTTTGACAATTTGCTGCAATGGGGGGGTTATATTATCAAAACTATTAGGCAACTATGGAAGGTCTTTTTAAGCTTGTTGAATGCAACAAGATGAGAAAATTGTGGGACCTTGCTGATGCATGCACAACACGCCCCAAAAATGGCTGCCATTCATTGGTAGGATACAAAAGGTAAAAAAATATGTATATTTTGGCAACAATCAAAGATTCTGTAGTATAAGGTGGTATTTTTGTTTTCTACAATAAGAGGGCGCAATGCATTGAGATGCAGACTTCTCTTATTAAGCTTGCATTCCCCTAGCTCATAAAGGGCGTTGATTTCAACAACCAAATGAGGGGATTGTAACAGACATGAGCTAGGGACAAAAAAAGATGAGTTCTCAAAAACAAGATTTGATATTAGAACCAAGAAGGGATATAAGGTTAGAGCTTGAATCTAGAAACTAGCACTCAAGAAAGGTGTTGTAAAGATTGAGAACTAGCTCAATCTTGACTTACTTATATATTCTCAATTAGAAAGTACTTCCAAAAGCTTCCTCCAACTAGAAATTACTCTGAGAAGCTTCCTCCAACTAGAAAATACTTTGAAAAGCTTCCTCTAACTAGAAAGTGCTCCGAGAAGCTTCCTTTGGCTAATAGATGCTTTCTAGAAACTTCTAGAACCTTCTTCTAATTACAAACTTCTTGGTAAAGGTTTTGAACTATGTTCGTAACAAAGGTCATACTCGGTTCAAATTGTCACAAAAAACGGTGGCACCATATCTATTTTCTTTGTCATAGATATGACTTTGACAAATGTCTATGTAATCTATTGAGAAGGCAGTGAAGTGTGCGAAGTTGGTTTGAAGATCCACATGAATTTCCAACTTGAGGTGGCTTACTCCTTGATGGACCTTCTCATTCCAGTTGTCATTGATGCCCCATGCATAACGCTACCACAACATGCCTAACATGTTGTTTGTCGAAGTCCTCATCCAAAAGAAGCTCATATGCCTTATACAACCAAGAAGCATTGAGTCTGCTTTTTGTACCACACACAAACCACATATGTCTCCCAAAAATGTTGGGACACTCGTTTGTGAAAGGGGAAGTGCTTCAAGTATTACCACAAGGCACCTGTCACATTGTGAGTTTGGTGCCTTTGTTCTTTGAGGCTGCCATATATTTATGAAAATTACTTGGCTCGAACAAAATAATGAAGAGTTGGAGGTAGGATCTATTGTGTCAACCATGCTCTAGTCTGTAGCATTTGATTTGATTTGAGAAGGTGTTGTACTTGATTTATTTTTGTGACCGATTGAGCATAAGTTGTTTGTTTTGATGCCTTGTCTTTCGATTTCAAAGAAAACACTAGTAGAAAATTCAATGACCAAATTAACAAAAATTCAAAACAAAAATATTGATTTTTTATATTAATTTGGACGTGTTGATTTGAACAATTGCTAACAAAAAAATGTTGATTTAAAAAAAATTGGTCTAGTAAAAAATGTAAAAAAAAAAAATTTAATTAAATATAATCTAACCATACATAAATTGACACGTGACACTTGCAATGTCATCCTTAAAAAGTGCCACTTTGGTGGCTACGCTATACAGGCAAGCCACCTAGGCAGCCTCGCCATGTAAGCTAAGGGGTGTTGAGGGGGTTCGAACCTTGCTCCCTTGCTTGTAGTAGAAGGCCTTAACCAAGCACCGCACATCCACTTGCATGTGCATGTAACAGTTACAATTTTATTTATTTAGTTTTTGCTAGTTTTTTCCATTTGGTTTGTGAATTCAACAACTTTAGAGTCCATTTAGGCATAGTAAAACAACTTTTTTTACAGTAGAAAAAACTTTGAACTAACAAAAGTTAAAAGCTTGATTTTGAGTCTGCAATCAAAAGTTATGAGCAAAATTTAGAGAGGATGTTTAAAAATGTCAAAGAAAATGTTCATTCCAACTTTGTCCATAAGTTTTGATTGGAGGGTCTAAATCTCAAACAAATTTTTGGAGATGAAAGTTAGAATGATTTTAAACTTTTGTTAATGAAAGTGTTTTTTTTGGTTTTTTTTACTATGCCTAAATGGACTCTAAAGTTTGTAGAGTCTTGAAATCAACAAATTGTGAATGATTAAGTTAAACAAATAAAATTCCATTGTACATAGAATTCTAACCTCAATGATCTAATCCGTAAATGCCCAAGACTTTTGCAGTGTGTTTTTTCTATAATAAAAAATCATGGGCTTATAGTTATTTCTAATGAAGCAAACTTTTTTTTTTCTTCTAAATCTAATTGTATAGATGTTAAAAGAGCTTGCTTATTAGTATGTATTCCAATTTAGAGTATGAAATTTTATAGAAATTGTGAAATTATAACTAGAGAGACATAATTATCTTATTTTTAGTATATGTTGTCCCTCCCCACAAATCCACAATGTTTGAGAAGTTTGTATACAAGGGTTTTCGGAGATTGGAGGTGACATGAACAACTAAAAATTGTGTTAGCACACTAAAATGCACTTTCAAAAACCTTAAATTCAAATGAAGAGCTATCTAACTCATTACACAATCCATCTTGCAAGTGTTAAAATGCAATTCTTTTTTATAAGTAGAAATTGCAAATAACTCCAAATCAATACTTGTATGTTTAAATTTTCAATGGTGAAAATCATGAAAACAATTGATTCTTTCTATTGGGACCATATTTTAAGCAAATGGATAAGTTCAAATTTTTAGATCCTAAATCAAGTAAAATTGGCAAACTTTGCTGAAAGTCAAGATATGTAAAGTTGGCAAGCTATATTCTTTATTAGTTGTAAAAATATGCATTTGAGGGCCTCTCAAAAAATCAAATAATTACCTTCTTTTGTGAAAAATGAAAGCTTCTAAAGTTAACCTTCAAAACTGCCCTTGAGATTTTATTAAACGGTTGAAGAAATTTAACTATCTACACTAAAATGAGCTCAAAATTTCAGGTCAACCATATATGGTCAATTGGGCATTTTAGGAATTAAACATTTATGTATTATGAAAATTTATTTCAAACTTATTTCAAACTTTTGTAAGTCAAAATGAACAAAAAAGTGTTGATTTTTTTGTTGATTTAGACATTATATTATTCAAATCAATAAAATTTTGTGACCATTTTGTTGATTTGTGCCAAAATCAACTAAAAACTATAAAAACAGACAATACAATACTAACTTCAACAAATATTTGTTGATGTTTTGTTGATTTGATCATTGTTTTTTCTACTAGTGAAAATGTTAAGAGTTTCGGCAAGAATGAGGTCTAGAATGGGGATCGGTGCCACAAATGGCTACGTCAATTTTGAAATATGAGTACATGATGGGACTGGAGGTGTGCAACTAGGTTGTTTGTTTTAGCAATATCATATTCAGTTATATGGCCTTGTTGCTATGGCAGCAATGACCTCAAATGAAAAAAAAAATTTAATGTTGCATCTCTTGGGTTGCTTGATTACCTAGTGCCCAATTATAATTTTGAGCAGTGTGAATTTCGATTATCAACTGAGTACAATGCAAATGGCTAGAGAATAAAGTAATCAACTTATAATCTTGTAAAAAATTCAAAAAGCATCTGATGTTTGCACGTTAACATATACAAGAACTAAAGAAATTAAATCCTAGTACCAAAAAAAATAACCCTTTAGAGACTATGGTGGATCTGGGGTCCCAACGTGTCTTTTGAATATACATTGTAAAAAAAAAATGTGGCCATGAATTGGAGTCACTAACTGTGGATTGGACCATACAAATCGAATCTAAAGGACCTTCTTCATATATTCTAGAAAGAATTAAGGTAACCTACCGTGGCATTTAATAGTTAGTAATGTTCAAAGATTGTTGTGTCAACTGAGCCTCCAAAAAAAAGCGGCACAAGGCTTCAATATTTTTTGCATAACAATTGTTGCAAAAGCCAAACATTAATGGGATTAATTAATAGTACTCTAACCTAACATTACTCATCTTTTTTAAATAGAATCACTCAAATTGTTGCTTGGATGTCCATGTGAAAGTGTGATTGATGAGCAATATGTGTTGAACAGTGCTAGGGCTTCCGGCACAAATACAACCTAAGTACAAGTGGAAGGAGGAGTGAAGTGCAGAATGAGATCAATTTGTTTCGTCACTAGCAAAATGATGTTGTGGAGTGCACATTTTCTGATTTTCATGACAAGCTACAACGCATTCAAGCACAAATTTACTAAAATAGAGATGGATGAGTAAAGATATTGGCAAAAGTATGAGTACATGGGCCATCTTTTGTAGAACAAGGAGAGACACGTTTGATTTTCCAGTGGAATTTTTTTGACTAAGTCATGGTCCCGCCATCTCTAGTATGGTGCTCCTTGGTGCTTCCACCCTATCGTCCGAGTTCCCATCTTCTTTGAAATGTAATAAAAAAGTTCCTTGAAGTTGAAGACCATTAGTCATGAGTGTTGCAACTATCACAGAGAAAATAAATTTGTGGGGTTTTGAGCAACCATATAATGGACAATGAAAAAATTAGAAGCCTTCTTTTATTTAAGTATATCTAGTATAGTTTTCATCCATCTAAATTTTTCTTAGTTTTGTGTTAGTTGATTACCTACTACCATCATCAATCTGACTTGGACTATCTGGTAACAAAAATTTGAACTAATTGTGGAATTACAATGAAATCTGTAGTGATTGAAATATCTTGTAGTAATTGTAATAATGTCGGTAAAATGTAGCCTAAACTATGTTTAAATTTAGTCAATTTATTATGCCAAATATGAATTAAATCTTCTAAAATTAAAGTTTGTAGTTGCCTAAAAAAATAAAATAAAACAATCTAAGTAAGATAATAATAATTTTTAATTATATATTTAGACTAACTTTAATATTTTATAATATTTATCAAAATTAGTTAGTTTGAGAATTTGTTATAATATTTAGACAACTAATAGCTCTTAAATTGAAGATGATAATGTTTGTACCATTTATAAAAAGTATAGATCTTTAAAATTGGATATTGTGAATTTACTTGAAATAAAAAATCGGTTTCTGTCAAGTTTCATTTTTAGTGGATAAAGTGAGAATTTAATAATCATATTTCAAAATAAATTAAACCACATAATCAAAATTCTACCATCTTATAGTGCATAATATTTCAAATTCATTAATAATAAACTAATAAAAAATTATTCATTTTGTATAATAATTGACTTTAAAAATAAGACTTAAAAAAATTAACTAAAATTATGGCATTAGTCACATTTATCACAACATATAGAATTCCTATAAAAAAAATGACATTTTGAATTATAAAATCTATTATGAAAATTTGATATTTATTATACATATTTAAATTATACAATTGTTACTTCAAGACATATTATCCTTTTTACTTATTGAATTACTATAAAATTCAACATAAAAATTTAGATAGTCTATTATCCATGACTATCTTGTGGATCTATAGTGTACCAATACTTTTAAAATGGAATTCCAATAAGTTATCAATTTGAGCTGTCAATTAGTGCTCTACTCTAGTTTTCAACCACTTTTTGTTTAAAAGAGCAAGTCTCAATGTATAATTTTCTATTGGATTGTCTCATGTCAAAATAGGGGGTCTTATAGATATATTTTTCAAGTTTTAGAAACAAACTAGGTCCATTATTAATTTGAAATTTGTATAGGTATTGGTGAAGGGCAAATTGTCCTTTTAAGGGATCTCCGGATGCAAACCATGTTATTATAGAGGATTCCATTTCCAAAGGATCAACATGAGGTTTAATAAAAGAGTTTTTACTAAAGCATTTGTTGGACTTTCATATATATGATTTGTAGTGCTTGCTTGTTGATGAAAGTGGTGATTAATGTTTTGACCAAAATTTGACATTGCACTTTTCCATATATTATTTGCTATTTCATCTCCAATGTCTTTTAATGCCTATTCCATCATGAAGAGATACCTTTGATGAGTGATATGGAACAACATGGCCCATCAGCCCATGGCATTAATTCCTGCATTTGAAGAATAACCACAACTTGTATTTTTATTATATCCATGTTGAAAAAGTTTAGCTTTTTTATTTTACTTTGGCTTTCAAAAAGAGGAGACCCTTCATAATAAACATTTGCTAATCTTGATGTAGATTTATATATGCCTTCATTTAACATACATGTGAGTATAAATCAAAACAATATGTTCAAAGTTCCAACTCCAAGTACTTTGTAATAAGAATAACTTTGACACCATCAAATATTACAAAAGATGTTGATATAGTAGGTACTAAATTATTATCTTGAAACACATCTTTCCACTTATATTCTTTGTTATTGTATTCGCTCAAGTTCCAATATATAGTGTTCTATTAGTTATGAGGTCATTTTGATTTGGTATATTTGAACAAGTAATGTGCAGCATTATTCTACTTGGTAGATTTAAATCATGAAATGTAGAGTTATATAATGCATAAAATGCTTCTACTTTACATTATGCAATTAATCCCAATATGGGATTATTTTTACAAAACATTGGCAAAGCTATAAATTCAGCATATGCTTACAATCATTTTTAGATTTGGATTTGGATATGTTAATGAAAACATGTTAGGTGCCTAAGAATTAAAATAAACTAGCATTACCATGTCCATTTCTCTATGTTAGGTGTCTATTTAGGATTTAATACAACTTTTAAAAATGTCTTGGACAACTTTGTGAATAAAAAAAGAGGTGTTGTGGAAGATTTTGCACGCCAAGACTAATGTAGCTAAAGCCCTACGTAAACATTAGTCACATCAATAACAAGGTACAAAATCTTCTTTAATTTTTTTGTACTGGGGTTTAGGGTATGTAGAATTTGTATTGTTTCATATACAAGCTAAGACACCAAGGTGCAAGTTTTCACTATCTATGTATATTATGTTGAATTTTTTTTTTGCTCATGTTTTTTGAAATTTTGCTCTTTTATTATTGTATAAAATTTATATTTTCTTGTATTTCAATTTTTGGATTTTCAAGCACGATGGCTTCTTCTTCAAACCCTAAAAGATATAAAAATAAAAGTGCAAAGAGTCATTTACTTCACAAACCATATAAGTATGCAAAAAGTGGAAGCAAGGAGATTTTTGCAAAATGAGAATTTGTATGAGTTAGTGTTTAATGAAATTGGGTTTGTTGGATGTACCTACTTTGCTCATCAAAAGCTACAATGACATTTTATAATGTATGTTATTCCTTGTGAATTTACATTAAGAAGTTCAACTTTAAGGCTACTATTTAATGGTAAAGATGTAGATCTATCAAAAGATTCAGTGATACATGATTGTCATAAAATATGTAATAATTGCCTTGAAAAATTTTGAAGATGAAAAAAATCGTTATAAATTGTGTTAAAATCATATGGACTTAGATTACAAAATTTATTGTAAGCCTTTGTTGAATTTATGGCTTTGCCAAGTTTTGTAATTCAAACCTTATTAGATTTTTATGGATTTATTCAAGGTTGCAAAATCTTTATTGCAAAGTGTAGTACAAAAAATAACAACTAGAAAAAAATATAACAAAATGGTTTCTTCGGGAGAAAGACTCAAGTTAGCTAGAGTTTTAAGTAGCTAAGGTTATACATAGGTAAATGACATTTCATTTAGGAAATAATGTATTAATTGGGCTTATAAAGGAATTTTAATACTAAATGGCCATGCATATTTTACAAGAAAAAATTATAATTATGTCCATCAATTAGTAGTCAGACCATGAATGCATTTCCCATTTCTTTGGAGGCTCAATTGACACATCACTCTTTGAACACTAATAACAACTAAATGCCATAGTAGATATGCATGACCACATTTTTTTTTACATTATATTCAAAAGACGCTTGGGACCCCAAATCCACCATAGTTTCTACAAGATTAAGCTACAAAATCATGCTATAACATTTTGAATTGATACTTTAGAATCATTCTTTTGCATAAGTCTCTTGACAATGACGATTTTTTAAAAGTTATGAGAAAATTTCTAAGACAAGAGAATTCCACGTAATCCCCTTTAATGGAGAATTTTTTAGTAAATAATTCACCAAGTTCCTTCTTTCATTTTTCATCTAATTTTTTACAACTCTTCCATGCACCTAAAGTAGTTTGCTCTTAGAGCAACCATTTAAGAGTTGGTCCACTTTTTTCATGGCCTCTGTAGACATGAAGATTTTTAGTTCATTTCTGAGAACGATAAATGATGCAACATGTAATACAAGCGGTTTCATTATTTTTCAAGCAATATTGAAGTACTTATGATTTTTCAAAGTTTTTGGCTCTAGACACCTATTCTTGATAGTAGGTCTAGCAAAATGCCTACATATGTGACCTTGTAAAGAAAGATGGAAAAAAAAAGAAAAAGCAAGGGGACTTGCAATAAATAAATAAAAAATAAAGGTCTTTAATGCAACCATACTTGTATCAAATCAATTAACAGATTTTGCATTCTCAAAAATAAAGTAGTTGGCTTGCCAACTTCCTATTTAAATACATAATTGCCTACCTAACACTACATTTGAAAAAAAGACCCAACCACATGCTTTATCCATCCATACTTGAATCTTTTAGGGCCACTTTGTACTATGGCATAAGATCGAGAGTCCATCAATGTCAACCAATGAAATTTAAAAAATTTTAGAATTTGACCTCTCAAACCTTTACACTAGGAAGCACAGTCCAAAGTCTATTGCCCTCAAAGTTAACATGTCAGAAAATGTCTGCATGGCAACGGACTCTCGACGTGAGTTTGGATCAAGCAAAACTGGAAACCCAAACTTTGGATGAGAGGCTGTCGAATTTTGAAAAAAATAAAATAAAAAAAATAAAAAATTGACAAGATCTTAGCCATTAGATCTGAACGGACTGTTTCTACAAGGCACCAAATAAGATGCGCCTTCTTCTTTCTCTTTCTCTCTCTTAAAAATTGTACCCGTGATAATACATGCATGACTTAATCTTATATTTGCATCAAGTTGCATATATGAAAGCCTACTTGGTTGTGATATACACTAGTGGATTTTATACAAACCACAAAAATAGCGCCATATACCATCAAAGGGTCCCTGTAAACTAGATTTTGTTCTTTCGCAAAACTCAGGAAACAATAGTGTAGAGGTTCAAAATCCAAGGAATAATCAAATAGTATAACGTTTTGTGACTGAAGTCACAATTACAAATAGAAATGTCTTTTCATCTCACACTTAATCGGAAAATATAATATAATTAAAATAATCCTTTGGTTTAGGTCAGAAAGTTACTTTCCTATCCTATAAGTAGTTTCTGTCCGACACACATGAATGCAACAATTACAAGTATGTTGTCCCCATCTTGATCTAGTGTGGGGTTCAAGCAAGAAGCACACTTAAGCAAAGATAAACATAACACATAGCTTAAAGCTCATAATGGTAACCATTCCTGTTGCAATTGCTTATAGCATAGGCTCACATAATTCGCTTAAAGTGTCACTCACACAAACAACCAATCACATTAGTTCGTTCAATTGCTTTAAGTAGAATTGTATTGATATCGTTTATAGCGCTGTTACACTAATTTGCTTAAGCATCATAATTAGTCCAACTGTAAGCACCATTCTAACTCTTCATTATCTAACACAATTGCTTTAAGCAGACAAACACACTAGATTAACAATATCATCACTGATCCAAACTTCCTTGCCAGTCTATATTTAGCCATAACACTTAAAGCTTATTGATATAATTCTACAATTATTCAATCTCATAGTTTGTTAGTATCCAATCACTGGATTTCTATACACAATTATAATCTAAACATTCACTCCATCTATATCCTCATTCTCACAGTAATCAACTTTAAGCTATAATTAGAGTTTCAACTATATCGCTTAACCCCTAAAGTCCCAATTGTCCCCTCGGGGGACAAAATAGATTTCGGGCAGGCTCCTACGGTCTCAATATTTTTTATGATTTTCTGAAATTTTTTCTGAAGATAGAAAATCACATTAGCTTTCTGAAAACGTAATTTTTATTTCAATCGGTGTCCGGGAGCAAAAGTTATGGCACAAAAAACCCAAATTTTAGTTCGGCGGGCAGAAAAAAATCCTCAAAAATTTTAAAATTTAAAATTTTAAAAATTTGTTTCATATAGATTTTATTTTTATTTAAATGGGAAGCTTTGATTCATTCCATTTGAATTTGTTATGCAAAAGTTATGGTCAATCTTATTTTTCGGGCAATTAGAGCATCTTTTTGAAAAAATAACTTGTAGGACTCATTTCTGAACTCAATTTTAACAATTTTAAAATAAAAAAAGTTTCACAAGGTCAAGATTTCTTGCTAGAACAATCTCACCGTTGAGATTAGTATATTTCAATTTTATCTTAGAGCTATTAATGATTTAATTTTTCCTTCAATCTTGAACCCACTTCTATTTAACAATTTTTTAATGAGTGAAAACTAAGTGTTTCTTCTTTAATTTTTTTTTCTAGATTCTCAACTCAATTCTTCATTATAAAAAATTAAAAATTAAAAATCGTTAGAGCAAAAATTTTAAGTTAAAAAGGTTCAAAGCCAAAAAATGTAGTCGAGCAAGGTACAAAAAAACTAGATTCCTTCACTTTAAATGCAAATATCTTGCAATCTACATTGTCAAAATTTCTGAAATTTCTTCCACACATTCTTACACTAGTCTAGTCTTCCTACGGTTAAATATGCAAAGTAAACATTAAATTTGTTTTTTTGCTCTTTGCTCTAGAAATGGCAGTTTTGAGTGTTTTTTGATGGAAAAATGGCCTTGGGACTTTAGGGGTTAAAGCGCACTCACAATAGACTCATCAATAATAATTGTTTCAAGCGTTGATCACACATGACTTAGCTTTAAGCCATTTCCATCAAACACACACAGATAGGCCTTTATGGCCATACATACACTATTCAAAAGATTGCTTTAAGTAAATAGAACACAAACAACGCTTAAGCGGACACAACTAGTATAATCAATCAATACAAGTTATTACAAATATCAACTTTAAGCTACAATCATCTTACTCAAACAATTGCTTTAAGCATTATAAGATCGCACTATACCAAACTCGTACAAACAAATAATACGATTCAATCAATTAGACACATACACAAATTCTAGCGGCTTTAAGTACAAAGATAAATACTCCTCTCTCAAAAAATTCACACACATACAAACAATGCTCAATCATTGGGACTTACACACAATTAAAAAGATATATGCTTAAAGCTTTATTACACACAAAGATTATTCACAACAATTGCATTTAAGTGTTTTTCACTAAGACACACACATTCATAGACAAGACGCCCACTGAAAAGAAAGAGAAATGAATATGAAATTTCTTTATCAACTCGTTGAAGCGTCTGTCCAAATCTTCATCGGTTTAACTGTTAAGACTTACATTTCTTTGCTTTAAGCGTCCACGATAATTCCTTGTATCTTTCATCATATATACTCCTATTACCATATAGTTCTAAAACAAAATAAAAATTGAAATGCATTTACACACAAAAAAACAAAAAAGAATGGTTAATTTACATTTTCTCATGCTTACAATCCCCTTCAAATTTAGTCATGACTTCCATAAAATTAGTGGATGTAAGTACCTAGTCACAAAACTAGTACTTGGTAAGTCTATGAATTAAGTCTAAATACAAACATTGCAAAGTTTCTTGCCTTCCCATTTTGATCATTCTAAAGCACAATCTCTTATATCCAATAAACCTTGACACTTAACAAAAGCCTAATACACAAGGTGGAGAGTTTAGGGTTTAGGTAATGGCGGTCGTCTTGATAGAAGTAGCAACAACCATCCAAAAATTGTGTGCAACTTGGATGCATGCCAAATTTATTTTATTTTATTTTAAAACTAGTTGATTTTAATGTATTGTTTTTTGAGTTGCCTAACTATTTTTTTCACTTTAACTATTTATTAGTCTGAAAGTTGCATGAACTATTGAAAAGCTATGGTATTTTCCTTTATAAATTCCCATACTGAATCAATTTTCAAGTACCAAGTCCAATCTTTCTCTATTTTTTACTCCAAATAGAAATTTGATAGATTTTTTCACCCAAATTTTTCAGATGTTTTCAAATTGCAACTGTTTTTTTTCCTAATCCCACCGGCTAACAATGACCTAACCAGCAGTTCTCCCCTTAAACCCTAAACTGTTCACCCTTTCCCCCAAAGCAAAAAAAAAATCCACTTAATCTACTTTCATATTAAGTTATTTTATGCATTTCTGGTTCTGTTGAAATTTCGCCACTGACTACCAGCGTTTTTCTTTTACACTGTAGCAATGTTGCATGCACAGAATGGAGGACAGTCCCTCCAATTTTAAACCTCTCTGACTATGCCACGACACTAGATTCCACTCGAATCTGGCACTTAAACGCCAGAAAAAAAAACCCTGCTGACTACCTGTTCCAGTAACTCTCATGAACCCGGCCTGTTAAACCCTAATTTTCACGAAGCAGGGCCTGCTGCTGGTGAGGAGTTCCGACACTCTAAATTACACGAATTTTCCTGGCGGGGCATTTCGAGGCGTTGGGTCGGCGATGGATCCCGCATTCCTGTTCGCGGGGGTGCGCTTGGACAGGAAGAAGTTCGCCTCCGATTTCAGCCGTTTCCAGGTGTGTTTGCAACTAGATTTTTTCTTGTGGGGAATTTTTTAATCTGAGATTCTATGGAGAACGGAGGTTTCATGGAATGATCATGTTGTGGGGATGAGGTGTGAAGTAAAGAGACCGCATGAGGTGATGGTCAACTCTGGGAATTTAGGGTTTCGATTGAACTAGGGATTCGTGGATGGGGATTGTACTCGGATTGTAAGCTTGAGGAACAATTCATGACGCACGGAGCGATTTAGGGTTTAGGGTTTAAGGTTTAAGGATTAGGGTTTTCACTAGCTCCTTCTGTTTCGCAGTCAAAGAAAGACAATGATGTCGTGAAGAGTCAAGAGACTGCGGCTTCTGCAGTGGCTTCTCAAAATGGAATCGAGAGCAAGACCCAGAGCAAGAAAAGGAAGAGAGTGCTGAAGGAGAATGGTAAGTTTAAGGGTTTAGGGTTTAAGCTTAGTGCTGAATAAGTTACATCTTGAGTGCAGTTGACTATGAGTTTGTAGTTTTTTGAACTGAGATTGAGAGAAACTTAGAAACATTATTGTAGATGTTGAAGATTCTTATAACAATTACAATGGTAATAATTTGGTGTACGGTTACAATCTCTGAATTAAGGTTGTTACGTATCTATGTAGGGTCTGAAGCGACCTTCAATCTGTTCAAGCGCAGAAAGTCAGAAACTGTCGAGACCCCTGAAGTTGACAAGGGTGATGAAATGTCAGAACCTGTTGCGACCGGAGCGGTACCGGAGGCAGAGGTAATTACTGGATGTTTTTGGATATCTTACTCAATTTTAATAATCTTAATTTGTAAGTTAAAAAAAATGATTTTAGATAAATGTACGCACTTTTTGCAATTATTGAAGGTACACATCTTGTTTCTGGGTAATTCGAGTCCCAATTCCTGAATGGAGGATTGCTTTTGAATCACGGATTTCAGGTCGTTGGGTTATCAAGGAAGAAGTATCAAATTCATGTCTCAGGTCGGGATGTTCCAGCCCCTCTTGTTTCGTTTGAGCAGCTGCGGACACAATATCGATGTAGAAAATATCTAATGAAGAACATTAGAGAAGCAGGATATACAGAACCGACACCAATTCAACGGCAAGCGATCACGACCTTATTAATGGTGCGTTTTTGGATATTCTATTGCATTTGTTTCGAAGGACGAACCTGAAGCAGGGTGCAATCTGTAATAATTTCTATTTTATCTTCCAAGTGACTCATATTCATGTCTGTTACTCTCTCATTTTGCACGTTCTATCGAATTTCCTTATTATTGTGGTATGGCTCGAGTTGCAATTAAAAAACGGTTTTACTGTTTGCGAATGACATCTTTTTATCGAGTTGCAGGAGCGAGAGTGCTTTGCATGTGCACCAACAGGCTCAGGGAAAACACTGGCGTTCACTCTCCCAATCCTCATGAAACTAAGGGTAATGAACTAAGGATACTGATTTCATTAATTCCTGCTAGGATGTTATAGGTCCTTGTTGAGTTTCTGGTAATTACCGTCAGTGAAGGAGGAAAACGTATCAGGCTCATAGAATGCCTTCTGAAATTTGCAGTTCTGAGATATTTGGCACTTATGTAGAATGTTTTTATTTCAGGTGCCAAGCAAAGAAGGATTACGTGCACTTGTTTTATGTCCCACTAGGGAACTTGCTTTACAGACTACAAGAGAGCTCAAGAAACTTACTGTCGGTACCAAGTTTCGAATTAGGGTCATGACCAAGGCGTTAGCCTCATGCAATGACTTCTCAAAATTGCCTTGCGACATTCTTGTCTCCACTCCTCTAAGATTGGATGCTCTATTGAAGGAGTCCAAAATCGATTTGAGCAAGTGAGAACATCATCCTTCTTTAAGTTCATTGTTTGCTACGGTTTCTCTGTTTGCCCTTTGGTTGCCGTTGACTTCTGGATAGGGGAGGACATCGTCGTAGAGGTTCTGCAACCTTTTTCTAACAGAAGTGCGATCTGTTGGCTGCAGAGTGGAGTTCTTGGTTATGGATGAATCAGATAAGCTTTTCGAGATGGGATTTGTAGAACAAATTGATTCTGTTGTGGCAGCTTGCACCAATCCAAAAATTTTACGCGCTCTTTTCAGTGCTACTTTACCAGACACAGTGGAAGAGCTCGCTCGCTCTATTATGCATGATGCTGTTCGCGTCACCATTGGGGAGAGGTGTGAACAATTAAAGCAGTTCAGTTCTGTAGGTTCAAAGTAGTTGTCCTGCTGGTCAAGTGATACCACAGTATGCTTCCATGCTTGCAGGTTTAGTGAGGTAATACTTTTTGACAACAGTTTAATTCCTACTGGAAAGACATAACATGCATGCATTTTTATTTTGCGTTTTTATCTTTCAGGAACTCTGCCGCGCAGACAGTCAATCAAAGACTAGTCTTTGTTGGAAGCGAGGAAGGAAAGATATTGGCATTACGCCAGATATTCAATGAGGTCACTATCCTCCTTTTCGTATTGTGTTTAGTTTGTCCGACTGGTACTGCTTTGGCAAATATATTACCATGATTTTTGATATTGCCCTAATCCATTTGCACACGAACTTAGTCTGACGCTGCAATTTAATCGACAGAGTTTGCGACCTCCAGTGTTAATTTTTGTAAAAAGCAAGGAGCGAGCTGCAGAGCTCCATAAAGAGCTGGCTTTTGACGATCTTAGCATCGACAGTATTCATGCTGATCGTACTCAAGCTCAGGTTTGCTTTCATTCCCTTGAAAAGTGAATTCCATACTTCCAACTTTCAGGGCCTTTGTGATGCTGCACAAAGGGTCAATCATTGAATTCTTGGGAATAGCCCCGTGGTGATGGCTTTTAATGATTTTGCTTTTGATCCATAATGTTCACAGATCTGCAATCCCGTTTGCTATTGAATCGATGTATTAATATGAGAAAGATTGGAATTGCAGAGAGATGCGGCAGTTGAGAAGTTCCGGGAAGGAAAGACATGGGTGCTTATTGCCACAGACCTGATGGGAAGAGGCATGGACTTCAAAGGGCTTAACTGTGTCATCAACTATGACTTTCCACCTTCAATATCATCGTACATCCATCGTGTTGGTAAGTTTGATCTCTTGAATATTTACTGCTGCATCTAATGCTTTAAGTTTTGACAGATGCAATTGATCCCTGATCGATGCAATTGGTGGTTAGCTATTGTGACCTATTTTATTGCCAATAAAGCGGGGCTTTAAAATTTCATTAGCCTTATTCTCTTACATTTGCCTTGTTCCATCTGTTTTAAATGAGCCAGGTGTGGGCTATGACCTGGTTTGAAAACTACAGTAGTTCTCTGTAATGTTAGAAATATAAGTTTGGTAATCTTTGTTCCCATTTCTTAGTAACCAATTTCAAATTTCCAGGTCGTAGTGGAAGAGCTGGAAGGTCTGGCCAGGCAGTTACATTCTATACGGAGGAAGATGTGCCTCTGTTACGTTCTGTTGCCCACGTCATCTTTGCCTCTGGAGGTGACGTTCCAGCGTGGATGCTGAGTCTCCCCAAAGTACACAAGCAGAAATTTAAAGCTCATAACCCTGACTCAAATAGGGTGTCTTCTGCCTCTGAAGTCGCAAAGAAGAAGCAATATAGCAAGTCGCACAGCGAGAGTTCTGAAGATTTCAGGAAGTCCAAAAACTCAAGAAAACAAGGAAATGGAATGCCGAAGAAAAACTTAAGGTCCATTCAAAAGAATCAGAAGCCATCGGAAAAGAATACAAAGAGTAGTAAGAAGGAATAGGCGGGGGTTGAAAACAAGTTTCGAAAGACCTAATAATTACAGGTGGACTAAATTTTGTTAGCCAGAATACCGGTATAGCCCAGAGGATTGAAGACTTGGGTAGGAGTTGGACGCCCAGGGCGGTGAATCTTTTATAAGCGGTGCTTCTACTAAGTTCAGGACATTCCATCGACATTTAGGCAGGTATTAACATCGGAGATTTGTAACGGTATGATTTTGTGAATTAAATTGATATCATTAGACTATTATTTATGATTCTTAACTGTAATTCTTTCTTGAAGCCCAATATACACATTTCACTTCAATTCTTCTAATTTTGCAGTGAGTTCTTGTGCTCACGTTTGGTGCGCTTTCTTTGCAGGAATTTGATGTTCAACTGGAAGAAGACGATGTTCAGGTCATGCAAGTTTGGTAATAAGTATGGAGGTCATCTTGTTACAGAATGGGTTAATTGTTCATGCGGCTTTAGTATATCCGAAATAGTTTCAACTGTGATTCAATTGAGTATTTTTTTTCAAGAGTGTAGGATTATGAGTAGTGTTAAAATGAGAAGACTGAATGCCTTTTATGGTGCTTGACCATTCAATGAAGCACCTGTGTTTTGGAGCTTGATCCTTACTGGATCTTTGGTTTTAGTAGACCTGCTCAGTTTTGCTACCAATATTCAAATCAAATAGAAAGGACTATCCAACCATATCATCAGAGAGTCCTTGAGAGGGTGGGGGTGGGGGCATATTGAGGGATGCGCATGTTTTGGATCAATGAGGTGGAAGACGTTGAATTTAATACTATTTCATCGTCAAAAACTACAGGAAATAGGCTGCATCGATAAAATTCCAACAAAGGTGGAAACACCTAAAACCGTTCACTAACCCCTTGAGTTACTTGAGTATGTTTTCACCAAAAATGCTCCAAATCTACCAATTCTAGTACAAGCACCAAATTTTGAAAAAAACTATTTTTTGACACGTGTAACTATGTGGATCTTGTAGTATGCTGACTTGAAAACATGTGGTAAAATTTTTAGCTGTGTGGATTGCAATATATAAGCATTCAAGTTTTTAATTATGAAAAAAGTGATTTTTTATGATTTGCTCAGACAATCAGCTGGGGAAAAAAAGTAACATATTAGGCCATGACTTTTGACTCATATTTCCAAATGTCATGAAATTTATAGTGTATATGAAAGATATTCCTCCTCCCACCTATTAAAATTTTGGCCTATCATATGCAAATTTCTAATCACATGTACTTGCCCAAAATTTCTATGTTGTCAAAAAATGCATGTTGACCCTTTATGGTTAAGCTGATGCGCATAGATGTGCAAAAAAAGATTTGTACTTGTTATTTTAATTTGTAGACAACTTAAAATCATAAATTTCCAAAAAAAAATTATATTTTTGGGGAACTTTTGTATTTTCTTTGAAGTCTTTTTCCTTGAAAGACCACCGGGGGTCCTCTATACAACCCAAATTTAGCCTTATAATTCTTCAAGTGTGGTTTAATATACAAATTCTGATACACTATTATTTACATACTAGCATGATCATTAATTTACTTTGTATTGAAAAAGTATTTGATCAATATTTTTTTAATCAAATACCATCAACTTCATAATGTATTATACGGCAACAAAGGGCTTTCATTAAGCCCTTCAATGAAGGGTTATAGTAAATCCTAAAGTATTCTATAGATGCATGTTTGAAGCACCTTAAAAGAACTTAAATCATTCACTAAAGGCTCTATTACTTTGCAACCATGTGCCATGTGTAAAGTAAGTGACATCCCACATGGATGGTTTAAGGTCATATTTAAAACACTTCAAAAGATCCCTACATCACAAAAATGGGGGGCAGATAGAAATGGGTACAAAACTCCCTTGCACTGAGGAAATTTGAGTAGGGTATGGGAAACGGAGCCAGTAATACAAGATCCGAGCCTCTCCTCTCCTAGCCATTTGCTTTTATTCTTATTGCTTTTGTATTAATATTGTATTTGAGTAGGTGCAAAAATCTCAACTACAGTGGAATCAATGTCAGAATTTGTGGTGCCAGTGGAAAGCCCTTGAAAAAGGGATTTGCAAATTCACCATTTCATCAGATTCGGACTTTGTGGGACAAGAAAATGAATTTCAAAGTGAAATTAAAAACCAACAGAACTACACGATCATTGAGATGTAGCTCGGGCTGGACCCAACACAGGCCATACTAGTCAACTTCTGAATGGAATGGCAGATCAGATCCCCAAGTGAGCTGTCACAAAAGTACACAAACTTCAGAACGAAAAAAGAGAAGGGACAGCATAAATAGAGAGGAAGTTCATGATCTCAATCATTACAGAATTCCGAGCAAAATACAATCAGAATCTTTGAATTTACTCGTAAGGAATGTGATGTTAGCAGCCACAGTCCACCACACTGAAGTGAACACGTTGAAACGAGTCCATGGTATAATTTGGTGCAAAATGTGAATCTTAAAACATGTTTGGCATTTTCAAATCACAAAACCGTGGTCATAGTGTTCTGAAGGAAATCATATTTACACAGGCTGGCACTGAATGCAATAAATATTTCACATGAGCTGTTGCTGTTGCTACATTCGTTGCATTAGCTTGCTCACTGCAGCACTGATGCGCTCTTCAGGTATCTGCCGGTAGTTGTCATAGAAGTCCAAAATCTCCATTGCAATGTTTTTAATCTGACAGTCCCATTTCAAAGAAGTATTGTGAAGGGAAAAACACAGGCTCATTAACTCCAGAATTTGCTGACTCGACCATCAAGGAACTTCACAAACTAGAGTATGCAACCAGAAGGCTGGTACAAAGTCAAAGTGTGGATAATTTAGGATCCTTGAAAAAACATCTATACCGAGCTGACCAAGGGAATTACACTTTTCAATTTCGAAAGGCAGTAAAATCTGACAATTGCAAGGAGAAGGGGGTGGAGCCATACCACATTCATATCAACCCGTAGCTCTTCGAACCAGGACCTTGTGTCCTTTTCTTTGAGCACACTAGCGATGTAGATGCATGCAAGCGCAATCATGAAGGGCGGGTACATGAGGATGAGATCGGTTCTATATGAGTCGTTCACAAGTGACCTGCCTTGCACCAAAGATACCAACATCGTTTGTCAGATCAACAAAACTTTGAGATGCTTCATAGCTAAGTTAGAGGAACTACGGTCGCTAGGGATTTGATCCCATCTCCTGCAAGGACTAATGTTACCACTAGGTTGGACCAACTAGAAAGCGATAACAATTCATACAGAACGATAAAAATTTGTTCTCAGGAGATTCAGCACTCGTATCCGAAGATCTCTCCACAGCATTGTACTGATCTCCCAAAAATTAAAATCAATACTTATGTTAAAATAAGTTGTGTAACTTATGTTTCAATACTTATGTTGAAGTAACGCGAACCTATTCTAGGAGCAACTTGATTGAAGAGATTGGCAACATGCAAGGTTATTAAAATTCTTCCTCACAATGATGGTGTAGGAGTTCACCAAGTGAATGCCGTCAACTCCGTCATGTTCGCATCTTGCAACAGTCTGCATACGAATTAACTTTTAGAAATAAAAAGAAGTCTGGAAGTGGTCCGATGACTTGAAACAACACGCTGTCTCACATAGTCTCATGCACTAAGTCCTTGAGCAATACACAAGTGCTCCTTTCAGCACAAGTTTACCATAATACCGTCTTGCTTTAGGGTAAATTCGTAACATGAGAGAAGAAACTTACTGGATGAGAGGACGGTAGGGGTGATAAATGACAAGGTAGTAATCTAGTGCTTCCAGCAGCCGCATCTCCATCTCAAGAATGTCCTTAATGTCATACCGATACGCTTTATCTTCATTGGCTGTCCCAGTGAACAAACGATCTTAATGAGACTACCGAAGAGTAGAGTGAGCTACGAAGTACAGAGCAAAACGAGAGTGCTCAGCGCTGAAAATCCTAATTTACGGATAAAAAAATCCGTGCACCCATGATACTCCAAAGTAACATAAGCATCGACTCCTCAAGGACGAATGGATTCAGAAATGTTATAAGCTTTTTTCAACAGAGAAGGATCATCTTCTCAGGTTTTCAGACAGAAGCAGAGGGGCACGCTTACAAGTAAAGAGACTCGGGAAGCTTGGACGAACTTTCTTGATGTAGAAAACAAGAAGCTTCGCTTGCACTGTACTTTCTTCTGCTTTGGAGGCCAGGTACAGACATGTAGGTGCAACTAGCCTTGGATCGAATTCAGAAAAACTCTTTCTGCACTCCAAAAAACAACTCTTGTCAACAAATTAGCACCATATATAACTGATTGGAAATTAGTGTCTGCATAAGAAACAAAAAACAAAAAAAATGTGCATCATAAGAGCAAAGATCCTAGAGAAGATGATCATACGTTCATTAAAAGAAAATCAAGAAAATCAGAGTTATTAAAATCAGATCAGACCTTAGTTACCATGACTAGATTCCAGAAGTATTATACACTAAACCAAGGTAAACTTAGACCCACGTTCAAATGAAATGTTCCATGCACAAATGGAAAAGCACATGAAAAACCATACCTGGTATAAATTCTTCTAAAATATGCGATGGCCGTTGCAACCACCCTGCATTCCAATAAGTCAGGGCCTGTCAGTTATCGAATGAGCTCCTCAAAACCTAAAACCTCATAAATCAAGTCAAGCAAGAACAGAAATCCCACTTTAATGCAGTCAGTAATCGAGAAACCCTAAACCTTGACGACGTCCTTGAGGTATGACCTTCTCCAATCACTAACTATGATGGGCCCCATTGTAAAAGACACTTATTACAACTAATAATACAGCCAAGTAGGAGAAAATTGCACATTAACTCACCGTTGACGAACTTTAGCATTGGATCCAATTGTTTTGATATCTGCAAGACAGAGGCGACTATGATGGAAGGAATGCACCTAATGACCACGAGAAAAAGACAAAACGAAAACCAGAAAAGGAGAAACGACTAAAAAGCGGCAGATTGTCCAGAAGCACGCCGGATCAATTCTGACCGGAAAGCACTTTTGTATAAATAGCACAAATGCACACACTGGGGTTGAAATTGAATGAAACAGGGGTGTCTGAGGGAAAAATAGGTGGAGAACTCACAAGCAGAAAATTGTATCTTCATCAGTTTAACGTCTTCTGGGGTGAAACCCCGATCCGAATCAGCTTGCGCGACTTTGCTCACTTCATCTTGATCCAGAAGCTTCTTGCTGCAGTCACCAATCCCCGCATCACAATCAATGAATAGCTACAAGCAATCTAAGGTAGAGGACACTAAAGCCATTTCGGACCGAATCCAGTCTCCTGTTCGATCCTTGTTACAAACAACAACGCATCTCTTCCAGTACACTCCGTTGGCCTTCAATTCGCACGTTGGGTGTAAACGTGACTTAAGAAAATGTCAATGGCTATTCATCTTTATACGGAAATAGCGATGTCTACTGCCCTTGTAATCTACAACCTCCCAATTTGAGTGACTGCATCAGACATAGAGGATTAAAAAAACAATTGGATCTCAGCCTAGTTTCTTTCTTGTACTACTCGAAGTGCTCTCTCCAGTAAATTGTAATGATAGATTTCCCAATGAAAACACGCTCCTACATACTTACTAAAGTGACGGAAAAAGTGTCCTCAGCGTTACTCTTGATGCTGAATTCAGCAAACCCTAATTACGCAAATGGACACCAACAACCCAACAACAACCGATTACAACCAGTTATACAAAACCTACAGATTTCAGCATCCATAGAAAAACATTAGTATCAAATTCGAAACAGGATCGTTCTTCTATAACTGACACCTCCCTGAAGAGCAGGAAAAATTGTTACCAGTGCGAGGACGCCCAGAAATTGGCAGCCATCTCGAAACGCAATTCCCCGCAAGAAAAACAAAGGTAAAACACACGGGGTGCTCCTTCCTTCGTAAGCTTCGTCGTCTAACACTTGAAGCTCCTTAATTCGAAGCTCACGACGAAACGGGAGTTGGAAATACAGTAATCCATCTTGGATTTTGCAGCGACGGTTTTGCCATCATGCAGATCCAAACCCTAATCACAGAGTTTGAAGGGGTTGAGCTTAGGTTCACGGTTAAGGGGTAAAGATAGGGAGACCAATCCCGTGGGCTTCTTTTCCCGTGGGGCTTCTCCACTAGGACTTGACCGGGAGTCCATTTTATTGTGGGGTGGGTCTCCTTCCGACTTGGATTGAAGTGCACCAGGTGGTGTGATTATAAAGTGTTCCATTAAGATTTTCAGAGGGGTTGCACACTTCAAAACATTTTTTAGTCTATTTTCTTGAAAAGAAAAAAAAGAAATTGGATTTAACCTACTTTTTTTCATATTTTCTGGACTCTCATTGAATTAGTTATGAATTTTCAAAGTGGAGAAATGGAATTAGGATGCTTTAGAATCATCTATGTTGCTCTTTAAGAGGATGCTTTTACATTAGGGGCATTTTCAGCACACACACATCACCTTAGCTTAACTCCTAAAGGACTAGCATGCATTTTTTGGCAATATAGAAATTTTGGGCAGGTACTTGTGACTAGAGATTTTCATATTTTTGGCTAAAATTTAATAGAAGTTGTGCGCAAGGAATATATATCATATGCACTAAATTTCATGACATTTGGAAATATGAGTCAAAAGTTATGGCCTCGGTATGGCCTAATATGTTACTTTTTTTCTCGGCCAGGCAGGCTGGGCAAATTTTTAAAAATCATTTTTTGTCAGAAATAAAAATTTGAAATCGGTTTTCTAAAGTTATGTATATGCAGAAAGCTTTGAATCCTTCCATTTTAATCAATGAGTCAAAAGTTGTGAGGAATTTTAGTTTGCAGGCAGTAATGGAATCTCTACTCACTAGAAGAACCCCATGTTTTTTCTGACGTCCAAAAATTGGACGTCAAATTTTTTGGACATCAAAAAAAACACGGGGTTCTTCTAGTGACTCTAAAATAAATTTTGAAGTCCTTTATCTTACTCAATTTTCAATATTTCTTGAAAAAAATTAAGCCATAGGATGTAGGATGTTTATTACAACATTTCAACCACTGGGATTGGCATTTTTCAATTCCATATCTAAATTCTTAACAATTTTGTATTTTGAATCATTCTCTACTTTGTTCTACTTACTATTTTCTTCCTATATGTTGTACAATTCCAAATGATGTGAAATTTTTTATGCATGTAGCCAACTTGTCTAGGAAAATGAATCCAAAGAAGCACCACCATTTTGGACATTTTTTCATAGAAAAGTGAGCTTCTAAAGTGCAGCTGCCCACTTTTTTGTAGGGTCAAAAAAATGATTTTAGTGATTTTGAATGCTTATATCTTGCAATCCATGTAGTGGAAATTTCTGAAATTTTTACCACATGTTCTCAAGTCAGCATAATAAAAGATCCTATGTTACATGTGTCAAAAAAAAAATTCAAAAATTTGGTACTTATATTAAAAATGGCAATTCTTGAGTGTTTTTGGTGAAACATAGTCATGGAACTTTAGGGGTTAACACTTGCACATCACCATTTTTGAAAATACACTGCAAAATCAACATGAGGGTTTGATTAGAACTCTAATCCTATAGGGACTCAAATACATTTGGCCCCTAGGTGTAGAAGGTGTGTTTCTGGATACAAAGTGTTATTTGAATGAAGAAAGAAGTTTGAAATGATTTCAATTTGTATAGTATCAAAAGATTTAGCATTCTTGTTATTTAGGACTTGAGATTTTTTTTCTAATAGTATGAGTCAATGTCTATAAGAAATTTCACTATTTTTGCCTATTTAACCCCTAAAGGACCATGGGGGATTTTCAAGGAGAAATTCCAAAAACTGCAATTTTTTGGTATGTTGTTCAAAAAAGAAAACCAAAACTTTTTTTTGGAGCTTCAACCGTATAAAACTAAATTGAATTATTTTACCAAAGTGTAGAAAAAATTTCAGCCCTTTTCACTGCGCAGATTAAAAGATTATAGCATTTGAAGTGAGAAAAAAACCTTTTTTTCAATCCTGCGAAATTAGGTCAGCAGACTTTGGGCTCATTTGGAGTAAAAAATTTGTTCTACACAAACATGAGATTTTTTACCATTCATCAGGATATGATATTAGGTTCACTCACCAAAAAATTTAGAAGAAAATATAGAGTCTAGCTTATTCTAAATCACCCTGCAATGCAAGGAGGTTTAGTGAATTGGCAATACACTAGTCATTTTTTGTGCAACGAGGAAATATTTTATTTGAAATCCAAACGGTGAAAAATTAGAGACTAACATTTGGAATATTTGGCAAAAATTTCAAGAATTTTGACTTCACTAATTGCAAGATAATAGGGTTTGAAGTTAGAAGAAAATATTTTTTCTTGAAACTACCCCAACATACCTAACAAAGTTTGACTCCTCGTAGAATGTGATTGGACAACTAAAATATATATTTTTGGGGGCAATTGTATGCCATATTTTATTAGTTACGTACATGCCAAATTTCAAAACCTGATGATCTTTTTTGCAAAAGATTCTCCAAAGATTCCCAAATTGCCCAAGTTGCCCGAAAATTTCAAGGCAACATAACTTTTGAGGAGGGCACCCGATTGGAAAAAAAATTAGTTTTACATGAAGGAAGTACATGTTTACACATTGTGTCCAAATTTCATGAACATCCAACCGAAAATGACTTTGTAGGAACCTACCCGAGATTTCTTGCGTATGTTGAACGGACACTTGGTCCTTTAGGGGTTAAGCAAAGCTTAAGAAATAAAATCTTGAGGCCAAAGTGACAACTTCAAGATCTACATCCAATCTCTAAAAGGTCAAATGACCAAAAATAATGGATGAGCTTATTAGCAAATTCAAGAAAAAATGCACCCACATTAGTTTTGTAATTTTTCCAACACTCTTAATAATCTTTTACAAATTTTCAAAGTTGAAACCATAGAGCAACCTATAGTCACTTTACACTAGACTCACCTAGAATGGACTCCAATTGAAGCACAAAATGTTTCAACAACTTCATCACGTGCTTCAAGAAATTCCTCACTTCTCATTGATTGCATTTGAAAAGTTGCGGTGGTGATTTAACCCTTGAGCGTCCAACCCCTATTCACAGAAATCTAAACCCTTCTATACTCATTCCAATTAAACTATCATCTAAGAAAAGATCCACACTATTTGACCGTACCGATTGGTAGTAGAGACATGTCCAAAGATACAAGGAAAAGGACGCATCCTTTGACCGTACCATTGAAAAGATTATAAGAGTCAAACAAGGACATCTTCCAAAAATGGAAAGGCCATATTTTGACCCCTGTGGCTTTCAGGGGTTAAGGTCTTGAAAATGTTCATTGAAGGCTAGTTTTTAGGCGTCGGAGAACATAACACGTCTCTTTTAGGTGTTGCTACCTTAGTGGACATTTGAACAAATGATTTCATAAATTATTAGGCTATTCAATCTCACCTACCGATGGCCTTGTAGGAGCACATCAAGCAAGTTATAGGTTTTCTGTAAAACTCTATTGGAAGTTTTGAATATCAAATTCGAAAGTGATTTACAGACAAAGTATCGAAAGGAGAATCTCTAGATCCCTTCAGTACAGTAGGTCGGTTTTCACTCTTCATCCCGGCAAAAGCCAAATCTCCGCACAGCTCCATCACCCCCATGTTGGTCAAAACTCGTGCAATGATTTCAAATCTCATCGAATGCCACTTTGAAGTAGAGTCAAGACTGTCTATGAACTGTAGAACCAGCCAAATCTGCCAATGTCCTAAGTTGCCTATTACAGTATTTATCGGCTTTCGATTACAATATAGCTCAACCAGTTGTCTGAAATATTGATTTTTGAATTAGCTATGGAATCTGGTTCAGTAATTGGAAAGCTTGGAAAAAAAAAAAAATTATTTTGATTTTGTTTCGAATATCCTTCAAGAGTGGAGTTGACACTAGAAGTCAACTGTAGCTCTCTGCGTGGGTCCTGGCGATGAAACAACGTCAATTTCGTGAACTCCGTAACTCTCAGAATCATTGAAGGAGTTATTGAGGACTTCAGGATTGCAAAAATACTGCAATAGGAAAAGTGGATACGATCCTTACAGAAAGACGGACTTCCAACCATTTTCTTAACCGTAAGATCTGGTACAGGTAAGTGAACTGTACAGGGAAAGTGAAATAGAAGATTTGGGCGCTGGAAATGGACAAACATTGCGTAGATTATAAGCTTTGACCAAGGATAATGATGCGTTCACTTCTTCGGGCAACTCCGTCACCCTGAAGTTTCCAAATGATCTTGCACTAGACATGAGTGGTAAAGCATTTTAAGGCTAATTGATGAACCATCCAATGGCACTTTTCCATATTGGCAAATTGTAAATCGGGAACTAGAGAGAATCTCCTTGTGCTAACCACCTGGGGCAATCCCCAAGTTCTTCCCCAAGGGCATCTTAGGGTGGGTGGGTAGAATGGATATTTCGTTAAAATGGCGATATTCTTCCGCCATTTTTCCATTCATTTTATAGGGTTAGTATAGATTTCAGACCACATGATCTAAAATCTAGGACCGGTTTGCATTCCAGAACACATGGTCTAAACCTAAAAGTGCCAAATTTGTGGAATATTGCCATTTTAACAAAATATCTGTTGGAGGTAGAAATGCTACTACAGTCCAAAATTGCCTTCTGACCCACCACCATGTAAGGGTGGGTTAGCATTTTGCATTCCATCAGTCATGGCATAGAAAAGAACTAGGTCTTCACCGCTATTGGTAAATTCTTTTCATTGGACAAAGAAGGTGTAGAAAGTCAATTGAAACTATTTAATCTAGAGCTTTTGGGAATTTTCCCTCTGTGACCATATGTGACTTTACCTTGGACCCTCACATAAAAGTGCAAACTGGTTGGGTGGGTGGTTCTTTCCATGCCGAGTCTGGGCAAAGTGCAACAGTTCTCCCCCAGACTATTGTCCCAAGTCTCTCTTCGGTGTTTCCCTGGTAATTCCTCGTCGAATTCCTGCTTGGGATCCATTTTCCATTGCCGCACTTGCTCCATTCCTTTGCTAAAACATGCTGATGAGTTCATTGAAGAAAGAGCTTCACAAGAGTGCTCAAGCTTACCCGACCCAAAGTGACAGCATGTACACCGACATGTATTGTCGAGCTCACCTTCTCTTTATGTAGAAACTCTAGTGCATCTTACGCATAAAACCGTAGAGAGTTCAATGTCAACTGTGGTTGCTTACAAGTGACACAGATCAAGCAAGCCTGGAATCTAGCCCAGTTTCTGTTACTAGTCAAACATAAAACGGGGCCGCAGCCCTTTCCTGTTTCTTTCAATCTCTTCTGTATTGCTTATTGTGAGCCTGAGGTTATTGATACTACACAAAATGAGCCTGTCAATTCGATTCCTCATTCTACTTCTGTTCGGCCTGGTTCTGGGAGGGAGTGCTCAAGTATCGCAGAAGGCAGAACTTCTTCTCAACCAAACAGAAGCCAGCCTTCTAGAGCTTGTGAACCAAGTGCAAGCGAATGATCTCAATTCTTGTGGTATGAATAATCCACCCAAACATTGTTGTCTTTCGATCTCACGGTGAACTCTTTTGTGCTAGCACTGTGGATTTCAGTGGCTCCAAAGAAGTCATCCTTTCGTTCGTGCAAATTGCAGATTTATTGAGCACTTGTAATGCTGAGTCTACCTGTAGCCGGCTCTCATGCCCCCTGACGAGTGCCAATCGTGCCGGCTATGAATGCCAAGGAGTTCACCTGAACCCGAATTGTAAAGGCAACTGCTCGTTCAGAAACGCCGACTTCTCCAGAAGCTTTCTAAGGTCCGTCGGTGACTTGATTTCCACCCTAAATCCGTCTGTTGAAAAGCTTAGTGAGGAGATTCTCTGAGATTCTACTGACAACATTCAGTAGATATGACAGGCCACAATTCTCCTGCAGTGTGTGTGCAAATCCTCCGATGAGGGGAACTCTGCAGTTTCATTTGTCGGTCGCAGTGCAGTGCATCCAGTGGGCTGTACCATGTGCTGTACCGGCATTCCCCGTACTAGTTGCAAGAAAATTTTGTTCATCTTGTTCATCCCCGTAAAAGTTGGTTCGCTTCATCGGAAATATATCATCAATCGTTGCATCGCAAGAAAGTATATCATTTGATCAACTTCGACTCTGTAGGCAAGCGAAAATTACTTTGTGCACCTTTGTGAATGTGCAGTGAATGGGAAACACTTGTCTTTATTATAATTTTAGATACTTACTACTAAGTACCTGATAAATCAGAAGATGTATATGAATCTTAAACCCTTTATCTCAACTCCATTAACAGTTATTGTAAGATGGGTCAAATCACTTAACACGCCATTTGAAATTTGCTAAACCGTTTGAAAACTTGCCGTGAGGGGTATGCGGTCAATGGCAAGTTTCACATGATCATTGTGATTTGCAATCTTGATGACAGAGTGCCAGGAGTGCAAGCTCTGACGGAGGAATATATCACTCAGAGACAACTTCAAGGCATTTGTGCTCAGAGGAACTTGGACAGTTTGTTCCAAAAACATTCGAACAACACCAACTTCTTTCGGCTCTACTTCGGCTCCGTTGATGGCACCTTTCGGATCTTTCCAGGAATGGTAATAATTGTAGCAGTGTTGAAGAAAAATGCAAAGTGCTGCTACTGATATTTTGCAATAGATTTAGACGAAGGTTTACGCAATGGTGATGCAGGTGATTGTTTCTTCTAGTTTTCAGTGTACAAGGACACCTGTATTATTCAGTAATGGGAGAATTGCACAATGGTATTTGCAGGATGAAGCAAACTGCAGCAGCTACGATCATCGTACGAGATATGCGTAAGCCAGTTTTCATGAATGAACCCTGAGTCAGACATGCATGATCCTCAACATCTTTGAAATTGTTCACAAACTAGAGATTCCATCCGACACAATTGTCACAATTTCTGGCGCCAAGGATCGCGCCATTGATTGAATGTGTTTTTCGCAGGTACCTTACGTCAACAAACGTGGATAAGGCTGTAATGGTACTGATTGACAGTGGGTCTTCAATGGCCGAGATTATCCCGTCCACAAGGAGTGATAGCAACTTGGCAGCAGCCTGCAGAATGACGGAGTCTTTCTTGAATACTACCACCCAAGGAGACTATGTGAACATCTTCACGTTTGATCAAGCAAAAGTGGAGCCCTTCTCTGCTCAACCAGTAAGTAGTATCCTTGAAATCCTCTATGCCAAGTTCATTTTCTACTATATAGAGAATGCAAGTCTTGTGGCAGCTGAAGAGAGCAAGAAAACAAGAATTCAATGGTGGATCTAGGTTGCCACTGTAGATTGGATTGCAGGCTCATGAATGTTATGGTCTGATATACAGTTACAATGCAGAAATTTGTTGGTTTGGTCAACGGAAACCATTGAAAGGAATTTACGTTATTTTCAGAACTTGAACTCAAGTGGGGTTTCTTGTTACATTTTGATTCTGCAGGTGCCGGTGACCAACACTTCCTCCCACCCTGAATTTGGAATTTTCACCGCAACGCTTTCCTCACCAAAACAAAGCTCTGTTCCCCCGGGCGACATTGCGGACGCAATTAGCGAAGTAATCGCATCGTCCGCAGGCTTTGGTAGCGCTGAAATCCCAAGCAACTATCTGAAGGTCTGCACTTCTCTACCCCTACTCCGTCAACCCAAAGTCAGTCCCTTCCCATTGACTATCGACTAATTTGGCGATGCTTCAATTAATTGATGAGATTGGTATTGAAGGACCATTGTTTCACTGCCCTTTCAAAGTTTGTTAGTAATTTTTCGTATTTTCTTCAATTTTTATTTTTATTTTTATTCCTTCTAAAATGGTACTAAAAGTTAACATTCAAAGGCCCAATGGCAATGTCATTTTTGGTATTAATCCATCAGCCAATTGAAGCACAACTTAAACAAATGACAATCAGCATGAAGGGACTTTTGTGATAGCTATAAACCTTTGAATGGCACCATAAAATTTCTGATACCACAATTTATGTCCAATTAACTGTCAGAAGTTCACTGTGAAGTCACTTTATATCCATGATGTGAAGAATTGGACATGCTAGGTTCCCACCTGGATTAACATTTTCCACCTGCTAGGATGTTCAATTTGACTTAGAGATTTCACGGTTTCAAAATGACCCATTCGATTGCTCCCATGGTGAGGAACATACTGCCGATTTTGCTACATTTAAATCACTAGAATCAGTGACGAGCGTCCTAGCAAATGTTGGTCACAAAGTACATGAAAGTGTGAAGAAAAGAAAGTCTCTACATACATGAGGCACTGCAAAAGCGGTGTACAATGTGATGCCCATTGCGGCAATTGTGATGCTTAGGGTCTAACATGGTAAACCCCAACAGGTGATAATATTGGTCACCGACAGCAACGCTGTGGACGCCATAAGCAATGCCGCATTACCCTGGGACTTGATCAAGAACAACAGCATCAGCGTCTTCTTGTACATGTTCCCTACTAGTAATGCGCTCACCGATTACACCTCCCTTACGAGTCAATTGTGCACTGCTCGAGGGTATTTCCAGAAACTGGACGACATCCTTGTTGTCCAGAATCCACTGCTTGCTCTGGAAGCGTACTATTCCTTTTTGGCCAACGTGCATTCGACTTCCGTGAACCACAAAATCGACTATAGCGTCGAGTACTCAGACTACTCCCAAGTGGATAACAGGACCTTCACCCTCAGTAAAGCAGGTATGGGATCCACCATTACGCATCTTGTTCAACTCTCTATCATCACGTGTGGTAAATCTTTCTAAGTAATTGTTAACACGTTTTCAATTGTTAAGTATGCTAAAAGATCATAACAGCTTAAGTTCAAAACTTCAATATTCAATACTTCACTTTGATCGAGAGGGGAAGTTTGTGCACGTGAATTGAATTTTTCATTGGTTGCATGTCTTCTTAATCAATCATACTTTGCAAGTGTTGTTGAGAAGGGCTAGTATTCTGGACTCTATTGTTCCTAATATGGTAGAAGTACCTTTTTTTGATAACTTAAGCATTTTCAGTCTAGAGGATATGGGAAATTTGTTGAGAAATTTGTGCTCAATGTGTGCAAACCACTACAAGAAACCCACATTTTAGGTGACGTTTTGTAATTTTGTAAAACAGATTTTAGGTGACGTCCATTGCAACAAAATCATGTTTTTATGTCAATAACACGTCCAACATAGCATTAATGTTGACATAAAAACACGGATTTTGTTGCAACGGATGTCACGTAAATTTATTTATTTTAAATCACAAAACGCCACCTAAAATGCGGGGCTCTTATAGTGAACATAAGGATGAGGAACAATGCAAAAAAAAAAAACGATTTTCTTTCTTCCAATAATGAATATTTATTCAATATGAATGTGGGTTTTTCATTTGGACCCATTTTTATGGCGTATTTAACTACTTCTAGACTATTCAATGAATTCTGGACTAAGCACAATCTACACAAGCATTGGGGGATCTCCCGATATTTGTACAGATCAAGAGATCTCCTGATGTTTGTATAGATCTCTCGATGTTTTGGATTGATCCCTTGATGTTTTGGATTGATCCCTCGATGAAAATTTAGATCTCCCAATGATTTAGATAGATCCCCCGATGCTCAATCGAGAGATCTCCCGATGACTTATATGAATTCTAGACTTTCAAAAGTCCAAAAGTAGTTAACCCCTCACCGCCCAAGGGGCCCAAAAGGGGCCTCACACAATCTAGCAGCCGACTTCAAAGTGCTGTAGCTTTTGCGTCCGGTTTCCAAATTTAATAAAACTTATTGGAAAAGTTGCGCATACTAGACTAGTTTTTGTGGTAAAAATTTCAAATCTATCTAAGATGTATTGGATTTTTAGAAGCCATTCGAAGTTCGCAGATTCAATTTCAATTCACCACACTGCATTGAGATGGCTGCAACTTCGGGGGCTTGTATCTTTTTCATCAAATGTTATTTTTCAATAAAAAAATTTGGGTTTTGTTCCCCATAAAGTCTACTTAATGTGGGAAAATTTTCATGTCAATCCAAGTTGTTTCGAATGCTTCGGAGCAATTCGAAGTTCAAAATATAGACATTTTTGCATTACAGTGAACTTCGGCGGCTTATAACTTCTTCAAACAAGGTTAGATTTCAATAATTTTTATTTGAAAAGTTGCGCATACTAGTCTAGTTCTTGTAGTAAAAATTTCATACCAATCCAAGAAGTCATGATTGACTGAGAGGCATTTTAGTAGAGGTAGGTTCAGCAATAGATGTGATTTTTTGCTACTTTTTTCACTGTTTTTTGACATTTCAAAACAATTTTGCAAACGCAATGAGTCAATTGAATGATTTTTTTTCCCACCAAAGTGTTTTTCTTTTGGTTTTGAATCACTTTTTAGTTCAAAGTTTTTTCATGTGAGTAGGTTTAGAAATCGAATTTCACCTCGAATTGTGTTTTGAGGACAATTTCAGCATCTTTTTTCAACACTAAAACATTATAATCTTTCAATCTATACGGTCAAATGACCTCAAATTTGATTTACACCATCTACAACATGCACACTACAATATTATACGGTTGAGATTTCCATACCTTATTCACATTTAGACTTATAACACTTGAAAAGGAAAGTTGTTTTTTGACATGGTTAGGCCTTGGGCGGTGAGGGGTTAAATATGGCATTTTAGTCTCATAGACTCATTTATTATGGTTAGCTTTGGTACTTTTCCCTAAACAAGGAGGGAGGTGAAATGAATGGACAAAAAGGTACAAATAAAGAATCTTTTTTAATTAATAGTGCATCCAATTGTTGTCCACAACAGGTCACCCTATATAGCCATCATAGGAGGGCTGTCCAAAATAGGTACTTCTACTTTATTAACCATTGAAACAATATCTCTAAGATTTCAAAGTCTTGCATTGGCGCTTATAGAGAAGGTAAGGCTTGAGAGCTAAAAGGCTTCAGAGCATTATTTATTGAACACAATGCTCGGTCAAGTCTTTCTTTACAATAATGTCTAGATCTTTAATCTTTAAAGTATGGTATGAAATTTTGAACAAAAATGAAGATCATAGTAACAAACATCATGGCATAACTTATATACTTTTGAACTCACACCAAAGAAAAATTCTATAGAAAAAGTTCAAAAATAGTGTGTTTTAAGCTTTCAAGATGCTACCTCCAAATTTCACAAAAACTGCAATTTTAACAATTTTCATAAAAAAAGATGGAGATAAAAAGTAAATTATTAGAGCTACATTTTCTAAGAAAAGGTTTAAAACATTTAAAATCAAGAACTATGTGAATTTTAAAGTTTGACTTTCAAAATGTCCCCCAAGCTTGCAAGATCTTTTAAGGGTTAATCAAAGAATGCATGAAGTGAGTAGGACTATTGGTATATATTATAATCCTCTATTGACTAGACAATTAATTAGACAACACAATATAATTGCCTTATCATTAGACTTGGCATTATGTGATGCAAAATTTGTTTCGTAACTTGTCAGTTGGACATGTTGAATACCACATTTGATGATGTCTAGATGTAAAAATTAGAAAAATTATAGAAATAATATATAGCTATTAGTATAAGGAATTAAATATTAAAATTAAAATAATTTTAAGAAAATAATTTAAGGAAATTTTAGCAAAATATTAAAAATAACATACAAATGCCATATTTAACTACTTTTTGACTTTTAAAAGTTCATAATTAATAATGGTCACTGGAAGATCTCATAATGGTCATCTGGACATAATCTAAAACATTGAGAGATCTATACAAACATTGGTAAATCTCACAATGTTATTATCCCGTGATCTTTGGATGTTTAGTCCAAAATTCATTGAATAGTCCAAAAGTAGTTAAATGTGACATACAATCCATTCTTACTAAAAAATTAGTAGCACAAATGTGGTTCTTTATAGGCTATGTCCCTCCAAACTAAACCAAAGATTTGACACTACAAGATTTGATGCATAGCAAACGATCAATGATTGATGGTAATGCAATATATTTTAGATAGTCATGTGTTTTGGCAATTACAAAGGATTTTGGAAACATACATGTCTATTTGGGATGCATTATGTTGCTTCATTCTACTTGTTCTAGTATGAAGACTTTGTATTTTGTGCATAAATTTAAGATGCTTTAAAGACCAAATTCAATACTAGATGCAATGTCTTGAATTCATATTGTTTTATGATGACAAAAGTTGTTGGGGTATGAGTATTGAAGTAAGTTGTTGTGAATTGGTGATCAATACTAAAATTTAGAATGAAGATAGCATATCAGAAAAAATAAAATAGAAACAAAATTATAATGAAGACAATAATATCATATATTGGGTGGTTGCAGAGAATTATGTAATAATAGAGAATTAGAAATACTTGATTCCAAAAATAACAACCTCCTCAAACATTCATGATTAACGCATATACCTAAGGAAGTCCATGTAGAGTGCCCCTATCCAAATCCTAATTAACCTTGAGGTTAATTGGCTTATTATTTATATGTTTAAATCTCTATGATCATTTGCATTGATTTAATGAGGTGTTGTGTGAAATTCTAGTTTTTAATAGCAATGGAGAGCTCTTGGGGGTTGTGGGCATCAACATCTACAAGACCAAGCTGCAAGATGTCTATAGAATCGATGGAAATACAATCGAAGATGCTGTAAGAAACAGAATAATTAGCAAGTCCAATTATACATCAGCAAGAATTAATACAACAACGTGCTTCAATCAGGTATATTGAGACTATATTACAAAATCCTTCTTCAAAGATAATCAATTGTTTTTGTGTTGCTTCAATCAATTATTAGGTTATTTCTAATTTTTATTTTGGACCAATTGGCAGGAAGGTAGCTTAACATTGAAATCACAACTTGTAAGAAAATTTGAAGAGAACATCACTTGAAAAGAAAACTAGTACTAGAAAGACAAAGCCTCTTATAGCAAAGTGTACTTGTTTGATTTCGAGTGTATTTAATCATCATATATAATATCACTCTCACAATGATGAGGGACCTTCAACTGAACTAACAAATTGAAAGAAAAAAAACTTCAAAGTCTTTGGATTGGTGTAACAAAAGGATATGTTCATTGTAACTCCCACATCAACATCCTAGAATAAAGTATCATTGACCTCTTACTGCATACCTTTATAACCTACGTTCATTAGAAGAAAGACTCACATTTTACCGCATTCTTGAATGGGAAGGCTAGGGTGTCCTACAATATCACTATAACAAGAATAGTTTGTATTTTAGTGGCTCACAATTCATAGGCTAGCTTGCATTCAAGATTTCTTTAAGTGGAAGGAGCCTTAATTCATAAAACTTTGACTCAAAGGAAGCAAACAATCTCTCCCGTGAAAGCCAAGAATGTTATGAATTGGACTCACTAATTAAAAAAGAGTTGGAGTTATTCTCTCTTTCTATTAGAGATTAAGTTTTGAGAAAAAAAAATTTCCCTATTAACAATGGTTGTGACGGAACTGCAGATATTGAATACGACGTGCAATCAAACCCCAGAATTATTAAATATCGTATGTCCAAGTGACTTCAACACGGACATCACTACACTCCAAAAGCTGAGTTGTTGTGGTAAATGTGCCGATAAGGGACGGAATTTGTCTCTCAAATTAGGCTTAGGTTTTGGGTTGGGCATTGCAACATTAGCAACGTTGGTTGTCATTGCTTGCTTGTATTTAAAAAATCGGCGTCAAGCACCTCCCGAGTTCTCTGGAGATGAGGACGATGTGAAATAGTGAACGACAGGGCTGACATATGATGGCCGGGGCACTAGAAGAAGATCATACATACTAGAGTTGAAATGGGATCACACTAGTGTGAGTTTACTATAAACCTATCAAGCCATTGGAGTAGCGAAATGAACCGATACAATTGATAAGGTAGACAAGTCTATTACCTCCTTGATTTGCAATTTGAATGTCCTGAGACAAACTCCAAAAAGGGCACATATTTTTCCAGAGGTATACAATTGTTTCATGAATCAAACCCAAGTGGAATCATAATTTTTTTATAAAAATTGTAAATTTTTGTAGATTTCTGAAGTAATATGCCTTGAAATTACAAAACTATCCATAGAGTGGAGTCATAAATGTCCCATAAACAACCCTTAACTGTCTTTCCATGTATCTAATGGCACTTAAGTACTCACTAATAAAGGATTCGCCCAATACTTCTTGTAGACATTGATTTTGCACCAATCTTGTTAGAAAAATGAACGAAGTTGGATGTTTTTCCAAATACAATTGGGGCCAAAAGTAGAGGACAGAATTGGGCAGTGACCATAATTGGATTGGTCTACCTTAGATTGAAGAACCAGTATGGATAGTTTAGGTGATTATAATCAACGTTTGAAGATTGATCACTTTCAAAGGCATTTTTAACCTAGGTTTTGAAATATTCACTTGTGCTTGAGAATCCAAGATTTTAATTTGATCCCTGTATTAGAGACACTTCTACCTAAATTTTCAAGGTTGGAAGGAAGGTTCACTTCTTTCCCAAGGGATGCACTTATCATACCATATCCATACAATATTGCAATTAGCTAGAGTTTTGAAATTATGGCTAATCATCTCTTATGGTGTGAAAGCACACTAGTAGTCCATCCATTTCCATTTGGCGGTGTTAGTTGAGTCAAATTGTTTTTTTAGAAGGATTTAGATGTAGAACGCCATGAGTAGCTTGGATTTGAAGAGTGGCAATTTGTCTTGTTCCAAGTCTTTTCAAAACGAACAGTTGTGTTTTGGTTTGAGATATACGCCCAACAATTTGATTTTTCTCGCTCTTGGTTTCTTCTATAGTCAAGTTGTCTTTTGTTATTCCTTAGAGCTTGTCATGATTACTTGTCTCCTTTGTAATTTTTGTACTTAAGCTTTCTTTTGAAATAAGATATTTTTTTGTAACACTTCTATGTGTTTTTATATATTGTGCACTAACTGTAGACTTTGTAAATTTGACAATTAGACAAGGTCGCAAGGATTGGTTTTATAATTTATATTTTATTGATTAAATTTCCTATTTCATTACAAAATTCCATATAAACTAACCTTTGTTGCTATACTAAAATAAAAATGACAACTGCATTAAGGTTGTTATTTTTCGATACGACAAGTGCCATACCTTCAACAACAATTTGTAGGCCACCATCTTGTCAACTCCCAATCCAAACACACCCAGTCAACATAAATATTCACTAGCAATTCATATTCCAATAAATATTTGCAACACCCCACGCCAAAGTCCATATGGAACTGCCCTCCCCGTTCACCTCTACACACTCAAAACTGCAAAACACCGAAGCTCCGTCATTCCGAAAAGGAGAAAACCCAATCCGAATCAGCTTGCGCGACTTTGCTCACTTCATCTTGATCCAGAAGCTTCTTGCTGCAACCACCAATCCCCACATCACAATCGATTAATAAGGATTATTACACCCTTCTCAACATTCAAAGAATAAGGACATGGCACTCTCTCCTTGGCTTGCAGATGGCCAATTCTTTGAAGGTTGAGAATTTTTTTTCATTTCCTTTGGAGGTGAAGAATGGGCGTGAAGATTGGATAGCCATGTGCTTATTCTCCTTTTTCACATGGTGAATAAGGGAATCAAACCTTCATGGAGAAGGGCCCCTATTGGCTCCTCTTTTCACTTTGTATCTTCTCATTCTTCATAAAAATTTCATTCTTCATAGAAGGTGTGACAACCCCTAATAGCTACAAGCAATCCAAGGTATAGGACACTAATTAAAGGCGTTACAAACCAGGTTACCAACAACAACACATCTCTTCTAGTACACTCAGTTGACCTTCCATTCGCACATTGGGTGTGAATGTGACTCAAGAAAATGTCAATGGACATTCATCTTTATACATAACATTGTTAATAGGCTATATTTGCTCTTCCTAGATATCTGGGGGAAGATTTCAGTTATGATTCTCAAAGCCTCATTGATTGGGCATAAGGTAGCACTTTTTATTTATATTTTGTCAGTTTTGGAATGTCATTGACTTATTGTTGCGGGGGACTCCTGAATCTGGGGACAATAGAAGAGACCCCTTGCACACAGGTTAACAATGTTATGTATGGATATTGAATTGTCTATTGTCCCTTTGTACTACCCAACCAACAAATTCTAATCAGTGAAATCTGGGGAAAGATTTCCCAATGAAAGCGTGCCCTACATATTAATTAAAGTGACAGAAAGAGCATCCTCAATCGTACTCGTGATCTTCCATTCAACAAATTCTAATTACACAAATGTTCAGTAACAACCGCAAACAACCGATCTCTAATTCCAATTACATTTACAAACCCTACAGATTTCAGCATCCATAGAAAAAAAACCAGGAGTATCAAATTTGCAACAGGATCGGTTCCCTGTAACCTCCTTGATGAGCTGAACAAATTGTTACCAATGCAATTATGCACGCAAAGCTCTACCAAATGCATATATTGGAATAAAATTTCAAAAGATCATGACAAGAATTGACAATTTAGGAGCCTATCCAAAGTTGCATTTTGGCCCATGTAGGACAAATGGGACTTTAGGGGTTAAGGGTACTTATTAATTTCATCAACACTTCTTAAAAGATTCGTCATGTGCAATTGAATTGTGAAATTATTCAATTAAGAAATATTCATTTTTTTTTTACATCTATAAATACATGAAGTTTGAGAGTAAGATTTAATGTTCAAGAGTTTATGCTAAACTAGATTAATTATTCAAATTTACTGTTTTAATGGAATTAATTGATTTTTGCATAGTTTATGACAATATAATTTTTTTTACATTGCATTCTAATGTGGCTTAAATATAAAACATGAGCATTTGATCAACTCATATATAAAAACCATACAACATGGACAACATGAAACTGGGAAAGAAGATCCAATAGTATCACTTATGAATTGAAAGATTATATACTTGACAGGTCAGATATTCATTTACATTAAAACTCTTCAATCATTAAACTGAGTTTCAACTTAAATATTACTAACATATCCTCTAAACATCTAGATGAACCTTAAATGAACAAGTAAAAATCTAAATCCTAAATTGGAAAGCTATCATTTTGTTTCAAATCACCACTTAAGGTGAACCATGAAGAAGTTCAAAGTATAGAAATCATTCAATAGTAGAATACAATGGAAACAATCTTCTAATGTCATAGTCATGATATGAAATAGCATTAATAGAAAAACAAGAAGTACAATATTTTCAAATGGAAGTAACGTAAAAGCTATTCCACATTCTTTTTAACAACATTTGCAAACATAGTTTCCATATGTTCACTACTAGCTTGCTGCAATTGGAACAATTCTAGCTCCAATTTTCTATACTCTTAATGTTCCATCTAACGTTCAACCTAGTTTTCTTTGCACATAATTACAGAAGCTTCAATCCTAAGTTTCTCAATTTTTGCAATAGATTCAACTATCTTGTCTAATGTATCCATCAAAATCCTATAAATTCAGGCCTTTTCAGCTTCAAGTTTTGAAGAAATATCTTTGCTACAACAATCATCTAAATTAGCAGCATGTGTTCTTGGACTACTTCTAGTGCTATTGTGGGTGGTGCCAATAGATGAAATTGGAACGGTGCGTGGTGATGACTGCAAATGAGATGACTGACCAAAGTCATTGTGCTCTTCGGAGAAATTAATGGGAGCATTTGAGGTTCCCGTTCATGGCACTAGTACACCTTCAGTTGGTCTATTTCTCCCAGTACTCTGTTGACCTTTGCCATGAGGCTAAGAATCTCATCAATTTTGTTATACCAAATGAACTTCACACCATCCCCAGGGAAATCACTTAGAGGGTCCATTAGGAACTATGTGTGTTAAGATTTTAGACCCCCTATCTTATGTTCTAAAATTTAAATAAAAGGAAAAGAAAAAAATATGAGTAGATTTTTCTACTTTGAAAGTTTATGTTTTGAATTATTGATAACTTTATTTGTTAATAATAATTAGTTACTCATTTTTGAAATGAAAAGATACACTGCAAAGCTGAAAATAACTTTCACATCCATATTTTATATAAGAAAAAATTGTATAAAAAATACACAAAAATTCTCAAAAAAAAATCTCTATTGAAAGTTCCTATTCCTTGAATATTGATGTAGTGGTCATCTAAATGCGTTCTCTATAAATATTTGAGTTGAAAAACATGCCATTTTAGTTCATTTTCCAACCTTCTCTAGAAATCATTTAATATGGTATTTGAATTGGGAGTTTTTGGTAATAGAAACCTGTAGCCTTTATTAAACAATACTCAAAATTATAGGTCGAAATCAAAGTTCATTAAAAAATAAATAGGGGGGCAAAAAATCACTTGAATATACGTGGTTAGTTATAGATACACTAAGTGATCTCTCCAAGACATCATTGTCTCTAGCATTGATCCCCGTCTAGTTCCTCAAGTTTTTAATATTGGAATAGTTGCTTTGCAACTTCTCCCACTTGTCTGTGAGGGACTTCACCTTCCGCCTATGCTCAAAAGAGAATTGTGCAATGAAGAGCACGTGAATCCTCTTCCACTGATGTTGTCGCATTCTCACAATTTTGTGAGTCTCCACATATTCCTTACATTAGAAAAATAGAAACTTAATTGTGGTGTTGCCTCAATGTCACTCTTGTGGTCTTGCTTGTAGACCTAAGGGTGGAGGGGGATCTATAGGAATTAAAGAAACATAAAAAGAAGCTTTAGAACTTGATCTTGTTGACAACGGCGTTGGACTATATGAAAAAATCATTTGTAGAAAACTCTCGTCCTCCATGCTCACAAAACTAATGAAATAACTTTGAAGCAATGAGAAAAAAAAAATTAAAAAAACCTATAACGTAAGCCCAACAACTCACACTCATTGCAAGCTTTTTGAGAAATGTGAAGATATATGAAGCAATCGCTCTTCAGGTTTCACACAATTACAAAAAAAAATTTCGTAGCTGTAGCACCTACCTTGGAGCTACGAGGAGAAGGGCCTAAAATTAAACCCGAACTGCCAATTTACCCTCCTCCCATCCGCCTTGCACCTCAACTTTTCCATCTTCAACGGTAAAAGAGGACCTCCGCTAGGGCTTCCCCCATTGACATGCCAGACGAAACTTGGTAGACTCTGCCAAAGTCCATGGCCTTTAACCGCATGTGCAGGGGCCAATGGAAGCGGTAACTAGGTGTGCCGCTTGTCTTGGGCCTACTAGACGGTCGGGGTGAACCAACCCCTCACTCGTCGGCCAAGGAGAATGGCCCCCCTTCAAAAAATTGCCCCCTTATTTGTGCCGCGTTTACTAATAAATTTTCACCTACCGTACCTAATTTGGGGCCTCTCATTGCAAATATGAATTCAGAATTTCAAAATATTATCGCATGTTGCAAATAAAAAATTTCAGTGTTTTCCTTGCGGGGAATTAATGGAGGTCAATTCACCTTGGCCCTTGATGGTCCCCCCAAGTCATTCCAGGGGTGCATGTAAAAAAAAAGACCCCTTATTATGTGCTTCATTAATTTACCTATTACACCTCTACTAGCTAATTTGGGACCTCTGATTGCAAAGATGAATTCAAGATTTGAAAATTTTATCGTGCATGAAAAATAAAAAATTTCAGCATTTTCCCTCGGGGATGAGCGAGGATCGGTTCACCCCTGGCCTGCTGGACCATGGTTCAAGCATCGCCCGAACCAAGTTGGACGAAGCTTCCAACAGAATCCATCGCCTTGGTAGGTACGCTGCTATTTACTTTAGTGGTTTTATCTGCTGTACGGTTTATGGGTACTTTGGTAATGCCAGGTGAGCACATAACACAAGTTGATGATTGATTGTCGTATTTTTCATGGAACTAAGGTATGTACCCCAAAATGTGCCACTGACCTTAAACCGCCATCTATATTATGTGTACATCTCCAAAATCAGTTCTCTACCTATGAGGAAGAAACGCTTTTAGAACTAAACTTTGTTCCTTAATAACTTTTGCATACAGTATCCAAATGCCATATTCTTCGGTGCGTTGGAATCTCCTTTCACTTGCCAACAAGAACATATGAAAATTTGACCATTCTAATAATAGTAACTAGGCTCAGTAACAAAAAGTGGCAATTTTAGGTGTACCTATGTCATGGATCGAGTATTCAACGGCCAATGCGTCAGTCGTGACCTCATTACATGACCTTTAATTCTAGCGCTATCAATGCAACGGAGGAATAATGCAAACCCAGACTGGACTCAAAGCAATTCCGCATTATCATGCAAATTGGATTGAAGCATTCTTTCGTATTACAAAATACCACATAAGGGATAGATCTTACATACAAGCCTTAAGTAGCACAAAGGCTCCCTCCTTCTCTCATAACTATTGTAACCGCTAAGCCAAGCATCCTTGGTTCTTTAACCGTCTAAGTCTTGTTACGACGTATTAGGGTTTGTAACATTACCCCCCCTTTACGTCCTGACTAGGTCGTGGCGCCTGAGGGTGAAGTATGTGAAAATCTGCTACCATATCAGGGGCGTTGTGAAGATTTGATGCTGGCTCCCACAAATTTTCTTCCGGACCGTATCCTTTCCAAGAAACTAGGTATTGCAATTTTTTCCAGCGTCCAAAAAATCTCGAATCCAGGATTTGTTGCACCTCATATTCCAAGTCACCGTCAGGAGTGACGATTGGTGGTGGAACTGTGGGGCGTCGTCCCAAGATGGTGTCCTCACGGTATCGTTCTAGCAAGGAAACATGGAATACATCATGAATACGTAGAGTCTTTGGCAACTTTAGCCGGTACACTACATCCGAGAGTTGAGATATTACTATGAAAGGGCCCAAGAATTTAGATGATAGCTTCTTGGATGGGGCCGTAGTGGCAATGTTGTCATGTCGAAGAAGGACTTTGTCTCCTACTTGAAAAGTTGGCTGGACTTTAATAGTTTTATCATAAAGTTGCTTAGCTTGTTGATCGGCCATTTGAATCATAGTTTTCAATTCTTCGTGGACTTGTTGCAATTGGAGAACTCTATCCTCTGCCGCGAGCACGGTGGATGAAGTCGGTGTCATGAAAGAGAAGGATGGGTGATATCCATATGAGGCGTAAAAAGGAGAGAATCCGGTCGCTGAATGAGAGGCATTATTATATGCAAATTTTGCAAGGGAAAGTAGCTCTGCCCAATCGTCTTGGCGCCTAGTGGTGAACATTCTTAAAAACTGCTCAAGCACCTGATTCACCCTCTCAGTTTGACCATCTGCTTGCGGGTGAAACGCAGTTGTTGGAGATGGTTTAATGCGAAGTAGGTCCGATAATCTCCTCATAAATTTTGATACAAATACCGGCCCGCGATCGGATATCACTTCATCTGGTGTGCCATGATGCTTCCACACGTGGTGTAAATATAAAGAAGCCATCTTTTGAGAGTCAATGCTCTCATTCGTGGAAATGAAATGAGCAAGCTTCGTATTCTTGTCCACCACGACCATCACCAAGTCTTATCCTCCACTAATGGGTAGCTTTACGATAAAATCTGCAGAAATACGTTTCCATGGTGCATGAGCGGTTGGAATGGGTTGCATAAGCCCATATCGTGCATGGTGAGTTGGTTTTGACCGTTGGCAAATATCACAGCCGTCAACGTAGCGATGAACATACCGTCGGAGAGTAGGCCAATAAAAATTTCTTGTGACCAATTCTAAAGTCTTTGCTCGCCCCTGGTGACCTGCGGCTGGAGCGTCGTGTCTGGACCAAAGAATTTGGCGCTGGAGCTTTGCATCCTCCGGTACATATATACGGTCTTGAAATTGGAGGACTCCATCATTGAAGGTATATGCTTGAAGCCGACGGCGAACATCCCCCGAAATTTGATGCGTCTCTTTCTTAAAAATTGCCAGGATTGGTTGAAGCAGCGGATCTTCCGTAGTAACGGCCTTCAGACGTTTAAGGATGCGATCATCATCCCACACTAATTGACAAGACTCCAGGGCGGCTAACCGTAAGAGAGGCCGATTTTCCTGAATTTTCCCCTCCATGAGATCAATCCTTCTAGAGAGGGCATCGGCTCTTCCATTTAAGGAGCCCGGCCGATGTTGGATTTCAAAGTCAAATGCCGACAAAAATTGTGACCATCGAGCTTGTCGTCTATTAATTGCTTAGTAGTGAGGAAATATTCTAAATTCTTATGGTCGGATATAACTTGAATGTGGTGCGGAGATCCCTCCAAATATACTCGCCAGTCTTGAAATGCTAAAACCACACTGAGAAGTTCTTTATCGTAAATATCATAATTTTGTTCTGCAGGGGACATCTTTGAACTCCGGTATGCACATGGATGCAAATAACCATCCTCCCCATATTGGGATAGAATTGCAGCCATTGCCATGTCGGAGGCGTCGGTCTCAACAACAAATGGTCGTTCGAAATTGGAATGAATCAGTATTGGCGCTTGAATAAATATAGATTGAAGATCTTTGAATGCAAGATCCACTTGAGGCGTCCATACAAAATTTTGATTCTTCCGTGTCAATGCTATAAGAGGCATAGCCACTTTTGAATAGTCATGTATAAACCGGCGGTAGAAATTCGCAAATCCAAGAAAAGCTTGAATTTCTTTCACCGAGGTCAAAATTGGCCATTCTTGAATTGTTTGAACTTTGTCAGGGCACATTTCCAATCCCCTTGCTGAAACTGTCATTCCCAAAAATTCAACTGACTGGCGATGAAATTCACATTTTGATTCTTTGGCATAAAGTCCATTTTCTTGTAACCGTTGTAACACCTCCCGAACAATTTGGCAATGTTCTTCCAATTTTTTTGAGAAAATAAGAATATCGTCTAAATATATAACAATTGAAATATCTAGTAGATCACCAAAGGTATTTTGCATATGTGATTGAAATTGAGCTGGGGCATTTGTTAAGCCAAAAGGCATTACCAGGTATTCGAAGAGGCCATAGTGTGTCTTGAACGCCGTTTTAAATTCGTGGCCCAATGCCATACGAACTCGATGATAAGCTTGTCGGATGTCCAATTTAGTGAATATTTTTGCTCCTACCAAACGATCAGTGAGCTCCGGGATTTGTGGTAGCGGATACCGATTTTTTATTGTAACTTTATTAAGATTATGATAGTCTACGCACACCCTAATGGAGCCATCTTTTTTCCGAGCAAATACTATTGGCGCCGAAACTGGGGATTTTGACCTCCGAATCCATCCTTTGCCCAAATTTTCTTCTAAATACTTCCGAAGCTCCTCCAGCTCTATGGGAGACATAGGTCTTAATCCCGTGTTACGTGGCTCCTGCCCTTCCTTAAATTCAATCTTCATGTCTGACATGCTATGACTTGGTAATTCATTTGAGGCGTCCTTGCTAAAAGCCCCCCGCAAGTCATTGTATTCAAACGGAATTGAAGTACCTACATTACTACATTCCGAAATTTCTAAAGTATAAATTTTCGCCTCTTTTGCCGATAATCGGAAGGCTGCGGTTGAGACAAAAGCATGCCGGGGTGCCGTTAATTTCAAAGAGGATGTTTTGTTAGTCGTAACCTCATGGACCCGCTCATTGCCGGCCAGCTCCAACGTCGAAGCTCCCTTGCCGTATCTCCCCGGCTCTAGTCGTGGCTCCAAATTTTCTTGACTCCCTTGGAATGGGCCCGTCAACGACGTAAATCCCATCGGTTTTGGGGTTAGATCCACCCCCTTCCCTTTCGATGCCGCCCATACCAAGAGGGGCATTGGTCTTGAATTGCCGGTAGCCCAAGAACGAATGTCAGATTCTCTTTACTTACGCGCCACAGATCCGGATGCACATCTTGCATTAGATGCCAGAATTAATTCTCTTGTTGCTTTGACCTTGGTAGATTCGGGAGCCACGGGGGTATTCATGCACCCCACGTTTGCGATACAATGCAAGGTTGTTATACGACCCAAGGTCCGGCCACGAGAAGTTCGGGTAATTGATGGACGTGTGATTGATTTGGGCCTTATTACACACCAAGCTCAAGTGGAGCTCATCATTCGTAATCATCGAGAAACGTTATTGGCGGATATAACCAACACAGGACGATATGCGTGCATTTTGGGTACGCCTTGGCTCATTTATCACGATCCGACGATTCGTTGGTCAAGGCGGGAGGTTCTGTTTGATTCTCCTTATTGCCACCATAATTGCATAACTTGTCAGTTGCCGCTTTCGGCAGCAAAGAGAATAGTCGGCCTGGAGATCAAGGCCGCACGGCAATTCAAGACCAATACCAAGAGGGGCAATGGTCTTGGAATAATTCCCCTCTTGGTATTGGTATCGTAGCTGCTGCACTTTGAACTGTGCCCGGGTACCAAACTTCGTTGTTCAGTCCCGAGCTACACCTTTTCCCGAAATTGAGCTTTCTGATTCCGTCGTGGCTGCGATTAATAACGGCCGAGATGGATTCGTGGGGCATTTTGCACATACATGATCCAGCTCCCCGCAACCCCAACATCGGCCTTGCCGTTGGTATTCAAGCCTCTCTGCCGCGGTCCTTGCTAAAGCTGGAGGACCACGAACTGCTCCAAGTTCCATGGGTACTGGGCCCGACATTACCGGGTTCGATTGAAACTTCCCAACTGGGTCTCGCGAAGGAAAAGGTGTTGTCCTTACATTAGAAGTATCCATTGATGACCGACGAGTCTGCCGCTGACCCCAAAGTCGTTCATCAATACGAGAAGCCATCGCCATCCACTCATGCAACCGGCTTGGTTGAGTTTCCGCGGTAGCCACCGAGTCCAAAATCTCGTCCTTAAGCCCACCACGGAATTGCGCTACCAAACTAGGCTCATTCCAATCAATTTGAGCAGCATATTCATTGAAAGTAGAAATATACGTTGCCACGGATCCCGTCTGTTTGAGCCTTGCAAGACGATCCTCGGCATTGCCCCGTCGATCAAGGTCACCATAAACACTAATAACCGCCTCTCGAAAAGCGGCATAATTTTCCAGCAGTTCATGCTCTCTTCCCTCGTCAAGTGCCTGCAAGAGGGGCATGGCCCAATTTTGGGCCGCTCCTGTCATGTAAGAGAGGACAAATGCTACTTTTTCTGCATCCGAATGATACGTTCTAGGCTTTCCGCGAAACACCAGTCTAAGTTGCGCGAACCAACGGTATACCTCGTTACCTTTCCTTCCCGAAAATCTCTCTGGCTCTGCCACTTTTGACTCTCGACTTTCTTCCCCGAACGTACCATGCCCTCCTATCTCACGGCAACCTCCATCAGTTCCATTTTTTAAATTTGGAGAAGATCCCGGTTGCAATCTTGCAGCTGCCTGGTCCGCAATTAATTGAATTATTTGGAGAAGCGCTGATTGCAAGACATTTTGGACTTACTGTTGGATCAACGTTGACAACTCGGCCCCCGCTTCCTCAGTGGTTGAACGATCCCTGGGCTCCACCTCTCCTTCCTGATCCATCGCAGAACGCGGCCTGTTGCTCCCAGCTACAGGACCACACAGGCAGCTCAAATTCCAAGAAAAATGGCCCTCAAAAACCGGCGTTAAAGGAAGAAATAATTCCCCGCGTTCTCAGTCATCGGAGGACCCTCGCTCCTTCTCTTCCGCCCCGATCCATCGCGAAGTGACACCTTAGGCATCAGCACGCCCACCAGATCCCGAGCTTTTCACCGAGTCGCAGTCGCAGGGCCCACAGCTGTGATCTCTCGACCGGGGACATGGAGACGCATGGAGCTCACAGCAGCTGCTTGGAAAATCGAGCCTCAAAAAAAATTAACTCTGATTGCTGGACTCTCGTCTACAGTTTCCATTGCACTTCTCAATCAACCCACCCCGAGGATGTAGACTGTGGATCTGTACTTACTCCATCCCGTGATTCCCTAATTAAATCTACTACAACCTCATAAACGCCGAACCGGATTGCAATCACGACAGAGCATGGACCGATCGCTGATGTGGTATTATGTCATGGATCGAATATTCAACGGCCATTGCGTCAGTCGTGACCTCATTACAGGACCTTTAATTCTAGCGCTATCAATGCAACGGAGGAATAATGCAAACCCAGACTGGACTCAAAGCAATTCCGCATTATCATGCAAATTGGATTGAAGCATTCTTTCGTATTACAAAATACCACATAAGGGATAGATCTTACATACAAGCCTTAAGTAGCACAAAGGCTCCCTCCTTCTCTCATAACTATCGTAACCGCTAAGCCAAGCATCCTTGGTTCTTTAACCGTCTAAGTCTTGTTACGACGTATTAGGGTTCGTAACAACCTACCTTATAGCGCAAGTAGTACGGAGTATTATGTTTCAGTATCCGCTATGGGGCTGGATGGCATGCACCTTTGGCTGGCCCAGGCTCTGACGCGCTTCCGGGCTGCCCAGCCCCATCTGCCCGGAGTTGACACCTGCTCCGTTGTAGTCTGCGAAGCACAAGAATCTCTTTTCTCTCTCCTGTCTGGTGCACGAGCATGGTCCTCCTCGCACGTCTCTGCGAACTACTCTTCTTCATGTGGACGAGAGTGCTTGCACTTACGTTACATTGCTTGCTTGGTCGGACGAGCAACTATTCTAGTTCATCGCAAGGTACTAGTCAACCTCCTTTCATTTGAAAACAGCACACCAAAGGACCTCACGGGGAGAAGATGAAGAAGACCGGAATGAATCTGAGCTCGCTGAGTGTGCCGAGCAAAGCTCTGCAACCTGCTGTTTAGCTAAAACGAAAAATCCCTATGCCATTGCTGAAATCTTTCTAGAAGAGAACAGAGATTAAAGTAAACTAGAACAAAGATTCATTTGTTGCCCTCAAGCCAATTCGAAACCTAGCTGGGTTTGGGTGACAATTTCATTCTCGAGTAATCCTCAACCCAAACATAGCCACATCTGTCTAAGAAATGACACGCCTTGGTCTACGAGGCCATGATTGTCTCTCACGCAACTGATTGTTGACTGATCCTGTGCGATGGTGGATTCGTTTTCTGGGCTTGAATGCAAGGTTTCTTACTATTCCAGCTTGTACTTGCGTGACAACTACATTTACAGGGTTGTGGATTCATCATGTTTCCCCCCATAGAGCTTGCAATAGGAGCTTTAGTCAATATGAAGAAGTCATCATTCAAGCCTGTTCTTCATTCATCAAGCAAGTTTGAATTGCAAAGATTTAAGATCATGATTGAGAAAAAAAGGTTTCACCTTGGAATGAAGTTGAGGCAAGTATGCCCAGGCGGGAGGCTAGGACATAATCTTTTCTTTATCCGATAAACAGGATGCACTTGTGGCGAATCATGGAATCCTGCTCCTGGAAACGAGCAGACTGAAACACTCAAATACTTGCATCTGCAATGCAAAGTCCCATTATCCTTCCTACTCTTCCAAGGTTGGTTCTTCCTTCGAATTTGTCATCCGACACTCTCTCCCCAAGTCTCTCGATCCCGGCCGAGGAGAAATCTAAAGACCATGGTAACTTTAAGACGAACAACAACTGAAAGCGTGCGAGCATGACAGGTGAGGAAGGGCGGAGAGAGTAGGTTCAGACTTTTCTGTGGGCCATAGACAACGAGAAGATGCCAACTCCGCTCCGGGCAGGTTCGAGCGCTCTGGGCAGGATCCAGCGCTTTTGGCAGATGGAGTTGGGTTGTTGGCATGGCATCTAGCGATGGCTCCCTTCCACAAATTCCAAGCTTTTGAATATCCTCCTAAGAGAAGAAGAAGCGTAAAGTTATTTACCACAAGTTGTTTCCTGTCGATCATAGATTTGGAATTTTGAATTTATATTTGGCATTCATAATTTTGAATTTGGTAGTGTGTCGGTCATGAAATAAAAACTTGACTGCCCAAAATAAGGGGCAGGATTTTACATCCGTGACAAACGTGGGAAAAAAAAAAAAGTCTCAACCCCTCAAAAGGCTCGTAGCACTATTTAAGGCAAACCCAAAAGTCACTTGGGTACAGTTCTCCCCCAGACCAACATACCGAGTCTTTCTTCGATGTTTCCCTGGTGATGCTTCTTCGACTTCCTGCTATTGATCCATTTTCTATTGCCCCACTTGCTCCGTTCCTTCGCCAAAACATGATAAGTTCATTGAAGAAAGAGCTTCACAAGATTTCTTGGGCTTACCCCACGATAGTGACAGCCTGTACACCGACATGTATTACCGAGTTCCCATTTTCTTTCTGTAGAAACTCTAGTGCATCTTATGTTTTGAACGATAGAGAGGTCAACGAGTAGGGTTTCTTATAAGTGACACAAATCTAGGGAGCCTGGAATCTGACCCAGTTTGTGTCCGCTACTGCGATGGGTTTGTAGTGAAATAAAAAACATGGCTGCAGTGTATCTTGGAATTACGCGATATCTCTAGTACAGACTGTTGTGAGCCTTAGCCTACACAAATGGATTTGTCCATTCGTTTCCTCATTCTGGTTCTGTTCGGCCTGGTTCTGGGAGGAAGTGCCCAAGTATCGCAGAAAGCAGATCTTCTCCTCAACCAAACAGAAACCAACGTTCTGGAGCTTGTGAAGCAAGTGCAAGCGAATGATCTCAATTCTTGTGGTATGAATGTTCCGCCCAAACACTGTTGTCTTTCGATCTCACGGCGAACTCTTTTGTGCCAGTACTGTGGATTTCAGTGACTGCAAAGAAGTCATCCTTTCGTTTGTGGAAATTGCAGCTTTGTTGAGTACTTGTAATGCTGAGTCAACCTGTAGCCGTCTCGCATGCCCCCTAACGATTGCCAATACTACCGGCTATGAATGCGAAGGAGTTCTCCCGAACACCAACTGCGAAGGCAACTGCCCGTGGAGAAAATTCGACTTCTCCAAAAGCTTTCTAAGGTCTGTCGGTAAATTGGTTACCCTCCTGAATCCTTTCTATCTGGGTCTGAGTGTTGAAAAGTTTAGTGAGGAGCTTAGTGAGGAGTTGAAAAGCTTAGTAAGTAAATGTACTGATTAAATAAACAGTAGATATGCCGTTGATTGCACAATTCTCCAGTAGTGTTGTGTAAAGTCCTACCTAGGATGAGGAGAACACTGCAAAGTGCACTGTACACTGTACATAGTGCACACTGCACACAGATCAATTTGTCGGTTGCAGTGCCGCGCATCCACGGGCTGTACCGTGTGCTGTACCATGCATTCCCCGGGCTAGGTGCAAGGAAATTTAGTTCCTCTTGTAAAGAGAGTTGGTTCGCTTTGTGCACACTATATCGTCATACTCATCAGTCGTTGCGTTACAAGAGAGTATATCGTTTGACCAACGTCGACTCTTTTGGCAAGCGGAAACAACTTTGTGCAGTGGATGTGCGGTGAATGGGAAACACTTGTCTTAATATGATTTAGATACTCACCACTGAACTCATCATAAACCACAAGGTACATATATTAATTTTTGAGCCCTTTCTCTCGACTCCACTATTTGGCTTGAAACCAGTTGACACAATAGTAAATATTTGCTAAGCCGTTTAAAAAACTTGCGGGTGGTGCAGTCAATGGCATGTTTAATATAAATATTGTCATTTGCAATCTTGATGACAGAGTGCGAGGAGTGTACACTGCGACCGACGAGATAACTCCGAGACAACTTCGAGAAATTTGTGCTCAGAGGAACTTGGACAGTTTCTTCCAGAAACATTCGAACAGCACCAACTTCTTTTCGCTGTATTTCGGCTCAGTTGCAGGCACCTTTAGGATCTTTCCAGGAATGGTAATATTTGTAGCATTGCGGGGAAAACATTCATACTTAGGACCGCTGAAGGTATTTTGCAATAGATTAAAACAAAGGTTTCGGTGATGGTGTCGTAGATGATTGTTTCTTCTAGTTTTCAGTGCATAAGAACGCTTGTATTCTGCATTAATGACATATCATTTGCACACTGTTATTTGCAGGATGAATCAGACTGTGGCAGCTACGATCCTCGTCTAAGGTTATGGTAAGCCAGTTTTCTTCAAGCATCACCGAGTCAGACTTGCATGATCGTCAACATCTTTGAAATTTTTCACTAACTAGAGATTCCATCCGACACAATTGTCACAATTTATGGCGCTTAGAATCGTGACATTGATTGTGCTTTTCACAGGTACCTTGCATCAACGTCAAATGTGAACAAGGCTGTAATGGTACTCATTGACAGTGGGTCATCAATGACCGAGATTATCCCGTCCACAAGGAGTGATAGCAACTTCGCATCAGCCTGCAGAGTCACCGAATCTTTCTTGAATACTACCACCCAAGGAGACTATGTGAACATCTTCACTTTCGATCAAGAGAACTTGGAGCCCTTCACTGCTGAACCAGTAAGTCTAAGTATCCTTGAAATGCTCCATGCCAAGTTTTTTTTCTTACTACATAGAGAAAGCAAGTCTTGTGGCAGCTGAAGAGAGCAAGAAAACAAGAATTCAATGTACTTGTTTCTAGGTTTCCTTTGTAGACTGGATTGCAGGCTCATTAATGTTATGGTCTGATATACAGTCACAATGCAGAATGTCGCTCGTTTGGTCAAAGGAAACCATTGAAAGGAATTTACTTTATTTTCAGAGTTTGAACTCAGTGGGGCTCCTTTTTACACTTTGATTTCTGCAGGTGCAGGTGACTGACACTTCCTCGCACCCTGACTTCGGAATCTTCACCGCAACGCTGTCCTCACCAAACCAAAGCTCTGTTCCCCCTGGCAACATTACGGACGCAATTAGCAGAGCAATCACATCTTCTGCAGGCTTTGGTAGTACAGAAATCCCAAGCGACTATCTGAAGGTCTGCACTTCTCTACCCCTACTCAGTCATGCCAAAGTCCCTCCGCATTAATTATCGGCTATTTAAGCGATGTTTCAATTGATTGATGAGGTTAATACTAAAGTGGCATTGTTTCACGGCCATTTCAATGTTTTGAAATGGTTTTTTGTACTTTTCTAAGTTACTGTATGGTTTTGAACATTCTAGAATGGTACTAGAAGTTCGTACTTAAAGACACTAACTGAACAACGTAACGACCTTAGGGTATTAATCCACCAATCAACTGAAGCACCACTGAAACAATTGTAGTTGGCAAGAAGGGACTTTTGTGATATAGTCACAAGGCATTGCTATAAACCTTTGAAAGGCACAACGAAATTTTTGATATCACAAACTATGCGTGTTTGAAACTTCATCGCTCATGTCCATTTTACGGTCAGAAGTTCACTATGAAGTTTCTTTAGTCCACATGAAAATTTGGACATGTTCGATTCGCTCGAGTAGGAACGGGTTCAGCATTCTCCAACTTGCTATGATGGTAAACTGAACTCCTGAAGAACAGAGATTTCACCATGTTAGTATGACCAATTCGATTGCTCATACTGTGAAAAACATATTGCAAATAGGGCTAAAGCTTAAGACAGTATCACCAGAGTCTATGACGAGCATAGCAAATGTTGGTCGCAAAGTAAATGAAAGTGAAGAAAAGGAAGTCTCTAACTGAGGCACGCAGAAGTGGTGTAAAATGTGATGCCCATTGCGGCATTTGAGGTGCTTAGGGTTTAACATGGTATAACTCCAACAGGTGATAATAGTGATCACGGACAGCAAGGCTGTGGGTGCCATAAGCAATGCCGCACTACCACGGGATTTGATCAAGAACAACAGCATCAGTGTGTTCTTGTACATGTTTCCTCCCAGTACTGCAGCCATCGATGCCAGCCCCCTCCGGAGTCAATTGTGCGCTGCTCGAGGGTACTTCGAGGTCCTGAACGACACTGTTTACCGGAATCCACTGCTTGCTTTGGAGGCGTACTATTCCTTTGTGGCCAAGGTGCATTCAACTTACGTTAATAGCGGCATTGATTATAGTGCAGAGTATTTAGACTTCTCCCAAGTGGATAACAGGACCTTCACCCTCAGTAAGGCAGGTATGGGACTCACATTATGCATCATCAACTGTCACTTGGAACATGCGGAATAGGACATAATGTAGAAAATCTTGCGAATAGTTCATGCTTTGTGTTAATTAATGAGGCAATGCTACAATTGTGTTATCATTGGACTTGGCATTATACGATGCAAAATTTGCTTTGTGATTTATCAGCTTGACATGTTGGATACGACGTACATGTGATAATGCTTCCTATTTATATCTTTAAAGCTCTTAGATCACTTGCATTGATTTCAGGCGGTATTGTGTTATTTTTCAGTTTTTGGCAACAATGGAGAGCTCTTGGGGGTTGCGGCCATTGACATCTTTAAGACCAAGTTGCAAGAAGTCTACGGGATCAGTGGAGACGCAATCGAAGAAGCTGTAAGAAATAGAGCATATAGCAGTACCAATTTCAATGCATCAGCCGGAATTGATACAGATACCTGCATCGATCAAGTAAGTGAAGACTATATCACAACCAAAATCCTTGTTTTGGATCAATTGGAAGGAAGCTTTGCATTGAAACCAACGACCTGTGAAAAATTTTGAGTAGAACTTTACTTGAAAAGAAAATTAGTGCTTGAAGGACAAATCCTCTTGTAGCATAGTTGCTTGTTTTATTTCTAGAGTGTTCAATAACCATATGGTGTCATCCTTACAATCATGGGTTTTTTTATAATGAAACTTGAATTGAATGAACAAATTGAGAGAGAAATAACTCCAACTCTATTTTGAGTTGGCGTAACAGAAGGCACAATTTAAATACCTTTATTAAATACTTGTACTAGAAGAGAGACTAGCACACATTCTTGAATGGGAAGGCCAATAATATCACTGTAAGAATAATAATTTGTATTTACAGAGGCTCAAATTTTTTTTTAAAACCGGTATTATGAACTGTTGAATGCTAAATGTTTAATTGTGAGCCACTGTGACATTCAACATTCAATTTTCTAGAGTGGAAGAAGCCTTGTTTCTTAAACCTCAATTCATGGGAAGCAGAGGGTGCCTGCCTGGGAGTATAAGAATGTTATGAACAGGACTCACTCATTAATTAATTAAGAACAAACAAAAAAAGGGTCAAAGTTGTTTCTCTCTCTGTTAGAGATCAAGTTTTGAAACAACAAATTTTCAGCAATTGTCACTGATTTTGGCGGAACTGCAGACATCGACTGGGACGTGCAATCAAGCCGCGCAAGCATCAAATATCGTTTGCTCGAGTAACTTCAACACGGACATCACCGAATTCCGAAAGCTGAGCTGCTGCAGTACATGTACTGGTGCCCATAAGTCACGGAGTTTGCCTCTCGCATTAGGCTTGGGTCTGGGTATTCCAGCATTAATAGCATTAATTGCGGTGGCTATTACTTTTGGTCTCCGCATGAGAAATAGAGATCCAGTACCACTTGTGTACCCTGGAGATGTCGAGGTAGTGAACGACACACCGACAGATCCGACAGACGACAGCAGGAGGAGAAGATCATAATCCTGTTGAAATGAATTCTAAAACAGTGTCAGTTTAGTGTAAACCTGTCAAGCCATTGGAAATGAACCAACACAGCTGCAAGATTGAAGAACCAACAATCATGGATAGTTTGGGACTTCGGGTGATTATGATCAATGCTTGAAGATTGATCACACTCAAAGGCATTCACCCTAGGTTTTGCAGTATTCACGATTTTCAACTTGATCCCCATATTGGGGACGCCTCCACCTAAATTTTGAACGGAGCTCCGCCATCGCCTCGACTGGCTCTGCAATTCCTTGCCTTGTAACGCCGTCCTCGTCGCTGTTGAGGCCATGGCGATGGCCATCTCTACTTCTGCTGTTGCCACTTCTCTTCTGGCTCAGCCTTCTCGTTGTTCTCGACTTCCCGGCGCTTCCTCGTGGCGTCGACGTGTTATTCTGGGTGGAGTCTGCACGCCAAGGAGTTGTAAGTTCGACTCCGCTCAGTTGCGTGCTGGAGCACCGTGGTCGCTTGTTGGTAAGCATCGTGACTGGTTCTAGCGCGGTGAGTTTGGATTCGAGCGATTTTGTGTGCGGATGAAGGTCACCACACCTACTTGCAAGCATAGTTTCTATGGTCGCATTTTACACTTTTGTTGTTAGCAATTTAAAGAGGATTTCAACGCACCAGAGAATGCATTATTTGGATTCCAAGTGCGAAAGCTATGAAGTTGTAAAGGTTTATGGGTGGATGATTGTCGGAGAATGTGCTCTGTTGTTGCTTGGAATGAGTTCGAGAGTGCCACTGCGAGACTTCAAGATTGTTTTTACAGCGCAAGCGTTGGATGAATCGATAGTGACGACGAACGTTTTTCGGGAATATTTCTTGCTTCCTTGGTCAGCTTCAAATTGAACGTTTTTCCAACGTTTTTCAAATTAAGTTCGAGAGTTTGTAGCGCAAGAACACAGGATATTGGCAAAGAACAGAGAAAAACGCAAATTTTTCTGGTAGTGAGCAAAACTCGGTAGACCTAAAAGACTCGAATCTGGAAATACTCGCCCTTTGTCTTCTGAAAGTGTGTGATTCGGAAGCTGGACGAAATTTAGTGCGCAGAATTCAGCTGTCGCTTTCAGCTCTCAGATGTATGTGATTGTAAACAACCACTTAAAATCGAAGCTTGTTACATGTCTGTGTGTCAATTACATTATGTCTCTGTTTCTGATTTTAGTTTTACAAATTCATCGCGTTTGTCAAATCTGGACCAAGAACTGAGTCCAACATTTTCAAGATGTATGGGAACCACAGATGGAATCGCATATGGAGGTCCAGGGAACCATGAAAGTGTCGAAATACGATTGAGGTCACCCTCGAACTGTTTCGGTGACGCCGTTGATCGAAAGGAAAAGTTGAGATTTCGTAAAACTTCGTTAAATGCGAGTTTTAGGGGTTGTGCAAGACTATTTCATAGTTTCACGCGCGTGTTTGGATGCCATCCTGATCTGTCGAGCTGTAGTGCTTCGATGAGATTGTAGGAGCGTGTGAGCACCGTTGTGCGCATTCATCACGACTTCGAAACGTGCAATTACATGCTGAGCAGGCGGAGGAAGTTACTGAGTAGTCCACATCGGAATCTTGTGACTTGTGGAGAGCAGATCCAAGGGTACCATGGCCAGATAGCAAGTTGGACAGAAAATAATTCAACAAAAAATAAGTCGATTATTTTTGGAAACTAATGGTTACATTAGTCAAATCCAAGTGAAATTAAAGTTATACCATCTCTTGAAAAGAGTCAATTAAAGTTATACCATCCGTTCGTTATCATGCGATTAGAGAAGTTGATCCCCCAAAAAAACTTTCTTAAAACCGAAAGTTCGGGGTGGGGGTGGGGGTGGGGGTGGGTTCAAGTTACACCCCCCAATGTAATACCGGGGGGTAATGCCCTCCCGTTCTCCCTGTGAAACAAGTTGAGACGATTGAAATGTTTTTGAAGATATTGGGAATTTGGAATTTGAATCGTGAAGGAGAAACTTGGAAGTTTAGCGAATTGAATGAAGTTGGGACTTGAAGTGAATTTGCCTTACCTTCGAGCAGGTCTATGGAAAATTTGGGTCCCTTGAAGCGGATTTGAAATTTCAAGAAGTTTGAAAGTTTAGTGAGTTGATGAGAGTTGGGACCTGAAGCAAATTCAACTTACTTGCAAGCAAATTTGTGGGAAATTTAGGTGCCTTGAAGCAAACTCAATCGCCTCTGTCACAATTTTGACAAGCCTAAACGATTTTGCCACTATCCCAAGAATTCGAAGAAATTTTTAACTGTGGTGGTTCCGGCTATGGTCATTTTGACGACTGCAAGAAATGTTTGAATTTTAAAAATTGAAATTTGCAACCGACGTTTTGGAGCTTGTTTTCTAAAAATTATTGGTTTCTATTCAAAGTTGATCTCCTTACCCAAAGGATGGTAATTTAGGTCATTAACTTATTGATTGACAACAATGAAGCACACACGAGATTAAGAGTTGATTTGTCAATTTATATGCTTTGGATTGTTATGAGTGGGATGCTCATGAATTTTGAGTAAGAAATTTAGTATTAGAGTGTGTTTTAGATTTTGAATGCTCAAATTTTATGATAGGTATGTAATTATTATTTGGATGGTCTTTTTTATTTTTATTGCTAATTAATATTTTCCAATTCACCTATTTGTATATCTTTGAATGCTTTTCCTTCTTCATTTGTGGACAATTTCAAAAGTCGAAAGGGGACAAAGAAAGAGAAAGTGATATGATATTGAAGAAAAAAATGTTGAAGAAATTAGGGTTTAGGATTGAATGTAACAACTGTATGTTAAATTGAAAAATGCGGAAATGAATTTTTTTAATGTAATTCAAGGTTTGTTGTGCAAAGAAAAGAATTGAGAAGGAAGGAAAGTCAATTTGGAGATTGAGTGTTTCAATGTAGGGTATTGAAAATGATTTTTGTCCAATGGTCGCATGCCACATGTACAAAAATAATTTCATAACTACCCTTCTATTGGATTTGTACATAGTTTTAGACTACCACTATCACCTCAAAAAAGGTAGAGGTAGTAGTTGCCTCTAAACTACAATTATTTTCCTCCCTTGAAGAGGGCAATAACTACTAATTTGCCTTTGCCCGCTATCACAATCAAAATTAATGTAAATATATATTTTTTAATTTTTTAATTTGTAAAAAATTTGAATTTCAATAACTTTCACACTATAGTGTAAGAGGTTGTGTTCTTGGTACAAATAGAAAGATTTATGCACAAAAGAGTGTAAAAGATTTCCAAATGTACTATGAACGCTGCTTGGCCACCTCAAGGTTTCATAGATATCAGTACATCCAACAAAACAAAACAAAGCTTAAAAGTAAAAAAAAAATTAAAAAAAAAAATAAGTTTCTAATTTTTTTATTATAAAAACTTTGAATTTCAATAACTTTCACACCGTAGAGGGAGAGTTTGCATCCTTGCTATGAATAGAAAGATTTATGCACAAAAGAGTGCAAGGGCTTTGTTTTGTGGTGTTTGGACATGGCATGTGAAAATTATATTTCTTCCAAAGTAAAAGATAATTTGATTCAATTTTTTAATTTAAACAAATCCATAAGGCTTTCACATTATAGGTTCAAATGGCACGAAACAAAGTCCGTGCACCCCTCCTTGCCAAAAGCTTTCCAATTGTACCAAAGACACCATTGGATGCCTCATTGATTTTTAAATCATAGTGTATCAAACAAAATAAACAGAACAAACAACCCAGCTTAAGGTATAGATATAGACTAGTGTACCATGTGTTGTTGCTAGAGCCAAAGTAAAGTAAAAATAATTTTCGAGTTTTCGAATTTATTAAAAATTTGAAATTTTAAGACTTTCACACTATAATGTGAAAAGTTGCATTTTTAGTACGAACAAAAAAGCATTATGCACGAAGGAGTGCAAGGGCTTTGTTTTGTGGCATTTGAATATGCAATGTGAAAGTTATGATTTTTTGAACTTAAAAATAATTTAATTCAATTTGTAAATTTGTAAAAACTTTAAAACTCAATAACTTTCACATTGAAGGTCCAAACGCTACAAAACAAAGTCCATGCACCCCTCCTTGCAAAGAAATTTCCAACGGTAACAAAAATGTTGCCAAAGGCATCACGATTTCTTAAATCTCGAAGTATCAAACAAACAAAACAACCAACCTAACTCAAGATATAGATGATAATTTTGAGTAATGATTGCATGCATCATCAAATATCAAATTAATTTTGAAATGAAAAGTTAACTTCATTGATCAAGTGTGTGAGGAAGCATGGAGATCCTTCTCATTGTGAAGTTCATTGTGTTTCATCAATCTTCAAAGAATATGGGATAAGTTGAAGTAAGATTGAAGTTTGACTACTCAAAGAAAAAATTCATTGTGTTCATAGCAACACTTCAAACCTCCTTTAGGCATTGTAAAGTTCAAAATTTCAAAATATATCATCAACTTGAAAAACTAATTAATCAAATTAATTTTCACCTCTAAGAATTCATTTGTGATTAATTTGCAATCTCCAATAGAAAGTAATGGACAAGTACAAATACAACACATGATAATATTTTCTCCTACATGGTCAATTTCATTAAAATGATGTTATTCCTTTAAAATGGCACGAAAATTGTTTCAAGGTAGAAAGAAATGATTGGAAAAATGGCATTGGGGGGAAGAAATATGTGATTGCGTACTGATTTGGGCTCATCAAGGGTCGTGTTGGCACGTGTATGAGTTGGACAGGGCATGAGGCATTGCGCATATGGTCTCAATGTAGCATAAAGCAAAATGGCACATGGAATATCGCCATTTTAATGAAATTGACCATCTACTCTGCTTTGAACATTGTCCACATTCTTAACTTGATTAGTTGATCATATTTTGAAAAAATCAGATTACAATGCTTAGATGAGGTCTAAAGTATTGCTATAAAAAACATTAGTGCATGTGACTTGACAATGAACAGTTAAGCTCTTCTAAGTCCTAATTTACCTATCCTACATGGATTGTTGTAACCCTACTATCCCACTTCTATAAAACACTTGCCTTCTCTCCTCAAATCCCCGGATTAGACTTCAACTGCCTCGACTATTTATGACCTAAGATTCTTAATGCCAAGGGTGAGACTAAATTGTTACTTCAACTATTTATGACCTAAGATTCTTGACTGTTGGCACTAGTTTTTCCCTTGGTAGAATTAGATTTTAATGAAAAAGTTTTTACTTTCAATATTTTTATGTTCTTTTTGTCGTTATAATCTCAATATCATAGATCTCACTATCTCTTGAGAAGAGTCAAGCAACCCCGCCCTGACCCCCCAAGTGAAAAATAAAAAAACAACAGCTGTGCAATTCGAAAAAACAACAATATATCCCTTCTCAAAGATCAACAATCGTGCGATTTGAAAAAAACAAACCGTGTTATTCAATTTGACTTGAAGAGGAAACCATTAGTATCCGCTTGCGCCTACCCTTGCAATTTACTTGGTGGCAACGAAGTTTATTAGCAAAATGTATCAAAGAGAGGAAGTGATCACACCTTTCAAAATTCCATTTTAGTTTGATGCAATTTCATTTTTTTAAGAGTAATTCAATAATTTTGATTATAATTGTAGATTTCAAAAGGGGTTGCATTATACCTAATTAATTACAACATCAATTGTGAAGGACAAATATACATTCAAAGGTTTAAAATACCATAGTTAAATTTGCTTATTAAGGCAGAAATGTTAATAGCAGAAAAGTTGGCAATTCTAATAGGGAGGAAGAAAGTTGAAGAAAAAACTCCTACACCTCTACCACAAGGTTTAAGAAAAAATTGAACATCAAATTTAAATATAGGTTATTTAAAATATTATTTAAGCTTAACGTTTTCAAATGCATTTCAGAAGTAGAAATGACAAGAATTTTTTTTTAATGAAATATGAATGATAATTTTTTTTATACAACGTTGATGCTTAATTTAAATCATATTGTTACCATCTTGATATTTGGTGTATTGAATGGACTACAACTTATGAGAGTTATTGAATCAAAGTACTTGATTTTTTAATTAATTTATTACAATGCCTGAAGAATATTTTTTTGGAGTGGTGTCATTGTACATCTCCAACACTACTTGTAAAAAAATGAATATTAGAAAAAAAATAGACACCAAAAACAATATACATTTCAAAGTTGATTATAACGCCGTCAAAAAAGATATAAAAGAATTGGAAGCTACATTTGATTTTTATCTTGTGAAAGACTCATTGATGGTCATTTCTAATCATTTAATTAGTTATATATTTTTCAATTAAAAAAATATTATATATTATAACATTCACTTATTACTAATATATTGTTTCAAATTATTCAAAAACATTCAACTATTGAACTTAACTAAAATATATTTGATTTGATACTAGTTGTTAATCAACATAAAATAATGATTATCTTATTTTTAATGGATTTGAATCTATTTGTAGAATTCTCATGAAGATTATTTTCTTCTTTGGTATATTATTCATGATCAATATGTGTGCAATCACAACTTTGAACTTATTGTAATGGAAGTTCGAGAAGCTATTGAAAAGGTATAGAAATTTAGTAAAATAAATATTTCCTCTATCTCAAAACAATCTTTCGGTTCGACTATATGTTTGGGATTTTTTGTTGAAAATAACATTACTTATTTCAACCCATTTTGAGCTATAAGTAGAGTTCAACACACTGTTATTGTTCTAAAACTTTGAGTTTTGTAGGCCTTTTCATAGTGTAGTATTAAAATTATTTGCAACTAAATTAAAAGGAACCACAATATCATTTTGGAACAAGGAGGGAGTACAAGATTTTATTAATATAACTATATTTATTCAATGCTTGAATATATTATTCTACAAAGAAAAGAATATTGATTATTGCTATGAATTTAGGGTTCCTATAGGAATTGTTTTGGATGAAGCATAGCAGCAACTGAAGCTTATGGACAATGTCATTAGGCTAGATGATATTGAAGATGGAATTGCATGTCCTACCCAGTTAGTGGAGAGTGATGGTGACAGCAGTGCAAAAAATGCATCTACTCCTATCTATATTCTTTTAGTTTACGGTGACCGTGATGCACACAATAGTCTATTAGTGTAATTTGGATCATCAAAACACTTATTGTGTTTTGTGTAATATGTTTCATGCAATATAAGGAAATGAAAACCATTTTTGACCAATTATGATGTGCCACGTGTGCAAAATTTATTCTCTAACTATCCTACTATTGCATTTGTACATGGTTTTACATTTTCACCTCAAAAAAAGCAGTAACCGCATGCTCACAATGTGATGTGTTTTGGATTTCTTCATCTTTTATTTGTCACATGCTGCAAATTTATGATCCACTTGATGAAATACATATATATGGTTTACAGTTAGATTGGTGCACCTTTATTGCCATACTACTTGAAACATCCATCTAAACAAAGTTGTGAAAGTCATGAAAGATATAAAATGTCATATTAAACTAAATTTAGAACTTTCAAAGTTCAAAAATAATAATTAAAAAAAATAGTTTAGAAATATACACAAAACACAAGGAAGTCTCACAATTTTTTTGGCATGTATTGTTTATATTACATATGCAAATCCTTACAAGATATATGCAAAACATTAAGAGGTCTAGATCTAAGTATGTCCTTTAGCATTGAGAGATCTCTTGATGTTTTGCACACATAGTCCATAATTGCATCTATAGTCTAGATTTAGTAAAATATAACATTATTTATTAGTAATCCCAACCCAGCTCTTCATTAGAAAAGTTTTATTAAAAGTTCTTTTAATGTTATGATAAATTATTAAACTTTGAAGAATTTTGCTTTTTTTGCTCTTCTCAAAATGGTCCCCTTGCACATCATACAGAAGTTGCCACCCCAGGCTCAAATCAAACAGTTTGTGGCTTGTGGAACTATGTGAAATACACAAGCAACATTTAATACTTTTGGCCAAAAAAAAGAAAAAAAGAGGAAATATCTTAGGTCTATTTTTTTCTAATTGAACCTATTTTTCTATACCCTATAGTAGTTTGAAGACATGTCATGGCATTTCTTTACTCTATAGTATATCAAAATAAATTATAATTTTTATCTCAAATATTTTTCAGGCACCCTATCATTTGTTTGCACGTAGTTTTCTGCTGCTACTACTCATTGCCCCCGACTTTTGTTGACATGGCAGGTACTCCATGGCAGGTACTCCATGTTCATGTTACTGACAGTGTGCCGGTGTTCATCCCAACACAATTAGCAGCTATCCAGAACCTGCACAAGTCCCCATTCTCATTGGAAATCATCTAAGGTAGAACTACCCATTACCACCTTGATTCGCAATCTAACTATATTGGGGCCAACTCTAAGAAAGACACATATTTTTCAGAGGTGTGCTTTTGTTTCAGGAATCAAACCCAAGTGGATTATAATTTTTTGATAAAAATTGTAAATTCTGTAAATTTCTGAAGTGAAATTGCACAACCGCTACTAGACTGGATTCATAAACGTCCTCTTACAACTCAATACCGCTTTCCAATGTATCTAATAGCACTTGAAGATCCACCAATCATTAATTGACACGTTATCTTTTAATAGCATTAATAAACTATTGTTGTCAGAATTTGAAGCGGATTTGCATGTTTTTCTGACGGAATTGGGACAAAGTTGTAGACCACGGATTTGAATCACTGACGGAATTGGATAGTTCTACCTTACACATCGCACCCTATCTTGTCCGCTAGAAAATGAAGGAAAAATGGTTAGGAAAAAACCTGAAAGCTGTCTTGTCCACCTATAACAATACTTGAACTTTGAGCACAGATGAGCGTGAAGCTCAAGTATATACCAATACTGATAACCTCAGGCAGCTGAACATCAAACCCTAAACAACCACAAAACAAAAGTGCTAACCAGAAATCAGTAATGAAACATGAATCATCCTAACCAGAAATCTGTACGAATCGAACAAAGCAGGGGGCCAAGACAGGGTACATATCCTGCACACCAACAGAAATCCTAGATACCAAACAGCAAACACGGAATACCCATTGATGGATCCCAACCTGTAGCACCGTGCAGGAATGCAAGCAGGAGCTGAGGCGTTGCGGGAGCAGCAGCGAGGGCGTTCAACAGCAATGGCGACCCTGTGATGGCGATGAGAGGTGCGGGAGGTGCTGGAACTGTGCCAAATAGAAACAAAGTACACTGGAGGACGAAAGATGTGCATTATATTATATGATTAAAACAGTACATAACAATCTTCTTATAGAAGGAGACGACACCACTTGGTCTAACATAACGGTGTGTGTTACAGACGTAACTATTGGATCTACAGTCTAATTCTAACTGTACTAACAGGAACTGCGAAGAGAGAGAGCTGAGAGAGCTGCAGGTTCACCTCCGGGATGAAGCTGCGGGATCCTCCGACGGGCTGCGTGAGCAAAGGCGAGCTTCCAGATGGTAATGGCGGCAAGCTCCCGGAACGATGGTGCAACGTAGAGCACCGCGATGGCAGGATCGAATGAAGCATGGGAAGAGGTAACCAGCTGTGCCGCTTGTCTCGGGCTGCTGGGCCACGGTTCATCGCCGGAACCAAGTTGGACGAAGCTTCCAACAGAATCCACCGCCTTGGTAGGTGGGGTGCCCGTTACTTTAATGGTACTTTAATGGTGCGCTGTACGGGACTACGGGTTATTGGTACTTTGGTAGTGCCAGGTGAGCACGTAATCCAAGTTGACTATTGTTTGTCGAATTTTCATTGAAAACTAAGTTAGTATGGCGTATTATGTTTGTATGGGGCTAAAGTTGACATGCACTTTTGGCTGACCCCAGCTCTGACGCGCTTCCGGGCTGCCCAGCTCCATCGGCGCGCTCGAACTCCTCGAAGTCTTGAACCTGCCCGGCGTTGTCTCCTTCTCCGTTGTCTACGAAGCACAAGAATCTTTTTTCTCTTTCCTGTCTGTTACACGAGCATGCTCCTCCTCGCACGTCTCTCCGAACTACTCTTCTTCATATGAACAAGAGCGCTTGCACTTACGTTACATTGCTTGCTTGGTCGGACGAGCAACTATTCTAGTTCATCTTAATCCCCTTTCATTTTGAAATCAACATACCAAAGTACCTCACGGGGAGAAGATGAAGAAGACCGGACTGAATCTGTGCTCGTTGAGAGAGCGCAGCAGGAGCGCGCTCTGCAACTTGTTCCCTAGCTAGAAAGAAAAGCCCCGACGGCATTGCTGAAATCCTTCCAAAAGAGAACAGAAATTAAAGTAAACTAGAACAAAGATTCATTTGAACATTGCCCTCAAGCCATTTCGAAACCTAGCTGGGTTTGGGTGACAATCTCGTTCTCAGGTAATCCTCAAGCCCACATGGCCACATCTGTCTAAGAAATGGCACGTCTTGGTCCCAGGAGGCCATGATTGCCTCTCACGCAACTGATTGTTGACTGATTCCTGTGCGATGGTGGATTCGTTTTCTGAGCTTGAATGCAAAGTTTCTTACTATTCCAGTTTGTACTTGGGGTGACAACTACATCTACAGGGTTGTGGATTCATCATGTTTCCCCCCATAGAGCTTGGAATAGGAGCTTTAGTCAATATGAAGAAGTCATCATTCAATTCATTCATCAAGCAATTTTGAATTGCGAAGATTTAAGATCATGAGAAAAAAATACCGATTCTCGGAATGAACTTGAAGCAAGTGAGTCCAGGCAGGAAGATGCACTCATGTTGGGAATCATGGAATCCTGCTCCTAGAAACAAGCAGACTGAAACATCCGCAATGCAAGGCCCCAATTTCCTTCATACTCTTCCTTCATTCTTCCTTCGACTTTGTCATCACACTCTCCCCAAGTCCCGATCTCGGCCGAGGAGAAAACTAAAGACCATGATAACTTAGACCAACAACAAAGCATGCAAGCATGATAAATGAAGAAGGGCGCGAAGAATAGGTTCAGACTTTTCTGTGGCCCATCCTCAGACGAAACCCCCAATCCCCCTGGGACATAGTGCCGAGGGCCCACAGACAATGGAGAAGATGCCAAATTACCAACTCCGGGCAGGATGGAGCGCTCTGGACAGATGGAGTTTGCAGCCCGGAAGCACTTCAGAGTCCCAAAACACGGGATCCTTGGCCACCTTTTTCAGTGATTCGAAGCTTGGAAATGACTGTAGAAGAGCCAACGCTTCTTTCGAATATCCTCGCAAGAGAAGGAGAAGGGTAAAGTCAATTACCACAAGTTTTTTGCGGGGATGATCAATTTGAATGTTTGAGTTTATACTTGGCATCGTTAGGTAGTGTCGTCATGAAATGCAAAATTGACTGCCCCAAAATATGAGGCAGGATTTTACATCCGTGGTAAAATCAAATCCATGATAAAGTGTAGGGACAGAATAAAAAAGTCTCACCCCTCCTTGAAAGGCTCGTAGCACTATATTAGGAAAATCCAAAGGTCAAGTGGGTACAGTTCTCCCCCAGAACTTTGCCCCAAGTCTTTCTTCGATATTCCCATGGTGAAACTTCTTCAAATTCCGACATGTATTGCCGAGTTCCCGTTCTCTTCATGTAGAAACTCTAGTGCACCTGACGTTGTAAACCATAGAGAGTTCAACAAGTGGGGTTGCTTGCAAGTGTCACAGTTCAAGCGAGCCTGGAATCTGACCCAGTTTGTGTCCTCCACTGTGATGGGTTTATAGTGAAATAAAAAACATATATGGCTGCAGTGTATCTTGGATTTAAGGGATCTCTTTAGTACAGACTGTTGTGTGAGGGTGGTGATACTGCACAAATGGATTTGTCCATTTGTTTCCTCATTCTGGTTCTGTTCGGCCTGGTTCTGGGAGGAAGTGCTCAAGTATCGCAGCAGGCAGATCTTCTCCTCATCCAAACAGAAACCAACGTTCTGGAGCTTGTGAAGCAAGTGCAAGCGAATGATCTCAATTCTTGTGGTATGAATGTTCCACCCAAACATTGTTGTTTTTCGATCTCACGGCTCGAGGCTATTTCAAGATCCTGGACGACACTGTTTTCGGGAATCCTCTTCTACCTTTGGAGGCGTACTACTCGTTCCTGGCGAACGTCCATGCGACTTATGTAAACAATATGGCATCACGTATAGTAACGAGCACTCAGACTACTCCGAGGTGGATAACAGGACCTTCACCCTCAGCAAGGCAGGTAGGGGATCCGCATTACGCATCGTCAACCGTCACTTGGAACAGGTTGAATAGGGTTTAACCCCTAAATGCCCGAGGCACCCAAATCTGGTGTTTGCAAAATTTTGAAGTTAAATAAAACCTAATCAAGTTGCTATTTTTAGTAGTTTATATTTTTGGAAAGTTCTCCTTGAAGTCTAGTTTTAACATTAAAAATCTGATCTTGAAAATAAATGATAGTGATTTTTCTACTCAAGAATTTTTGCAAGGGTACCCATTGCAATCTTGACTTCCCATAGTGTTAAGAGCTCTTAGAAATGAGCCTCAAATACACTAGATCTTGGAGAAAAAATCACATTCAAAATTCATTTAAAAAAGTTATAGAATAGATTTTAAGAAGCCATAAATTGATTGGAGTTATACATGTTAGGCCCTTTAACATCATATTTTTTTGGTCACCAAATTTTTAGATTTGACTTGTGAATGGAGATTGAAAGATTTGTGCAATTTTAACACCCTCATGGTCAAACATTATAATCTTTCACTCCATAAGTGATATTGTTGTGTTTCCTTTTCCTATGAGATCTCTAACATGTCTAGTTTGAATTTGTACAGTTACAATTCAAAAAAAATTGATACAGCTTATCAAAATGTTGGCATTTTGTTCAATTTAGAGCAAATTCCAAGCAGCTCAAAACAGGCCTTGGACATTTAGGAGTTAATGTAGAAAATCTTGCTAATTTTTGTTAAGTGGTCCTTTGCTCATGTGTGCTAACAAAGCATACTCAAATGATTGCAAATAAGACTTGTCCTTTTTTTTGGTCCTCTTGGCCTTAGGTGGGTGGTTTTCTGTTTAATATTTTTTTCATTGTATGTCAATTTTAAGGTAGGAGACTCATAAAATGTCCCTTAAAGACTACCTAACTCATCAACAGATATTTCAATTAACATGCCACTCATTCTTAGATAGGGGATGCATTTAGAATTGGGTTTAATTAGGACCCGTTTGATTTATAGAACTCCTACCTTTTATGAAATTTGAAGTGAAGGTACATGTGGTATTTGTAGACATTGAATAATTTTTTTCATATTTAAAATATTAGTTTACTCTTTTTAAATGAGCCCCCAATTGGATTACTTTTGCCATTGGGGGGTAGTACTATTTCCAACCCTGAAATGTGAATTTGAAGGTCAAAATTGCTTGAATGTATAGAAATATATTACTTTTGAATGTTTTACAAATTATTTATATTTCATTTCATTTTAAAAAAAGTCATAGTACTCATTAAAATAGACCGTTTTGAAACAGAACTGGGTAGGTGTTTTTTGCAACGATCCAATAGTCAAACTTTAATGTATTGCACTTTGATTGATAGGAGAAGTTTGTGCACTTGAATTTTAATGGTTGCATCTCAATGACACAATTGCCTTATCAATGGACTTGACATTATGTGATGCAAAATTTGGTTCATAACTTGTTAGCTGGATATGTTGAATCCAACATGTGATAATGCTTCCTATTTATATATTTATGCTCTATGATCACTTGCATTGATTTTATATGGTGTTGTGTTATTTTCTAGTTTTTAGCAATAATGGACAGCTTCTAGGAGTTGCAGCCATTGACATAAAAAAGACCAAGCTACTGAAAGTCTACGGTATTGATGGAGACACAATCGAAGAAGCTACAAGAAATAGAGCAAATCGTAGTACCAATTTCAATGCATTATTTGGAATCAATACAATTACTTGCCTCAATCAAGTATGTGAAGACTATCTTACAACCAAAATCCTTTCTCATGGATTATCAATTGTTTAGTCAGTGTTACTTCAATAAGTTAATAGGTGTTTTAGACCAATTAAGAGGAGGCATTACATTGGAATCAACAATTTGTGAGTAGAGCTTTACTTGAAAAGCAAATTGGTGCTAGAAGGACAAAGCCTCTTGTAGCATAGTTGCTTGCTTTATTTCTAGTGTGTTCAATAATTATATAGTGTCACCTTTATAGTCATATTTTTTTTTATAAAGGAACCTAAAATTGAACATACAAATTGAGAGAGAGAAATAACTCCAACTTTTTTTTGAGTTGACGTAACGAAAGGAAATATACATTGCAAGTCCCACATCAACATCCTAGAATATAGTACATTCAAGTGACCCCACAATTACATACCTTTATTAAATACTTGTACTAGAGGAGAGACTTGCATAAATTCTTGAATGGGAAGGTTAGGGTGTCCTATTATAATATCACTATATGAAGAATAATTTGTATTGCAGAGACTCACAATTCAAGAATATTATGAATTGTTGAATGCTAAATATTGAATTGTAAATCATTGTGACATTCAACATTCAATTCTTTAGAGTGGAAAAAGCCTTGTTTCATAAAACCTCGATTCATGGGAAGCAGAAGGTGCCTACCTTGAAGTATTAGAATGTTATGAACAAGATTCAGTAATTAATTAATTAAGAGCAAATAGAAAGGGCCAAAGTAGTTTTTCTTTCAATTACACATCAAGTTTTCCCTATTAACAATGGTTGTGACGGAACTGCAGACATTGATTAGTACGTGCAATCGAGTGGGGCAAGCATCAAAAATTGTTTGTTCAAATAACTTCAACATGGACAACACCACACTCCAAAAGCAAAGCTGTTGCAGTACATGTACTATTGTTGATAAGCCACGAAGTTTGCTTCTCGCAATAGGCTTAGGCTTTGGACTAGGCATTGGCTGTCATTGCTTGCTTGTGTTTGAGAAATCGGCGTCAAGCACCTCCCGTGCTCTCTGGAGATGAAGACGATGTGGACTAGTGAACGACAGAGGTGACAAATGACGGCAGGAAGACAAGATCATATTGGTGTTGAAATAGGATTGCACTAGTGTAAAACGTTTACTGTAAACTTGTCAAGCCATTGGAGTAGCGAAATGAACTGGCACAACTAATAAATTGAGAAACCAACGGAGTGGATAATTTATGTTCAATGTTTGAAGACTGATCACCCTCAAAGGCATTATTTCCTCTAGGTTTTGAAAGATTCACTTGTGATTGAGAATGCAAGACTTTATTTGATCCTAGCATTGGGAGCACCTCTACCTAAATTTTGAGGGTGGGAGGTAGGATTTTTTTTTCATTTTTTAAGAAGTGCCAAAGTGGCGATATACAATGTTATAGTGGTGCTTCAAATTTCAACATTCATCCACATATTGGATAGAAAACATCACATCAGCACATATTAGATGTCTATAATTTGATTTTCATCCACAATTTGGCGATTTCATCCAATTTTCTTGGCAAAATTTTTACCATTTTCTAGTCAGATTATTTTTTCTGGTGCAATCTGGCAACAGAAAGCCAAAATAAAAAAGCCTTGGTGGGAGGAAGGTTCACTTTTTCTCTACAGGGTTTTTCTCTACAGAAAGGTGCACGTATTATACCGTACCCCATACAGTGCCATACCTTCAACAGCCACTGCTGGGCCGCCAGCTCCGCAACATAAATATCCACTCACGATTCAGATATACCCGCAGCACCCCCACGCCGAATTCCACATGGAATTGTCCTCCACGTTTCCCACCAAACACCACAACTGCAAAAGAACGGAACTCCGCCATCGCCTTGACTGGCTCTGCAATTCCTTGCCTGGTAACGCCGTCCTCGTCGCTGTTTAAGGCCATGGCGATGGCCATCTCTACTTCCGCTGCTTCTCTTCTGGCTCAGCCTTCTCGTTGTTCTCGACTTCCCGGCGCTTCCTCGTGGCGTCGACGTGTTATTCTGGGTGGAGTCTGCACGCCAAGGAGTTGTAAGTTCGACTCCGCTCAGTTGCGTGCTGGAGCACCGTGGTCGCTTGTTGGTAAGCATCGTGGCTGGTGCTAGCGCGTGAGTTTGGATTCGAGCGATTTTGTGTGCGGATGAAGGTCACCACACCTACTTGCAAGCATAGTTTCTATGGTCGCATTTTACAATTTCCAACGCACCAGAGAATGCATTATTTGGATTCCAATTGCGAAAGTTATGAAGTTGTAAAGGTTTATGGGTGGATGATTGTCGGAGAATGTGCTCTGTTGTTGCTTGGAATGAGTTCGAGAGTGCCACTGCGAGACTTCAAGATTGTTTTTACAGCGCAAGCGTTGAATGAATGGATAGTTACGACGAACGTTTTTCGGGAATATTTCTTGCTTCCTTGGTCAGCTTCAAATTGAACAGTTTTCCAACATTTTTCAATTACGTTCGAGAGTTTGTAGCGCAAGAACACAGGATGTTGGCTAAGAACAGAGAAAAACGCAAATGTTTCTGGTAGTGAGCAAAAACTCGGTAGACCTAACAGACTCGAATCTGGAAATACTCGCCCTTTGTCTTCTGAAAGTGTGTGATTCGGAAGCTGGACGAATTTTAGTGCGCAGAATTCAGCTGTCGCTTTCAGCTCTCAGATTTATGTGACTGTAAACATATCTGTGTGTCATACTTCTGCTTTTCAATGACATTATGTCCTGTTTCTGATTTTAGTTTTGCAAATTCATCACGTTTGTCAAATCTGGACCAAGAACTAGTCCAACATTTTCAAGATGTATGGAGGGAACCACAGATGGAATTGCATATGGAGGTTCAGGAACCATGAAGTTGTCGAAATACGATTGAGGTCACCCTAGAACTGTATCGGTGACGCCGTTGATCGGAAGGAAAATCTGAGATTTCGTAAAACTTCGTTGAATGCGAGTCTTAGGTTCCTTTCAGAATTTTCGAATTTTAGGTTTCCATAGTTTCACACCCGTGTTTGGATGCGATCCTGATCTGTCGAGCTGTAGTGCTTCGATGAGATTGTAGGAGCGTGTGAGCACCGTTGTGTACATTCATCACGACTTCGAAACGTGCAAATGCATGCTCAGCAGGCGGAGGAAACTGCATCTGAGCAGCAGGAGGATGCAGCAGGCGACGATGAAGTTTGCGAGCTTGTCAATGGCTTTGATGTCGAGATTGGCGATGCGGAGTCTGAGGACGGATTTTCTGGCTACTACATCCAGGCACTCAAAAATAACAACGGCGCAGGAGTGCTTCTCTTGTCGGATGTGTTTGGTTACGCGAGCAGTGGAATCCGAGACTTTGTGTATCGATTGGGCTGCGTTGGCTACAAGTACGAATCTCTCACCCTCAAGTTCTCCTCCTGCACTGAATCCCCTCGCACTTTTAATCTTCCTTCCAACTTTTCAGAGCCTGTCATAGCTGCACCGGGAGCTGCACTACGCAAGGGACGAAAGAGACAGAGCCTCTTCCTTATTCGATTCGAAGCATATACATATAAATTACTTGACAATTTTCTATTTGTTTGACATTCTTCTCGAATCAGCGATCGCTGCTTTGAGAGTAAGTTCGAACAGAGCTGACTCTTAGCCTCCATTTTCTCATTGAATTCTCACCTCCATGTGGTGCTGCTGCCAGTGTGTTAGTCCCGGACCTCTTCCGAGGCGAGCCCTGGGACGAGCAGACACCCCCAACAGGAGAAGCCTACGAGCAGTGGCGTAGCACCCACACTCCAGAGCGAATTGCCCAAGACATCGACGTCTCCACCGCCTATCTCAGAAATCTGCTTGAAGACCCCGACGAAGAGTCATCCTCACCACCAAGCAGCCCCCCGAAGTATGCTGTGGTGGGATTCTGTATCGGCGGTGGCCAGACCATTCAAACGGTGGCCAGGCAACCCACCACCTTTGCCACAGCAGTGTCGTTCTACTGAACACGGATCGACCCTGAAGATGCTCAGTCTATCCAGGCGCCTCTGCTCCTGATCACGGGAGACTCGGACCCCAAGTCGTCTGTGGAAGTGGTGAAGGAGCTGGAAAGGAGAGTGGCCGGCTCCAAAGCAATTGTGTACGCCGGACGTGGGCATGCGTTTGTTCACCAGCCGGACACGCTGGATGACGATGAGGCTGCGGAGGATGCGTTCAGGGCCATGCGTCTGTGGCTCAAGTCTCACTTGCTCGCTCACTCTTCTTGAGAGGGCAACTTCATTCGTGAATTCACTCCATGTATGATATGGCTGGGTTTTGTCAACACTGGGAGAGGCTGTTTAGAATGCTGAATGAGCATTCTCTGGAAAGGTTTTTGTATTTTTCTGTGATTAGAGTCTATGGGTGATTAGTTTGCAGATCTTGTCCCCATTTTCAGAGAGGACTTGAATGCACCAAAGAATGTACTATTTGGATTAGACTGTTATTATAAGAATTTTTTGGATTTTTGTTCTTAAACGTTACTTCAATCATTAACCCCTAAAGGTCTTTGACTATGTTTTTACTAAAACGCTCCAAAACTGGCATTTATAGGACAAGTACCAATTTTTATTTATTTTTTAATTTTCTGAACACATGTGACCGTAGGATCTTGTAGTAAACTAGTTTGAGAACATGTGGAAATTTCTTCAGGAATTCCCACCATGTAGATTGCAAGATATTAGCATTTGAATTGGAAAAAAAACATTTTTTGACCCTGCGAAAATCGGGCAGCTGCACTTCAGATGGTCACATGTGTATGACAAAATGCCTGAAATGGTGGTTACTCTTTGGATTCACTCTTCAAGGGAAGCTAGAAACATGCTTGAAAATTTTGAGATCATTTGGAATTGTACAACATATAGGAAAAAATAGTAAGTACAAAGAAGTAGAAAATGATTCAAAACACTAAATTGTTAACAATTTATTCATGGAATTGAAAAATCCCAATCCCAAAGTTTATAATGTTGTAGTAAACAATCTACACCTAATGATTTTATTTTTTTTCCAAAATATTTAAAATTGAATTAAATAAAGGGTTCCAAAGTTTATCTTAGAGTAGAGATTCCACAACTACCCGCAAACTTAAACTCCCATAACTTTTATCTCATTAATCCAAATGGAATTATTCAAAGCTTTCCATGTATATAAAGATCTAGAGAACCAATTTCAAGTTTTAATTTTTTTTCAAAGTGAATTTTCAAGAATTTTTTTTTGCTGCCTGGGCTGCCCATTGAGCAATGAAAACAACAATCATAGCATAACTTTTTAACCATGTAGTCAAAAGTTATGAAAATTGTTGGGCCTTAAAGCTACTCCTTGGGCACATATTGTGTGAAAAATTCAAAGGAAAAAAACGAAACCTCCATTCGTAATGAGCTGCTCAAAATTGCTATTTTGCCAAAAAACGCAATTTAGTGCTTTAGGGGTTAATTCAATTCAAAGAGGGCTGGCTTTGTCAATACTGGAAGAGGCTCTAGTGCTCTACAGAAGGGTGAATGAGCTTGAGAGGCTCTGGAAGGGTATGTCCACCCCAGAGTTTCTGGTGTTGAGGTACAGTGGAACCTAGGCCTCGAGGCTACCAGTTATTGCGTGTGTTTTTCTGTGATTAGAGTGGGTGATTGTGGAGCTTGTCCCCATTTTCAAGAGGATTCCAAAGCCCTAAGAATTGTTTGACTTGGATTCTGTTACACTAAGTTATTGAATTTTCTAAGTTTTTCTTGAAGAGCAGGTAGGCTTTTACTATTCTGCTAGAAGCATTGTCATAATCATTGAGATGAACCAGACAGTGACCACTCTCATCTCAATTCCACCCCAGCAGAAGTGGGAATTGGGATTTGAGTTGGTAATGGAGTGATTCACCTTACATTAGTGTGCCCTGTGCCATTGCCACAATGTAATAAAATATAAAAATTAAAGTAATTTTCTAATTTTTTAATTCATAAAAACTTCAAAAATCAATAACTTTCATGTGGTATGTCTAAACACCACGAAACAAAGTGTGTGCACCCCTCCTCGCAAAGTGCTTTCCAACAGCACCAAGAATACAACAAGGGAATGCACGGTTCTAAAAGATCTCATTGTAACAAACATAACAAACAAACAACCCAATTTTAAGGTATAGATATTGTTGTATATATAGTCTACTTGTGAGTTTCATTATTTGTTCAACTTCAAATCTATTGACAATGAAGAGGACATTTGACTCTTAACATTTCATCAATTGGAAATTGTTTGTAAAATTGGTGTACAGCTTCATCACACCTACCAAGTAATGCATAATATAGATCAGGGGTGTAATCTCCAATGATCTCCATGGAGATCATTGCTGTGTACTTTGGATTCAATGAACCTCCACTTGAAATCATGAAGACTAATACCAACATCCTCCTAATTCCAACACCTACAAAATCCTCCCAATTGCATCAATGGCCCATCTATTACCACAATCTTTACAATCCTTTATTATGATGGCAATGCACTTTGGGAGCGGATACATCAACCCATACTTTAATAAGGGTCTATTCACAGTTTATCATTCCAGCTTTGAATGATCACAAAAAAAATTCATTTCTTATTGGAATATCTTCATTCTTTTTGCAATTGACTTCTCTCAAACTTTGCAATCTCTAAAACATATGGGAGCTGACAAATAGCTTCTCCAAAGTACCTAGATAACAAATTTATATGGTAATGGTAATGGGCAGTTCTACCTTAATAGATTGTATAATATCTTTCTACATTTCTAACACAATGCTTGATAGGTGTGAAGAATCCTTGGCTGTAAAATTGAGGCGATGTTATTTAATTCAGTATCAAGCATTCTAACTCATATTTTGGTTTAGAATGTTGCTTTTGACTTCTTTTTTTATAATTAACATCAAACTTTCCTACTTATAGAATTCTCTTCAAATGATACTTTGCTAAATTCTCTTATAATAGTGACTGCTAAGCTGGTAAAAAATTGACAATATCTACATGCAACTTATACACTTTATTTTTGGTATACAAATACATTTAAAAGTAATATATATATTTTTAATTATTTGTAATACTTATTGAAAACAACAAAATATTATAAAAATAATATTTTTATAATTATTACTATATGGTTTTATAATTTCAATTTTTAATTTTTATGTAATTTATTGAATTGTGAGAAAAAATCATATTTATGTGTTAAGTGAAAAAATTAGAAGCATATATAATATAAATGTATAAATTAATCAAATTTAATAATATTTTTGCTTCATATTTAGAAGTCATATTGTACAAATTTATAAAAGATGTGCCAACTATAAAATACATATAAATAAAAAGTAATAAATGCATGGTGTTGGTAATGAAGCATGATATATAATTTTTTAAAGACTTTTGTAATAATTGTAAGACATTAATGTACTATTTAGAATTGGATATGTTGAACAACAATTTAATCAAATTTCTTTTGTTGAAGTGATTGAAAAAAAAATGATAGTGAATTAATGAGATGCAAATTTTTCATAAACATAAGGTTATAAATAAAACTACATAAATTGATGTCAAATTAAATTTAAATAATTTAAATAAATCAAGCCATAATTTTCATTTAAATACACTTTGTACAATTGAATCAAAATATCAACAATACTACTCTAAAATCCACATGTGTTTATGAAATCTATGCAATAGAAGTTTCTTGGTGTTTTTGAGCAATAGTATAAGAAGGTGCCGTATGACCAATAGAAGATATGTTATAAGTACCTGGGCCAGGATTAGATCGTTTATCTCTTTTGAATCTATTTTCACGAGATGTAATAGAATATGAAGGACCTTGCCTATTTTTACCTACATCCACATTATATGCACCTGGGCCTGGAGTATTATCTAAATGAGATTGAGATCGTCCACCAAAGCTAAAAGCTGGAGCTGATCTCATTGTTAAACAACCAAATGTACTTCTTGAATTTACTTTAGCATCAGACACTCTAGAATTTAAGTAATGAGGAGTTCCAATATTATTTTTAGATGAGTATTCAATGTTGTAAGCTCCAGGTCCAGGAGTAATAGTAGTAGAATCTTTTGTTGTATTCCTTCCACCCATAGAATATGATGGGGCTGATGCTCTTGTAAATGTTAATTTATCACTGTTGTATGTTCCTGGACCAGGTATTGAACAATTATTATTTGATTTTATTGAATTCCGTACTTCTAATGAAGGTCCTCGTTTTGGTTCTCCAGAATCACAAGATCCAATCCCCCTCTGCCACATTTCATTATCTTTTTTTGAGAATCGAAAACCCATTGAATATTTGAATATTGATGTTGATATCTTACATGAATTGTATGAATTAGGTCTTCAAAGTTGATTAGTAGAGTTTTGACACATATTCATTAACAATATTGATGGTTTTGTTTTTTGAATTAAATTCTTTAAATTAAAAGAAGTCTCATCCAACATTGTGAATAAAGTTACAAATACTTTTTTATTAAAAAATAATGGTGAAGTTTTATGATGTAATCATCAATATGATTTAATTATTACTTTGTAAACTTGTGATCTTATCATTTACGTGTATACTTATCAAATTCATCATAACATACCTCTTCAAATATTATATATTTCAAGTTGTGATCATTTTCATATTTAAGTTTTGTCTTTTTCTTTAAAATTTGGCAAACTAAGGTATGCAATTCGGTTTTGTTATATGAATATTAAAATAAATGAGATGTAAAATCTAAAGTTCTATTGATGATTATAATTTCATTAAAATTAATTATCTTCTACAATAATAAATATAATAATAACTATGCAATAAAAATTTATAAAATTATAAAATAAGATTTTTGCACTTTCTAAGGATATATAATTAGTAATGCTTACTAAAAATTTAGTACTTGTGCATATACAAGGTTTTTTCATAAAATAAATAATTGAGCCAAAATTAATCAATTTATCATTTTTCTTTATATTTGATCATGAATTTGATTTCTCTAAGTTTTGGTATTTAAATTACATAATTTACATAGATGAATGAGGATGTAAATTATTCTAAAATAGATGAATATAGAATTTTTTATAAAACATGATTCTTTGTTAAATGTAGAAGTTTATAAAAATTGGTGGAAATTTAAAAAATGATTAAAAAAAATGATTCTATTTTAGAATATGTAAAGAAGATTGAATTTTCAACAACAAAATTATAGTAGATTTAAAAAAAAAAATTTAATTAGTAGAATTCTACTATAATAAACTTTACTTCAATATTTCTATTTGGCAATAAATTATAGGATTTTCAAGTTTTGATCTATAGTTGAGAATTGGTTAAAAGTGCATACCTAATGTACAAGCTCAAGAAAAAATGTAATTTGAATTGAATTTGTTACATTTTTCCAAATCTTTCATTTTATCATTTATTGTATTACAAATAAAATCTTAATTATTAAAATTTTGGTTTATAGAATTTAAAAAAAAAGTCTATTGTATTACTTATATCAAATATGAAAATAAAGTTGATAAAAAATCTTTAAAAAAAATATCATTAAGATGAATGTAAATTTTTTATTATTATACAATAAATTTTTAGTCACTTTATTATTTGAAATTTGAGAATACATTTCTTAACCCCTAAATGCCCAAGACCTATTTTGAGCATCTTGAAATTTGTTCTAAATTGAACAAAATGTCAACATTTTGATAAGTTGTATCATTTAAAAAAAATTGTAACTGTACAAATTCAAACTAGACATGTTAGAGATCTCATAGGAAAAGATTATACAACAATATCACATATAGAGTGAAAGATTATAATGTTTGACCATGAGGGTGTTAAAACTGCAAAAGCGATGTGAAGTCTTTCCATTCTCTTTTCACAAGTCAAATCTAAAAAGTTGGTGACCAAAAAAACATGAGGTCAAAGGGCCTAACGTGTATAACCCCATTCAATTTATGGCTTCTTAAAATATTTTTTACAATTTTTTTGAATGAATTTTGAATGTGATTTTTTCTCCAAGATCTAGTATATTTGAGACTCATTTTCAAGAGCTCTCAACACTACGAGAAGTCAGGATTGCAATGGGTACCCTTGCACAAAATCTTGAATAGAAAAATCACTATAATTTATTTTCAAGATCAGATTTTTGATGCTAAAACTAGACTTTAAGAAGAACTTTTCAAAAATATTAAATATTAAAAATAGCAACTTGATTAGGTTTAATTTAACTTCAAAGTTTTGCAAACACCAGATTTGGGTGCCTTGGGCATTTAGGGGTTAAAGAACAACAAAATTAACTATGTACCTATGTAATTAGTTTGTTGAAAATGTAAAACTACACTAAGCTATATTTTAATAATTTTGACCTATACAAAAAGTATCCAAAAACATAAAATTTGATTCATCTACATGATTTTTTTAGTCAATATAAGTAAAAATGATAAGGCAAAAATTAAATCAAAAACTCATTTAGACTTTTGAATGTATATAGACTATGGATGTGCTTATTAATTTAATGACTTTGTTTTATAAATTATAAATTAAATAAATAGAGTGCATTTCTAGCTATTGCATCATTTCTTTGTCTTTGTAGTCAATTATAAACATACACATCTTACATTTTTCTTATGTCTTTATAAATATGATATTCCATCTCATGTATTTACACTATTTAAAGGTCCAATGCAATTTCTAAAATCATGCCTTAATGATAAAGAAGATGATAATAATTTTGAGCTATTTCTAAATATTTTGAGGATTACCGTAATCAAATTGCAGGTCCCAATTATTATTTTCTTAAATGCCAAATTTTTTTGCTCATTTTGGGACTAGATAGTCAAATCTATAAACAAATGTAAAGATGGTTAGTAAAAATGTCTAAATTCTACTTTAAACAATTCTTGTTTTTGACTTGATTATGAGCGGTTGAGCTATTAGTACTAGGATTTTTTAATTTGTATATTCCATATGGGGGATCTCTTGCCACCCCACTTGTATAAAGAACTTGCCTTTCCATCTTTGTACACTTGCAAGTAGTAGCTTTTAGAGCTATGTGAAGTAGTTTCCATTTTTTTATAAATTTTAGTAAATTAAATGCTCAATTTTTCAAAAAATAATATTTGAAAGTGCCAAAGTTTATTTTAAAATTAAATTAAATATTTGTCACTAAAGGGCTAAACTTGTAATTCAAGTAGAAAAGTAGAAAATCTCAATGTTCATTACAAACACTTTAATAGTTTTGGGAGAAAAATTGAAGTCATTAATGTTCAAATTATACAATTTTTTAATATTATTATTAATAGCCAATATTTCTACTGAGAGGTGCTATTATATGAGCCTAGAAAACTAAATACCTATATTATAGGTGTCTATACTATAGAAACCTTCTATGTTCACACACTAGCATCTATAATTATATTTCTAATATAGTCCAAACATTTTATTTGGCCGAGTTTGTTGTAATCCTTTCACGACACTTGCTTGCATGTTAATGACCTTTCATTTCTCACATTGTAGAGGGCCATCACAACTTGCAAATACTACATAATATACTATTTTCAATTTTGAATCCCCAACAACTTCCAATACTCTATCCCTTCAAAAATACTAGCCACCTTTCCACTCTGAAAATTCAGGATGGTCATTGCTTTTTTAAAATAAAATTATTTGGAGTCCACAACATATATACAAATACATGGATTCAAATATGAAGATATGTGTATGGATATATATTTGGAGATATGTACTTATGCAATTGCACGCGTATATCTTTTATGCTTTGTTATTGTTACACACATATATAATTATATGTGGATAAAAAATTGGTCTCAGTAAAATCCTTATAAGTTTAGTCTCAACCCCCTAACTTTGGGTGGTATTTGGAATGCTTAGTTTGTACAAGACTAGTTCAAAGCATATCACTTATTTGAATATATAGATATCTATTATATAGAATTTGTGCATGCAATCCTTTGACTTTAGTGAACTCTAAGAAATATGAATTTTGATTTTTTTATATAGATTTAAAAAAAAAAAAAATGTGTCTATGGATGCTTCTAATATATGTACACCATTGAAGTTTAAACATTCATCACTGACAATTTTTATTTAATTATCACGTACATTGATGATTAAAAAAATTCACCAAAAACATAATTTTGTTATTTTGAAATTGAAATTTGTAGAGATTCTATAAGAAAGCAATGATGTAAAAATTGGATAAGAATTGTGTAAAATTGACTTTGAAAATATGATGTTTATATGGAAAATAAAGGGAGTGGTCTTAAATTTTTGTTAGGCTACAATGCATTATAAACTTGCATACTTCTAAAATTAGTATCCCCTCGTCCTACTAAAAGCATTTGAATTGAAAATAGTGCATGTACTTGTTCCATTTATTGATTTTAATCATTGATCATTATTGAGCTTGAAATGTAGAATTTTTGGACTTAATTGAACAAGAATTGATTTGAATTCCACTTTGTTTGTTCAACTATTAGAATCAATAAATAGAATTGTTAATTTAGTGTTACACACACTATGTCTGATTCAAATTTTTTAAGCATTCTGAACATGCCATTAATTTTCTTGAAAAAATAAATTTGATAGGAATATGTCACTTACGGAAGTATTGATTTTTGAATGACAATAGGTTCAAAGATGGACTTTATAAAGTAGATACACCCATTTTTGCTTGTCCTACAAATGTTGTAAAGTAGGGTCTTCCAAAGTGTTCCAAATATGATCTTAAACTATCCTTGTGGGATGACTACAACTTCACTTATAGCATAATATGATTGTAGTGTAATAGAGCCTTTAATAAATCATTTGTCTGCATGTAAAAATAACTCCCAATTATAATTTTAACTTTATCTATGCACATCTTCTTAAGTGAATGGTTTTAGGTCTTTCTACCATATATTAAATTGAAAGTAGCTTATACCATAAGATTTCTAAACTGTAAAGTCTCTCCTCCAAAGATCCTTCAACGGATACCTTTCCAAGATACCTACGGGGCTATTTATGTTTAATTGTGAGTCTACAATTCATTCACTATTCTTCAATTTAACAAGTGATCCATAGACTTGAGAATTGTTTCTCCATCCTACATTTGAGAAATGCAAAAGGAAACTCCTAGTATTGGTAAAAAATGTTATAATAACAATAGAAATCCACCTCCATTTTCATCCCCATAGCCATCCTCATCTACATTTATAAATTCTCATTATTCATCAGTACTTAATTAATCCATTGTAAATCATGCAACTAGCATCCATCAATGGATTTTTTTCTGGCGATTTGGTGCAAAATTAAACCAAATTTTATGGCCTGGCACCATGCCTATATGAAAAAATGGTACTAAAAAGGTGGAAAATTGCCATAAAACTTCAAATAAAAAAAAAATCTTGGATGAAATCACCAAATTATGGATGAAAATTGAATTATAGATATGTGATATGTGCTAATATGATATTTTCTATCCAATATGTGGATGAATGTTGAAATTTGGAGCACCACTATAACATTCAATATCGCCACTTTGACACTTTGTTAAAAATGAAAAAAATAACCCTGGCATCCATCATCCACCACTCCTCCACACGGCAGTTCCTTAATAGTTCATCCATATCGCATCCCCGATTCATCCATGTTGCATCCACGACTCATCCAAAACCTGTCATCGTCATCCCGTCGTCTTCATCCAGAAAACTCGTTGTCGTCGTTTTCACTCGTCTGCCTGCTTGCTTTCCATCCGCAACCCTACCACAGCTCCATTTCCGCCCCCTCCCCTTCCGTTCCCTTCCTCCGTCCTCCGTCCTCTGTTCTCTCTTTCTCTTTCTTCCCCTTTCCCAAGATTCTGTCCTCACGTCTTTCACACTCCCGATCCGTTCCCTCGCAATCCAATTTTCTTTTCACCTCCTCTTCGAAATTTTCTATTCACCCCCCGTCCCGGCCTCCTCCCTTGGACCATTTTTTAAACTCTGCCGGCGCGCCAGATATAGCTACGAACACAACCATCGCTCGCCATTCTAGTTCCCGGTGAGTGAGCGAGTAAGCAAGTTAACTTAAGTGAGAACGCTATGTTCAGTTTGATTTAGTTTAAAGGAGGATTTTAGGTTGAGCTCTTTCGGTTTAATTTTTAATGAAGAATTTCATGTTCTGGTGAAGTTGGTTGTTTCTGGTGCTTCGCGGTTTCTAAATTGTGTCTTATTGCTTTTCTTTGTATCTACTGGTTGTCGTGGTGTTTTTCGGCTTAAGCTGTTAAGAGAGCTTTCAGTTTGGGACGTTTGGTGTTAAGTTTTATGATTAGTTGTTTAGCTTGAGGTTCTAGGGTTTGTAGGTAGAGTAGCGTGTTCCTGTGTGAGTTTTAGTGACTGTTGAGCTTTTGTGGTTGATGATCTTGTAGGTTTCGTCTCCATACTGTAGTTTCATTCGTTTTTTTGATTCGTTTTGTGACGAGGACTTGGTTGAGAAATTGCTCGTTTCTGTACTCAGCATTGCGATTTTCAATGGCACGACTTTACCTAGCTAAAGATTTAAACTGCGGTTTGGTTTGAATGAGATAGTGCTATTTTTTACGTCCTCCATTTTCTGTTTTCTATTCGTCGGTTCACAAGCCTGTCTCGGTCACGAATTGGCTGTTGGTAGGTTGTAAATATTTTGCCAGGAACGAAAGGTAGTTGATAGTCTTAATGAGAGTGGATGAGCAAATTTGTCGATCGAGGTTGTAGAACGTACCCTTATATTGTTGTGAACGTCTACTGAGATTGAAATGCTGTTGACAGATATGATGAGGCCATAGTAAAGGTTCCAAGGGAAAGGGTTGCATTAACGAGATGCTAATTAGATGCTTGAATACGGCTCGTCAATCATGTACTATCCTCTTCGTCATGAAACCAATGCCAACAAAGAGGTATATTTGTTCTCCGTCTTTGTTCTCGTATCGCTGGGATTATTGTCGTCATTGCTTCATCGTTCTGGTACAGTGCATAGTGTTTTTCCTATATGTCTTGTTTGCCGTGTCTGTTCTGGTTTTTGCCCTATTTAGTCATCAGTCTCCATCAGTCATTCTGGATTGTTATCTTTATTTGGCTGCAGTCTATGCTGAACAGTTCGGCTACCTCATTGCTTGATGGCTCCGGAAACACAGCTAGACCATTCGGGTCTTCTGCTTTTACGTCACAATCAGGTGCAGCTCCCGGTTTCCACCATGCAGGTATGTGACTTTCACGATTCTCTCAACAATTTGACTTCGCTTGGCTTAATTTCTTTTCTTAATCTTCTACATCTTCATGCCTGGTAACAACTTCGTCACCATCATTTTAGTGGGAGGTCTTAGGGTACTACATTTTCTCCCCCTTGCATTTCTGTGTCTTTCTGATTCTGAGCAAGCATAATTAAAGCATCACATACATGCCGGGCCCTACAATCGTTCTTTAATGCAGGAAACCTTCAAGGATTGCATAATCAAGGGAGCTACAATATGCAGGCAATGCCTAATGCTTTATCCTCTAGAAACACGGGGTTTGGAGGACCCTCCGGTGTCGCTCATCAGGCTACTGGTAGCGTGGCTTCCGGTCGGTTCTCAACCAACAATCTGGGTGTTGGTCTCTCTCAGGTGATAATTACTGCGTTTTTATGCTTATTCCTTTCGTCTTTCTTCTGATTGTTGCCGTGACTGAGGTGAAGCCTTATGTTATGCGCCAAGCAAGTTCATTTTTTTCTTGGAAAGAGTTGATGAAGTGTTAAGAATGCGCACTAGACTATGAAGATCAGGGAGCACTTATGATTTTTGTCTGGTTGAGTCGAGGAGATAATCTTGGAAGCTTTTTCCGCAATTGGATGTTCTCTTTGTTACTGCTTCTACTTCATTTGACTGCGCTTGACTTCGATCAGTCGCCTTGGTACTTGTCTTCTCGTTTTATTGGCGTGGCAATATTATGTTGCAAGTATACAGATCAAGTTAATATTTGAGATGAGCCTTATTACTATTTTTGTTACCCTTGTAAATAATAGAGACGTCACTCACAAAAGTAATGAATTGATTCCATCTGGATCTTCGTTTTTGCGGCTTGCCAGCAGTTGTCGCAAGGAGGGCTTCACGGACATTCGTCAATGACGAATCGCACAGGAACTAGTGTAGGGGGCAATCATTCCTTCAGCAGTAACGTGAACGGAGTTGGGGGATCTGGTGTAGGGTCTGCTGGGTCTAGCTCTATTGCAAACCGTGGTTCTCTGTCAGGCATGGGAGGATCACCGTCGCAGATGGGGAATGTAGGGCCCCGCATAGCAAGCTCTGTCGGGGGTGTTGGAGCAGGGGGTGTGAGTCTCGGTGGAGGGGGTGGTCTTACAAGAGCGTTGAATGCCGGGGGTGGTGTGAATATGCAAAATTTGAGTAGTTCGCGTGTGAATATGGGACAACTTAGTGGTAGCAGTGGGATTGGTGTGCAAGGCCCAGGGAGGCCTGCCAATTCTCTACTGCAGCAAGGTGTAAACATGTCTTCGTCTACTTATAACTCCTCAGGGGATCTTCTGGCAATTCTTAGTCGAGGTATTCTGGTTCCACGTCCATCTATTCCGATGCTTGATACCGTATTTATTATTTTGTGTATCCTCCTTTTGATTTTCAATTCCCTAGATCTGTTCGTTTGTTTCCTCCTTCATGCTTTGCTCACTTTCAGTGCTCTTTTTATGCTTGGACTCGGTAATATGGTCAGACTATAGAACTTATGTAGGTTTGAAATGAAAGGTTCTAGGCGTGGCGAAACCTAATTCTATCACTTTTTTTGCAGCACCACCTCAAGGTGTGTCCTCCTTGTTGGGAAACAATTTTTCAACTTCCCCAAGCTCAGGAATGCAGGGACAACTTCATTCTGCGAATGGCCATGTTGGAGGCATGAGCCCTGGTAGTGTTGGAAATGGCAATGATGGCGTGCCTTTTGATATCAACGATTTTCCTCAACTGACAACCCGGCAGTCACCGTCTGGGAATATGCAAGGTACAGTAGCTATGTCGTATCGGTGTGTTTTATTCTTAGATCTCCATTTTCCTTGCACTTTGGTCTGTTACCGCTTTCTTGACGATTTGCCTGTGAATACGGAGATATTCGGGATAAAGTTAAGGTTTAGGATTTAGGCTAGTCATACCTTGTATGTTCCTCATTTTGAACGACCGAATTAGACATATACGATGATTTCCCATTTGATATAGCATTATTTCTCGCGGATCTTATTTAGCTTGTATATTGGTTAAGTAGGCTTCTCTTAGTTAGTTTTGGCACCTGGATCGATAGTTCAGCATTGTGTTGTCGTGGCAGGTAGCTTGAGAAAGCAAGGGGTTGGAATCAACGCCATAGTTCAGCAAAACCAGGAGTTCAGCATACAAAATGAAGATTTCCCAGCTTTGCCAGGTTACAAAGGTATGGACCAATATTAGCTTTTTTGTTTGCTTAGGTTTACCAGGTACTTGGTAATTTAAGCATGATGTTAGAGTAATTGCATTGGCGGATAACATTTTGGCTTTCCTACATGCTGAAGAACATCTGTGTGAAAGGTCACAAACTTGAAGCGGATAGAAGTACATTATTGAATGACTAATTGCTACTCCTAACTCGAAGACATGTCCATCGTGCAGGTGGGAGCCATGATCTGGCATCTGAATTGCAGCAACACCATAAGGATCAGCAACACGAAATGGCAGCTATGCAAGCGCAACACCTCTTGGTAAATAAGTTCTTGACCAAGAATTTTCGTCATTCTGAGTATGATATGTTACCGAGAATAAACACAATCATCCTAGGAATTTTAGGGAAATTGTGCTCTTAACACAGAAACGTTCGGACACGGATATTTACAAGAGGTTTTAGTCTGACGAGGAGAGCATTGTCGAAATAAATCCCCAACGAGGAGGTCGATGCTCAACGAGGGGGATTGTTTTGACGAGTCCCCGACGATAAAGGAAATTGATGAAATGAGTTCGCATGACTGGATGAAGTTGTAATATCTGGATTTGTGCGAAATATCTGGAATTGTATTCCAAACCCTACTCTCGGCATTGAATCCCTCTCAGAAATGAACGGAGGATTTAGTCTTGCAAAGTTGCAATTTCCTGGGAGTGCTTTACTTCTCTAGAATCATCTACCACAAACGTTCATGTTTATGTTGTTGACAAATGGCCTTTCGAAGTTTTAATGGCGGATAACAGATGGAATTTTCTGATGAAAAACACATGAAAAACACCAGTCACCGTGAAGTAATTGAAAGTGCTGCCATGCATAGAATCATCGTGAAGGGTAAATGCGAAGCTGTTAGTTGCTAAGTTAGAAAAGTTACGGGTATATCGAAGGTTAGTTAGAAAGTTAGTTGGACAAGTTCTAAATTAATAGAGCTCCTTTCAAAGAAAATGCAAAGTTGGATTCCATGGTCGGTCGGGCCTGCTGCTGCCACCGAATGATACTCTATCGTCGCTCAATAACATAATCGAGCAGCAGTTTGTCTGTTGGTGACTGTTTTCAGGAAGTTAGTGGAACTTTTGATTGGTGCTTCAGTTAAGTTTAGTTAGTCACATGGTTTCAGTGCAGATGGGGAGGTCTTCTGGATTTTCGCAGGGAGGGTCCTATGGATCAAACCGTCATTTGTTTCAGCAGCAGCCAACTGGGAATGCCTCCGACTTACATCTTCATGCTGGTGTTGGAGATTCGTTCTCTCCAGCTCGTGGTGTCTCTGCTTCTTACCATTCTCCGGTGAGGTCATTATACATTGTTGTAATATTGGATGCTGCTGATTTATCATTCTAGGATGGGATTGTAGGGTTATGTGAGTCAGTGTATCGTTTGAAATGCCTGTTCACCGACCAATGCAGATGTTTCTGCATCCTATTTTACGAAGATTGAACATAATTCACCTCTTTAGTTCTGAAACATATCGATGCTAGTTGGTTTCAGTTAAGCTTAAGTGTGTCCATGTTTCCAGCTGGTTAAAGTATGTGACTTATAGGTTAGGGCAAATTTTTCCATGTTTCATTTCACAAAATCAGTCTAAAATTGGGATATTATGTTCTGCAGACGGTTGGTCCTCCAGGGTCTGGTGCAACGCAAGTGCATCGTTCTGGGGTTGGTGGAGCATTGGGTCAGTATGATCACAGTTTGAACTATCACCACCAGTCATCATCAAGAACAGCGGCAACATTTACTCAGCAACAGCAGCTAGCGGGATTGGCCGGAACACTTCGAGACTCTTTAAAGTCAGGAGGTTCAGCACATCAACCTGACCGTTTTGGTTTACTAGGTTTATTGAGTGTAATAAGGATGAGCGATCCAGACTTAACCACGTTAGCTTTGGGTACGGATCTTACGACCCTGGGACTCAATCTTAACTCAAGGGAGAACTTGTACAAAACATTTGCTTCTCCATGGGCTGACGAACCTGTGCGAGGTGAACCGGAGTTTGTGGTTCCTCCGTGTTACGATCAGAAAGCTCCGCAATTGCAGGTATACCTCTCCCACGTTTTCAGGAAGTATGTTGGTTTTGCAGTTAAATTATACCTGTATGACTGATGATGTTATGTCAATATGAAAGACAATAGAGTATTTTTGGACATTTGGTTGGCAGCAGTCTTTTTCCGTTCTATTTTCTGGGAATCAATACTCTTACTCTACATTGCCAGAGAAATCCCTCTAATGTTTTCATTGAGCTTGGTTTGTTGTCATCTTGCAGGCAAATCACTACGCCAAGTTCCAAGATAATACTTTGTTTTATATCTTCTACAGGTAAGGGTTTGTAATTTGAGTGGTTTGGGCGTCCTTTTTATGAATCTTTTTATTCTATTCTTTATCTGACTAAGGCATTGTGTTCGTCCAATTTTGAGTGCAGCATGCCAAGAGATGAGGCTCAATTGTATGCGGCTGATGAGTTGTAAGTTACCTGAAAACTGGCTACTTGTGCCTTTTATGACTCTGATTGTTAATTCTCTTTTCGAATTATGTTGGCCGACTTTTTTTCATTGTAGATTATTCATCAGGGTGTACTTGCTCATACCAGGTCAAATAGGGGTTGGTTCTTTCACAAGGAACTCAAGAGATGGCTGAAGCGTGCTCCCAACAGTGAGCCATTGGTAAAGAATCCAGGATATGAGCGTGGCACATTTTTCTTCTTGGATCCTACAACTTTAGAGATAGGGTGTAAGGTATGTTTTCTTTTGCCAAATCACTGCATTATTGACCGTAGCAAGTTTAGGTTGAACTAGTAAGAAATTATTCATAAGAAAATTGAGAAGATATTGAGGTCTTATCTGTTTGGAAGACGTTCTGTGTTAAGCGTTTGTACAATTTTAGTGTGTATTTCTGGATTTTGTGGAGGAATAACTAACGGAATCTGGTGGTTTGTCATCAGGAGAACTTTGTTTTGCACTATGACATGTTGGAGAAATGTCCGCAGTTGCCTGTTCAACAATAAGCTAAGCTGGGCGATCTGCAACGACATGTCCAATCACATGGTCGTTTCTTTTGTGTTCAGATGTTCATACTTGTCCCTTTTATTTAATGATGCTAGTTGACATTGCAGCTTTCAACTTTTAAGTCAACTGTCTCCAGTTCATTTTGTACTGTGAGCTTCCAATCCTCTCGGTTCGGCAACGCTGGCCGAGTTGTAACAGTTTTTGTGTGACTTGTAACATTTTTTGGGTAATAGTTGTTGAGGGTTGAATTTTTTCACTTGATGCTGTTATTTGGACAAGCTCTACATGTTGGTGTGTCCTATGTGATTAAGAATTAGTGTACAGCTTGCTTTTGCTGGTAGTATAAGATTTGAAATACCATGTCGTTTGTTTCAGTGTGATTGTGTGAGTAGTTATTGATTGGTGGTTCTCAAGTACTGGAAACTAAGGAACATGAAACATTTAGCACTGTGACATAAGTTAGCTCAACATGAATGAAATGTGTTACTCAATTTCCTAAAGAAATTGAGGCACAAAAGCAAAGCTAAAATCTTCATTATATTTTTGCTGCAAAATCACGATGGTTGGATTTCAAACAGAAGTGTTTTCACTTCTTCCCAAATGGTTTGGTTTCCTTTTTTCTTAACTTATTATTCAAAGTGAGTAATCGTACAATTTGCAACTCTATAATATGGTGAAAAAACAAGTTGGGAATTCATATAAAAAATTTCAGGAAAAAATATTTCATATATATACTTGGAAACAAAATATTCAGTAGATAGAACTAGAGTATGATTTAATCCCTAAAGTACCAAGACCTTTTCTCTATAAAAAAACATTGAAAAATGCCATTTCTATTGCAAAGAGTAAAACACTTAAATTTTCTTTAACATATCTAACCTGAGGATCTTACACTAGACTAGTAAGACAATGTTTGGAAGGAATTTTATAACCTTTGATAGTAGAGATTGTAAGATATTTGCATTTAAAGTGAAGAATATAGGGGCAATTGTACCTTGCTTGATTAGATTTTTTGGCTTTGAATTGTCTTATTTAAAAAAATTTATACAAATAATCTTAAATTTCTAATTCTTTAAGTTGAAGAATTGTGTTAAGAGTCTAGAAACAAAACAAAACAAAACAAAAAACACTTAATTTTCACTCTTTCAAAATCATTAACCCCTAAATGCACAAGACACCAAATTTTGGTATCAACAATACTTTGAAGTTAAATAAAACCAAACTAAGTTGTAATTTTTAGTAGTTTAAATCTTTGAAAATTTATTTTTGAAGACTAGTTTTAGCATCAAAACTCTGATTTTGAAAATGACTTATTATGATTATTTTATTTAAGATTTGTACAAGGATGTCCATTGCAATCTTGACTTTCCATTATTTTGAGGGTTCTTGGAAATGAGCCACAAATATATTAGATCTTGGAGAAAAAATCACATTAGAAATTCATTTAAAAAAAATTTAGAGCAGATTGTGAAAAGCCATAAAATGATTGGAGTTATGCATGTTAGACCTCTTATCTTCATATGTTTTTGGTGACTAACTTTTTAGATTTGATATGTGAAAAGAGGATTGAAAGACTTCAAATCACTTTTGTAGATTTAATACTTCTAGTTGGAATTTGTACGGTTACAATAAAAAAAAAATTTACACAACTTATCAAAATGTTGACTTTTTATTCAATTTAGAACCTATTTATAGAAATTCAAACAAGGCCTTAGACATTTAGAAGTCAAGTAGAAGTAGGTTCAAGATGAAATTGAAACACACTAATGTCAACAATGAGATTGTTCTTATTAGCAAGAAATTTTAACCTTGTGAAACTTCTTTTTTCAAAAATTGTGAAAATTGAATTCAGAATTGAATCTTACAAGTTGTTTTTGCAATAAGATGTTGTGATTTCTCAAAAAATAAGATTGTCTACAACTTTCACGTCACTAATCCAAATGGAATGAATAAAAGCTTCCCATGTAGATAAAAATACAATCTATGAGAAATGAATTTGAAAAGAAAATTATTTCAAGTTTTGTGGGTTTTATTTTTTACGAACCAAACTAAAATTTGGGATTATTGTGCCATTGCTTTTGCTCTTGGGCACCAATTGAAATAAAATTTATATTTTCTTCAAAGCTAATATGTTTTCCTATCTTCACAAAAAGTTTCAAAATATCACAACAAATATTGAGTACGTAGAAGCGTATCCAAAATCCATTTGTCCCTCAAAATGACAATGGTACTTTAGGGATTAAAATATAAAATTATAAAGAATTTAGTTATGGAATTGAAAAATTCCAATCCTATGGTGTTTTTTTCTAGAAATATTAAAAATTGAGTTAAATAAAGAACTTCAAAGTTTACTTTATAGTAAAGATCCATAACTGCTTGCAAACTAAGTCTCCTCATGACTTTCATCTAGTTAATCAAAGTAGAAATGATTCCTAGCTTTCTATGTATACGTAAATCTTGGAAAGCTAAGTTTTATTTTTATTTTTGTTTTTTTAAAAGTAATTTTTTTGAGCTATCCATGTTGCCCGTGTTGAGAATGAAACTACATATTATACAATAACTTTTAACCATGTAGTCAAAAGTTATAAAAATTGTTGTGCAAAAAAAGCTATCCCTTGACCGCATGTTGTATGAAAATTTCAAAGAAAAAATTCCATTTGTAAATAGATGGCCAAAATTGCTATGTTGACAAAAAAAAATGTTATTCAATTGGTTCTTTTGGAGGTTAACATGCAACTATAGTATGAGAGGCTTTGGACTTGTAGCATTTGCTCAATTAAGTTTCCTCACATACACTGCTTATCAATGTAAAGCTTCTTCGCCGTCGATCCATTGTCCATTGTCCATTGTAATCCACAATATTCTTGACAAATGTATTTAGAAGCTTGAAAGCATTTTGGCAATTTTTCAATCAATTTTTTTTGGGCGAGGACTAAATTTAGTTTGGTATAACAATGATAATTTTTTGGAAAAGAAATGCCAAGGTGAAGGCTACTAATAGGTTAGTAGAAATTGGTAGTAAGATGTGGCAAAAATGATATTCTATTCATTAACATGATAAATAAAATCCAATGAAGTAGAGCATTTCATCAAGCTCCTTCGATGCAATAGAGTAATGTGTTTGGTGTATGGATTGATGTATCTCAAACATGTTCTTTGATTGTATGATTCTTGGATTAGTTCACTTCTTGTTGGATTTTCCATCATTTATAACTTTATGGTATTTTCTGTTATTTCTTGGAAAGCATTATTTTTCTTGTTTAATAATGTTGTGGGGTGTTACAATGTACTAGTGGATTTTAATGATTTCTTCTCATTGTAAGCTCGTTTTGTAGTGTTTCTAAGGTAGAATAGTATTGTAGGAATCCTTATATTTTTATGAGCCTTTAAAGTTGACATTTATGAGAGATTGTCTACATGAATTCTGCAAATTTAGCATATAAACTTGAAATAATTGAACGACAATAAGGAAAATCTCTTAGTATGGTGATTTTGAGAAACACTTTTATTTCTTCCCCTAGCTTTTAGTAGAGACACTTTGGTCATCTTCTTGAATGTTCTATACTATTGTAAAAGATGTAGCTTACATTTTTCTAAACTATATTATTTTGATTTTTGATTTCTTGTCAATTTAAATTTGAATTGTGTCTAGGAAAGACTATACTAAAAAAGCTATTACATTGGTAGATTTTTAAGATTGAATTAGTAATGGTCTAGATGATTTGCAAGCTTTGATGAGACATTAGATGGTGTTCGACTTCAAATTTCAAAAAGACAACTATCCAATACTCACTTAGGTGGTATTTGACCTCAAATTTTAGGAAGATATATAAAATAAATAAATAATCTACAACAACACCTTAAAGAACTAAAAAGAGACTTAAAAAGTCAATCTTCCTTTATAATTTAAAGCAGAAAAAAAATTCAATTTTTTACAAATGACCACTTGGAAAGTTACTCATCCTTTATAAATGACATCCATTTAGTTATTCAAGACCCTAAGTCAATTCTTACTTTTAGCAAGATGTAGTAAAAAAGGCTCTTTGTTCCTATTTTATGAAGTTGAAGTAGATCAAGTATTGGTTTAATTAATACAATGACAAGAAAAGACTATTGAACATATTCAAAGGACAACCTCTGTAGGATAAGAACACAAGACAACATGACTGAGACTTCAGAGGATCAAGACAAACAATATTTGGAGACAATGTAGATTGCAACCCAACAATTTAGTGGGAATATGTTTGATGTGTCTAAGAAGGTACAAACACCTATTAATGATGAGCTATCCACTCATCAAGCAAGCAAAAAGGCAATTTGCAATTTTTTCCCAAAAAATAAGCAATTAAAGTTTTTAGGGTCTCAATTAGAGATTCCCTTGCCAATCCACTTTCTTGCTTGATTCTATATGTAGGAACAATGGTTAGGATTTGTGAACCCTTCTTATTCATCATCTTTATATGGAGGTAGTTTTCGAACTTTCATACTGTCTATTCACCCTCTCTCCTTCACTATTTCTATTGCAAGTTGCAAATTGACCTTAAAGTCATTGTTAGTACTTGTACATTACTTAGTTGGTTTTAGCCTCAATAGATGGAACAACCAGTTGTAGGTTTTGGACTTTAGCAGCGGGACTTAAAGTTGTCCAAATCTTTGTTGTATTAATCTAGGGACAAAGAGACCTTCCTAACACATCTTGCTAAAAGTGAGAATAGTTTTGCTAATGTGTAACCACCCTATTTGACCTAAGAAATTTAACAAGTATGTCAAGTTTGAGACATCTATAGAATTAATTCAAGAAATATAAAAAATTAAGTAAAGACAATTCTTACACTTAGAGTGATTTGTCTTAAAGTGACCTGTCTTAAATTAGAGAGGAAACCCAACCTTGGCTCCACTTATTTGATGGGACTAAGACCAAATATTATGGACTATACCATTGGTGAAAAATAAATTCTAATATACTTGAAGAGTTGGTGAAAAAAATGTACCCAAAAAATTCTATTATACTCAATAACTCTTACAAAAACAATTAAGAAGTGGGTAATTGAGATATAAATAAAGTGATTCCAATAGTGATTACATCTTCATTTGGTGTATATAACCAATATTTCAATATTAATATGTGACCTTGGTTGGAAGGAAATGAATTTTTGCACCAATTTGGAATTAAAGTTAAGGATAATTTGAAAGTTTTATTCTTCAATGCCAAGCAACAACAAATTGAACAAGTTCATTGCTCTAACCACTACGTGCAATAATTTGGTTGCTTGAAAGTCACAAGAAAAGCAATGGTTGATGGAGTAATACACTCCAATATACTATTCTTCAACTACATGAGACAACTTTAAATAAAATTGAGATGATCCAATGCAAATTGATGTGGCTCAATTAAAATCATCAATGCAAGAAGCAAGAAGGAAAAGAAATAGAGTGCAAATGAACAAATGGTCCATGTATGTAACTTGATAAATCAGATCTTAGTATGAAATAAATAAATAGAATCGAGATTTTCACATTATCAAAGTCAAGTTTCATCTTCTCATCCAATCATGTGCATTGCTTTGCAAGCTTTAATCGAATAAAGATATATCACGGAGACTATTTTTGGTAAAATCCCTTTTCAGTACTAACTTAGTTCATTGAGATTATGACCCAAGGTCCATATATTAATGCTTTTGCAACAACATTGTCAAATCCTTGTTGCATGTCTTGCACACCTTTGGATAAACAGAACCTCAACACAATAGTGACATAATTGGTTGTTGACTTTTCAAGACTACTGTGGCTCTATGCCATCGGCAACCTGTCACCACCGCCATCTCAAGTTGCAACTTGTAACCTTCTTTCCTTTCAATTTGCATCTTACGCCCTTGAATCATAAAAATCAAAGGTTGTAATTAAATGTGAACCACAAGTTATGTTAGATAACCTACTCGCCGCTACCGCGGCTCGTCAGTCATCTAATCACGTAGTCAAATACAGGCCTTCATGTTGCTAAACTGCAGTGTTGGATCGATAAGCACATCTACTGATAAAGCTCCCGGTAAGGTTTCTGGTAAGCAGTCCGGTTCGTGAAGGTCTGGAAGCTCAGGCTAAAATCAACATTTGATTTTCTTAGATAACTAATCACAGTCTCATCAAAAAAGATGGTCCTTCCGACCCCAAATTCTGTATATTCTGATACGGGAATATTCATTACATTGGCAGAAGTCCACAAAATTGACCACTAATCAAAGGCTTACAAAAAAGGAACTGGCACAATTCTTAGTGGCCCAACTGAAACTGAAAAAGTATTGTGTTGCCTAACTGAAGTGGAAACAGTCTTGAGTTGCCAAACTGAAACCTAAAAATCAGCTACCCACACCTCAAATTTATACATCATAAACTTTAGCGCTGTAGGAACATGAATGCCACATTTTTAGTAGCTACTCAAATTGTGGCTTTTTAAAAAGTGATCATACTGGCATAGATTTTAATTGCCCACCAAAAGCGAAAACTAAAACAAATTCGTGCATCCCTTTGCAAACTCCTATTATGAAAGGAAGAATAATTTCCCTCTTAAAAGACTGAAAACAGTGAGGTCTGCTCCCCGATCAGTTAGTTCCCCCAACTACATCCATCATTCTTCGTTTTTGATGAACAAAGTTTATGAGACCATGACCATCCACGGCAATGAAAATGTGAAGAGTTTGTAGCACTGTGTATCTGCTCTATGAAATGCAAACTGTGTCACATTTTCATCCACAATTTTTAATCTATTCATTTATTCTTACTAAATCCAAATGACATCCCCACGCCTTCTCAGTGAAACCGTGCACGTTGATGAACGCAACAGGATCTGTTTTAGTTTAATAAAACAGAAGACATGAGGTATTGTCAATTCATGTCAGTCTAGTGGACATTACCGTGTTGCCCAAAGAGGCCGGTGCCTCATGCCAATTCTCATTTTCACAGGACCGTAGCGGCCTGCAGTCAGCTGCCGCTTCTGTAGCAGTTGGGGCTCCATCAACAGAAAACTCCAGAGTGTGTGTTGTAGCTCCTGGAAGTTGAGAAGTGTCTTCAGAAGCAAGTTCTCCAGGAGGGATTTCCGAAAGCTTGTCGAAATCCTGTGACAAGGACTTGTCCGAATTATCATGAATAATTGGTGTTCCGTCTCCTCCATTGGCACCGTCTGTGCATACAGACTCTGGAAACCGCTCTTCTCCTCCTCCATAGACTGACACTCTTCCCTGGTGACACAGGATGGATCCATGAAATCCCAAAGGAAATCGGTTTATGACTCTAAACCTTCCTCTCTTCCAAATGTGCTTAGTGAATATGAAAGCAAAAGAAGAGGATTCAAAGCACATTGCGGCTGGAAACGAGGAAGGTTTGAATCCTCAAGCAAAAGAAGAAAATTCAAAGCAAATATCACCTAAGATAAATACACCCCAAATCAACAATGCACCCAAAATTGACACAATATGCTGTTGTACATTGAAAGATTTAGATGTAGGATTCTGGTACGTAGAGGTTTGATTTCTTAAATTTTTGGGGTTTGGGTATACTAACCTAAAGCTTAAATAAAATTTGAGAGACAGCGAACATGCAAGTGGTGAATCAGACCTTCGTTGGCTGGGACTGTGATGGGGCAGAGTCTCCCGATGGAGATGGTGCACTGCCGCCTTCTTCACCGGCTAATTGTTCGATAGTTGCTGCGTCTGAAACTTCAGTTCTCTGAGGTTCTTCAGCTTCAATTCTCTGAGGCTCTCGTCTACATAACGTTTCTGCTGCACGTAATAAACGAGAAGCCCAAACAACTGAAACATCAGATAGAGCTCTAAAACCTGAATGTGAAAGTGAAGAAATTCAAAACTTCCCTCTGGAACGGTCCTCAGGGTCACAATCACCAGAGCCCATCTGCTGTAGCATGGTCATAACGTCATAACAGTCGCACAAATAATAAGGCCAATCATCCTCAATTGTAGACAATGAACTACAGTTTGGTTTGGTTTGGTTTGGTGACAATGTGCCAGTGAGAGAGCGATCATACCTTGAGGCAATTGCCATCTTTCGTTCTTCAATAGTTTATCAAACTCCAGATGAGAAAGAGAACAGTTCTGTAAGTCCATTGACCGTGAACCACCTCTTTTCAACATTCCGGTGGATGTCTGTGATTTCAAAGGTTGATTATTCTTCCGCCCTAGAGGCTCATCCGCAGGTGTATCATTGGAACTGATATCCGACAGAGCTGATCGGAACGACGTTGGGTTCTTCGAACCTTTCTGCTGGGAACCCTAAATCCAAAACAGGAAAGAAAAAAAACCTCTTCATCAGTCTGGCTAGTCAATCTAACAGCTATAGTCTGGACACAAAAATATTCTCCCACTCTTCAAAGAAATGCATAAGAGTATGTGTCACAGTGAGACTTGCGGTTAGAGTGCACTCTTAACCCCAAACCCATTCTCTCTTTTTAATCGGCATGGCAACGTGGCTTCCTCAAAGTCCTCATACTACTGCTTTCAACAAACTAGCTGAAAGTAACCCAAGTCAATTGAGTATATTCTAGAACCTGAAGTATCTCCTCCTAATTTCTCCCTCTTTGGGTTGCTAGCTAGTAAGGTAGAAGAAACGTATTCCAAGAGTATCCTCATTCCAACAACCAATAATCTCGGACTCCGAGTTACTTATTGACTACGAGAATGTTCAGCATCACCATACCCCTAAAACATAAAATCTTGCGTTAGTTTCAAATCATTTTACCAAGAAATCTTTGCGCTCTCATAACTTCTGCATACCCTATCCAAACAATACAAACTTAAGTGCTCCAGAATCCCCTTTGATTTCCATGTAACTCAGGCAAAGGATTCGAAAGCTTTTTGGATGAGGCAGTCTATAAATTTATGGCAGGGATATGTGACTGCTACTTGGAGATGACCGAGAATTCCACAAGAACTTCGAAGAATGTCATTCTCAAAGCAACTTTCAGCCCAGATATGGACTTCTTCTGTGATTGTAACCACTTCAGAATTATAGCAACATCAACAAATATCTGATCAATCCAAACCGTGTCTGTTTTTGGTTAAAAGCCTACCTTAAATTGCCGTCCTCCGCCCAAGTCTGACCTTGTCCGAGACTGTCGATGAGCAGACTGACACACCCCAAGCCTGGGTGCAACATTCTCGGTAGAAATTGAAGCTCTCGAAGCTTGATCAGCTTCAACACTACAATGCAATGAACTCATCTCCGCGGCCAGCAATTCGAACGTTGCTTCGAAATCCGTAAACTGAATATTCTCCTCCCCATCATAAAACCGCAAACTCGGAAGTCTGCTCATCACGCGCGTCTCGCCCGCGTCCAAATTGCTTTGAAAATTCTCTGCATCTCTAAGAAAGTTCGCAACCTCGGGCACAGTCTCATGGAAATTCTCTGCATCCCTACGAAAGTTCTTCTCACCTGCGGGCACAGTCTCACTTTCAGTTTGCTCGTTGGTGACGACAACCTCGCATTTCGCATTCCCACCGCATCGCGATAACATGCCACCCGAGTGATCATTTGCAATCCAAAGAAGCTTCTGTGCGAAGTCACAACACGATTCCTGCACCAGAATGGTGGAGCCGTAGTCCGCATTCGGGCGAGGTACTACCCATGATTGCGAGCTTGTTCGATTCTCCAGAAAGTATTTCACGTCACAAAACTTCTCCAGTCGCGCAATCGTGTCCGCCAGACTCTTCTTATGCCAGTGCTCCGGAAGGAGCTCCTGCTGGCCGAGAGAGGAGCACGACTTCCTGCGAGCCGCGTTGCTCCCTCGTGGCTGCATGGACAGATTGGTGGACTGAAGATTGGGTTTAGGATTCTCCATGGACCAACTGAGAGAGGTGGAAGAAGTTGAGGAACGAGCGATGGATCCCGCGTCGGAGCTGGGTAAGGAGAAGAGCTCGCTGCTGTGGGGGATGGTGAGATGGGAACAATCGTCGACTGGGGGTGTTGTTTGGAGGGGATATTGTGAGAATTTGTTTGTGGTTTCGGAGGTGGTGTCGGTGGTGTCGGTGGGCATGGTCTCGGTGGTCCAGAGGTGTAGGAAGGTGGTGAGGGAGGGGGAGGAGGAAGGAGGGGCGTGGGGGGTTGAGAGGGGGAGCAGTGAGGACTTGGGGTGAGATTCGCCGCAGCGGCAGCTCAGACATAAGCCCATGACTTGGGTCACGGGAAACCAATGGATTCCTCGTTCGAAAACAATCCCACAATGGTTTTGAAAACAATCCCAGAATACATATAAACACTCCCGGAAACAAGCTGACAATGCTGCCTGCAACAAGCTCAGAACAGTGCCGAAAACAAGCTCAGGACACTTCCGAAAACAATCTCACGATACTCCTGAACTATTTCACGACACTCCCGAAAACAATCTCACAACACTTCCGAAAACAATCTCCCCATTCTCCCGACAAAAAACTCGCAATACTTCCCAAAACAATCTTACAATACTACCCAAAACAATTTCACAATACTATCGAAAATAATCTCACAATACTACGGAAAACGATCTCACAGCACTACCGAAAACGATCTTACAATACTACTATATCGACAACAAACTCACAACAATCTCACAATACTCCCGACATTCAACACTCACCACACGAATGGCCCTGCAAATTCACCCCAATTCAACCGATCAATTTCAAATCCAAACACGAGGCCTGCATGAACTTGGACTGCATGCCTTGTGCACTCCGCCCTCCTCCAGGGCTCCAATTCAAACATACCCGTGATCTGCCTCACTCATTCTCTGCATCGTAACTTAATAAGAAAAAACAGCGACAATGCTACCCGGATGGGATTATTAAGCTTCCTCCGACCCTGCTCTCTATGAAATCAAGCTTGTAGGATAGGATAGGTTCTAAGCATGAGAGAATTACCGCACCAGTGCACCACACGATCTCACTTCCCACACAATTTCTAGAAGGAAAAATAGAAGCAAATCGAAGGCCCCCGGAATTGAATGCATCAAGCGTTTCTTGCTTTTTTCGGGGCCCAGCCAAGAGGTAAGTTAAAACAGCCCTGTTCAGCTGAAAGCGTGCCGTGAGGGGGGAGAATGATCGGCATGTGGAGATATAATAACTTACTGGAAAAAGGCCGGTGTCTCCTTTGGCGCCCATCACCCGCCATAGCTCTGCAATTGCTGAGTTCTTCAATGTCATAACTCATAAAGACACTTGGAATTGAAGGGAGACATTCATTGCTGTTGTTGTTTGCGAGGATTTAGTTAGTGGAAGTTCGCGCTATGTCAACAGGATCGGAGGAAGGGCTTTCCTTCGTGGGAGTGGCTTTCCTCGCGTGCACCGAATTATAAATGCTCCCCAGTCAGGATTCAAAATTGGGTTCTTGGGTGTCAACCGAACTGAAGGTGGGGTTCAGTTTCCCAAACACTTTGATTGATTGTCGGTCGGAATTGGTGGATTCTCGGTTTTTTTAGCACCTTGGAATGATGGCAACGTGAAAGGAGGAAAGAGGGGTTTGACTTATGTGGGGCAATCAGTTCGGGTGTTGACCGTCGCAGTAACAATAAAAAATAAAATAAAATAAAATAAAAAGTTGTTTGGGTTCTGCTGCGAATACTGGTGTGATTTTAACCCTGGAAGGACAATGGAAGGACGATTGAATGATGGCTCTCGGTGACAGGCACTCACTCAAATATGATTCAATTTTTGGAACAATAGGTGCATTCTTTGTTTCTCAACAATAAGGTAGGGGGTTGTAAAAGCGACCCTTTACCAGCTGATTTGCATTTTGGGGAAGCAAAATTCCTTAAAACAATTTTCAGTAAATTTTCATGGTAAGAAAAATGGAACTGGCATCTAATCCAAGTGGTTTCATATTTTTTGGACCTTCATGGAATTAGTTATGAATTTTTGAAGTTGAAAAACAATGGTTTCTTAAAAGCGCCCCCCTCCTGAAATGTACACTTCTGGTACATGTTAGAGGCAAACTCTACCAGATCGCTTTTAGAGACAGGTTGCTTTTACAGCCCCTATCCCCTATCTTAACAGATAAAGTCATCCATCAAAACTCTTTGTGTCATTAGAACCAACAAAGAAAAGAAAAAGAAACGTAACTATGGTTGTACGGTCAGTGTGAATGAAGAGCCTATTCGGAGATAGTTCATGAGAAACACTTGGTGTCCCCAACATCATTTGGGGTTAATCATGTTTCAAATGACATTTTCCTTGGGGTGAAGAATAGGGGAGAGTTGTAGCTACGGAGACCCTTTTGTGACTTCACAACATTTGGAATTTGATGAATTTGGTCCCTAGAGCATTGTAGAGTTTACAATGGTTCTCCAAAAAGTTTCTAGCAGTTAGAAAATTGCTATGGTAGGAAATAGAGCTTTTCAACAAAATTTAGACTTGTTATAGTACAAGTAACACACTTGAATGTACACAAAAGGGTGAGAAAATTTAAACAATTTTAGATTTTTTTTTTAAAATAAAAAAATTATTAGTGAAAAAATCCTTTCCATACAAGTAAATTTTTTTCAACATTCTTTAATAATTGGAATTATAATTCTTTTTGGAATTATGGAGTAAGAATTTTACAAACTTTAAAATTCTATTGATTGAAATGTTAATGACTAAAATATAACTCCAAATATTTACAATTTTTATAAGAACTACTAAACATGATTGTTTTTTGTTTTTATTTGGGAATATTCAAAAGTGAGTTCAAAAAACAACTTGCTATGTATTTTTTGGCTTCATAACCTTCATTGCCCACAAAATAAAATTCCTCATAATTTTCATTTCATTCTTTGAGAATTGAATGGTTCAAATGTTTTGTTTAGAAATCAATCTAAAAAGTAAAATCAATTAAATGAATTTTTTTTTAGAATATGTTTTTTGTCGTCCACTTTGACATTTAAATCTTAGGAAAACATTTTAACTTTTATAGTATGTATTGGATTGATATGAAAAAAGTCTCTAGGACTTTAGGGGTTAATATTCATTGAAGAAGCTTCAAAGAAAATTGTGGAATAGATCAATGGAAAGAGAAAAGAATGCTCTACATGAGATGATGGTATAAACAAGTTAGAAGAGTTAGAATTCCTTATTTTGATGTTCTAAGTTGATCTTACAATCTATGTTTGAGCACCTAGGGGGTAATTTGTACTAGAATAAAAGAAAATATATCAAAACAGAGTACAAAACTCATAATTCATGTCAAATAAAGCCATACAATTGATTGATTGAGCTCTATTTTCATCAAAATTCTTTTGTCATTCACATTTAACACTTTAAGGACCAAGTGCTCAAATTTCAAAGAACATATGAATGCAAATACATCCATCAATTCTTTTTGAAAATTCTTGTGTTAGTTCTTTAACATTTATATGGTATACATTTTAAGGACTTTGCTTTGCAAATATTGTATAATTCAAAGGATTTTAGTAGATCTAACTTCAAAAAAAAACTTCTTAGTTTGATATGATCCTTCAAAAACAATTGAAATAAAAATAAAAAATCTTCAAAAATTACTATAATTAGAACTTAATATTTTGAGCTTAAAGAAGAAGAATCTTGAGGAAATCACAAATATTCAATCTAAAAATTGATTTTAGAAGGCCTTTTCTATTTTTGCGTTCAACTTTTATTGAAAATATTGGTTTGACTAGTTGCTCTAATCATATGAATACAACAATTTTTTGAGAGCCATGTAATCTAGATTTCACTCTATCCAACAAATTTCAAGACCACCAGTATAGGAGTCTTTAAATAGGAAAGGTTCAATAGTCTATTGTTATGTGATTAAAGTCACTTTTCAAGTAGATATGTTTTATAATTTGATTCTTATGGGAAATAAAGATACATCAACTCATTGAATATAGGAGTAAAAGAAACTCTTTATCCTATTTCTAGTTACTACCCATTTCTTATGGATGCAACAATACAAATTGCGATCACTGTCTTAGACTAGTGTGTTGAATAAAACAAAGGCAAGCTTTTAGCCCTAGGGAATGCAAAACATATAGCTCAAGGCACATTTGTAACCATTTCCTATTGCAATTGCTCAAGACATAGTCTCACAATAATTGTTTACAACATCACTCTTTAATTTCACAAACCACCGTTAGTATATTCAACTTCATCAATGCACTGTAAGCTTCAATTCATAATTGTGCTTATAGCAATTCTCTATTATTTTGCTCAAATCCATTTGACAATTTGCTCCAAGAGAGTCTATCTATCCAACTCGCATCTAGTGTAGACAATTGCTTAAAGCATGACAAGACTAACACTACTAATTCCTTAAGGAAATTATCCAATCTCTTGATAGATCTATATTTCTATTCAAAGTACTCAATTTCTATGATTTCCTTACACACATTTCAATCTACCCATCATAGAGTAATTCCACACATTTGAAGGCAAGTTAATAGCCGCAATTCATCTTTTCTAATACAACTCTAAGGCTTCTTCTCTTGTTATGCACAACCATTGCTTAAAGCACATACAACAACTCTAATCGCTTCAAAACTTACTTTCCAATCACACATATCATCTGCTTTAAGTATGTATAATTTCACATGTTGCTCCAAAGCTTACACAAACTATTATATGAATTTAATCAATGACAACACTTATACATTAACTTATAATCACAAGAAGCAAATAATTCCTCTTATAGGAAATCACTCACAACATACAAACACCCAACTATTAGGACTTTAATAAACAATCTCAAATATATTCCACAAAATAATAACTTTAAGCTTTTACTTCACAAAATTTTGTATATATAGTTTTAAACAAGGAGATGACTTTACTGCAAAAGAGGTCGACTAAATATACTGTAGCTATACAACATAAGGCAAAAGGAACCTTGAAGTCAAATTACTTTTGCTACTACTTTAAGATAAAAGAAAGAAAGAGTCAGAGAGACAAAAGAATGAATTCCTTACTCAATTATTTTAGTCAACTAGAGTTTTGAAATTATAATTAATTATCTTTTTTGTTTTGAAAATAGACTAGTTGTCAACTTGTTTTCATTTGGTTGTGTTAGTTGAGTCAAATTGTCTTTATAAGAGGATTTAGAAGCAAAGCACCATAAGTAGTTTGAATTCAAAGAGTGGCATTTTGTCTTGCCTACGTCTTCTCAAAACAATAGTTGTGTTTTGGTTTGAGATATAGGCCCAACATTTTGATTTTTCTTGCTCTCACTTTTTTAGTTTTCTTTTGGAGTCAATTTGTCTTTTATTTTTTTGTGGAGCTTGTAGTGATTCCTTGTCTCCTTTGTAATTTTTGCATTTAAGCTTTCTTTTGAAATAATAAATGTCTTTGTAATACTTGTTTGTGTTTTTATGTACTATATATTAGCTAGTGATTGGCTTTAAACTTTGTGAATTTGACAATTAGTAGGTGATTGACTTTATAATTTACATTTTATTGATTAGATTTCCTATTTCATTACAAAATTCTTTGTGAATGAACCTTTGCTACTATACTATAATAAAAATAACAATCCCATTGGAATTGTTACTTTTTGGTATGACATTTGGAAGGAAGCAAGGGACAAATTTTCTATAGAAGGAGCATCGCAAGAAGGTGGCCAATTAGAAGTAGACAAATCATTGGAGTTGAGGTTGTTGAAGGACGATAGTCAACACCTAACGGCTTCCAACAATGAATTACAAGGCTAGGTGGAGCATCAAGGCAAGGTCATTTTTAATCTACATAATGTGATGTGAGAGCACGCCTTGCAAATTCAACCCTCTTTTCCATGTTCTATGCATATGAACTCCAAGATGAAGTGTTTTTGGAGATTTTTGATATAGACAAAAGACGAACCCTTACGACAAATGATTTGGGAGATGGAAAGCACAAAGAAGAACCAATTGAATCTCTTTTGAGAAATCCTGGAGGCAATGACTTAAAATTGAATAACTGGTCACTTCTATTTTATCCAATTGTTGATGTGCGCGCTTGTATATTATAATATTCTATTGGCCTAAAAAAACTATTGCATCATCAGTGACAAATTGATCATGCTAAGGTAGAGATGCAGAGAGTACAAATTGCTAACCACCATTTGACAATTTGTCCAGAAGGAGTGATATTGGAGTCCCTTCAAAATTTGCTCTTCTTTACAAGTTGTTGTGTCTTGTTGTAAGTTTGTTGGTGATTACTATTATCTGCGCTAATCCTAGAAAAAGTCCCCTCCGTACCTTGGCAATGCCGCTTGGGGGCCCCTCTAGCTCTTGTTGTTTGTTTGCACAATATTAAGTGGGAATTCCTTAAGTGAGAATTTTCCTAAGGTTGTGTGAATGTTGTGTGTCCCTTTGTTTATGTATTAACTTAGCTATTGACGTGGTATCCCTTGGCTTAACTTTGTCCCCAAATTTTTTGTCATTTTTTCGTAGACGGCAAAGTTCTAGTTTTCCTAGGAGTGGAATTCTAGTATTTTAGAATTGACGGCAAAGCCTTGAACTATAATCTTAGACCCCCTCCTCCCCCCCCCAATAGTGGTTGTTAGTACCACCACTCCAAGTTTAGTTTCCAAAACATTGATTTTGGAAATCCAAGTTTAGCATCCAAAAACTGAGTGTCAAAAATCCTTGCTTAGTTCTAAAAAAATAGTGTTACTCAAAATACCCTCTTAGAAGTGACTCTTGGTATTCTAAAAATCTAAAATTGAAAAGAGTTTGTATTGAGAGAAATTTCCAACATTTGAAAAAAAAAGTCAAAAATTCCCAAACCTGGCCAAGGATCAACTAGCCTCAATCAAGCTTGTGAAGCTTGGGGGCAAGGTCTCCAGCCAACCAGGCGACCACAAAAGAGGGGATCCCAGCCAACTGTTACATATCGATAGCTAGGCAATTGAGCTAGTGCAATTGACTAGTACAATTGAATTAGACTGCCGAATGTTTTGGTTCATATTCTTTTTTTTTTCGTTGCAAAAAACTCTTAAACTTTAACAAAGATACCTAGGGAGGACACTCCCCGCATTTTAGCAACCCACGTGCGGCGGAATATGTAATACATGTAATACATCTTAAAATTTAATTGTTTTTCCAAAAAAAATTATGGATAGATTTTACTACTTTAAAAGTTTATGTTTTGAATTATTGGTATTTTTTTATGCTAATAGTAATTAGTTATAAATTTTTTAAGAATAAAGATACACTATAAAGCTGAAAATAACTTTCACACCTCTATATTATATAAGAAAAAAAATTTGAAAAATGAAAAAAAAAATTCTACAGAATAGCTTTCTATTGAAAGTTTATTTTGGTTGGATATTGATGCAATAGTCACCTTCATGTGAGCTCTATAAATATTTTAGTTGGAGAAAATGCCATTTTAGTTCATTTTTCAACCCTTTCTAGACAATATATCTTATGTTATTTGGAATTGAAATTTTTGTCAATAGAAACCTTTAGTCATTGTTAAACAAAGGTCAAAATTTTAGAATGAAATTATAGTTTATTCAGAAGTAAATAGGGGGTCAAAAAATCACTCTGCCACACGTGGATACCCCAAATGTAGTGAGAGTGACCTCCCCGAGCAAAGATATTAGCATAAAAGTTATCTATTAGAAACTAGGAAATAGATTAGAAGGGGAGAGAAGAGTAGGAACTAGAAAGGGAAGTAGAATAGAATAGTCATCATCCTTTCATTGCCAAAAAATACAATTTAGAAGAAAGTAGGAACCTCAAGCAAGAAGAAAACTTAGAATATTTCTCACAATTTCATAGTAGTACTTCGAAACCCAAATTGCAAATGGAAGAGATGAAGAGGCAAATTAGAATTTGAAAGGAAAATTGAAAAATTGATAAAGTTTAGGAGGAAATCTTAGAGAAGGGATTTGAATCATTTGAGTGAGGATTAGATAATAATTGCCTAAGATAGGAGATAGGAGTTCAATGGTCAATTATTATTTTGAAATTTAAAATCAATTATTTTATTCCAAATAAAGTCAACCATTGAAATAAATAAATAATTGAGGTGGAATAGTATTTGAAGGGGAAAGAGAAGAGGAAAAAGAAAAGAAAAAAGGAAGAACAATGGAAGGATAGTTAGAACTAGAAATTAGTTTAGAATCTACAACACTTGCATAAAAATCCAAAATTTATAAAAAATACAAGTGGTGGCAAAATTTCAAGAATTGAAGATGGCAGATGGGGAGAATTTTGAAGAAGTATTCTTTAGTGTCATGGATGACGTGCGATCTAAGGTAGGCTACTAAATCCTTCTTTTTCTTTTTAATTGACCTAATTAACAAGTTTTAGAGAGGGCTGTGGGCGCAAGATTACCCACCCTTGGTAATCGGGCGAACACCGACCAAGTTCTATGCCTTTATCCACCTTTTTGAATATATGGGGGTGTTGTGAGCGCGGTCCACTGTGCCTTCCAAGCAATGGATCTTTTTTACTAACATTTTCTAAATGTCGTGGATGGCAGCGAAACTACTAGAAATGCATGGGTAACTAACAAGCTGACTGTAATGATCAAAGTTGATGGTAATTCCTAACTCCCTAACTATCTATCCTATGTCTAGGGTTGGCTGGGTAGTTGGCGTCATTTCTAACGTCCCTAACTACGTGGAAGGAGAACCCTCACATTCCCTCCATGAACCTCCAAGACTATCTTCTGAGGTTTGACACTTCTCTCAAAAGTTTTAACTCTACGGCTAGCCTAAGCTTAGTGTTTACTCTAATCTCCAACTTCTAAATGTAACTCTAGATTTTGACTACCAAATGCTATCTCTAACTTTTACTTTCAATTTTGACTCTATGGTTTGACTTTTACCCTAGGACTTTTACTCCTAAATTAAACTCTAGATTTTTACTCCTAAAATTAACTCTAAGTTTTCACTCCTAACTAACTCTAAATTTTTACTCCTAAATTAACTCTAGGTTTTTATTCCTAAACTAACTCTAAATTTTTACTCCTAAATTAACTCTAGTTTTTTACTCCTAAATTAAACTCTAGATTTTTAATCCTAAAATTAACTCTAAGTTTTCACTCCTAAACTAGCTCTAAATTTTTACTCCTAAATTAACTCTAGGTTTTTATTCCTAATCTAACTCTAAATCTTTAGTTTCTATTTCTAATTTTTAACTTGACTTATCATGGTTTATTATTCACTTGAAAAGGGCTAAATTTAAAGAAAGAACCAGAAGCTAATTGGGAACAACACACCAAAGATTAAATCAAAAACTCACCCCTTTACTGTCGGTATCGGAGAGAAGTTCGTCCACGTTTGTATGTGCGTTTTCGTGCTCCATGGTGGTCCTTGATTTCGGTTGAATTTCTTTAAACTCACCGCTTATTTTTGGGGAAAATTATTATACCCGTGTGGTTTAAACGTCTTACCTCTTTTTCTTTTCTCTTTCCTTTTCTTTCCCTTCCTCTCTTTTGCACTAGTACTATTCTACCTACTCTTTTATGGGCACCTTACAACTATAGATTTGAAATCCAATGGGTGTTAATGCCTCTCCTACTCTCTTACACGCCCTTGTCTTTGTGTCATCCTAATCCTCCTCCTAATGGTCACTATAAATTCCCAAGATTTCCTCCTCTAAACCCACCTAGCCTAACCTAGGTCACTATTTATCATCTCTCTCTCCTTCCCTCCTACTTAGTCTCCTACACTCGAAATCCTCTTCATTGTTTTGTCGTTGTTTCTTGGAAGGAGGTTAGAGTCTTGAGTGCATGCAGGTTTATGGCATGCGGAGCGGTCACTCTCTTTTCTTTTCTCTCTTTCCCCCCCCCCCTTTTCTTGACCGGAGACCCTGAACTTCCCCCTAATCTTCCTTAATCATTTTTGGTTGGCTAGATTTTTGTTGGTATAACCTCTTGATTACCCACCCTTGGTGGTTAACCCCGACTCCCCAACTGGCTGGCTCCCTGGACTGGACGGACCCCAACTCCCCAACTCCCCAACTGGCTGGACTCCCGGACTGGACAGACCCCGACTCCCCTCGCTGGCTGGATTCCCGGACTGGACACCCCGACCTCCAACTGGCTGGACTCCCGGACTGGATAGACCCCAACTCCCCTTACTAGAACTCCCCAAACTAAACACCCCGACCTCCCAACTGGTTGGACTCTCTGGACTGGACACCCCGACTCCTCAACTGGCTGGACTCCCCAACTGGCTGGTCCCATTTTTTACTACAAAAAATCTTTTCCCTCGGGTTCCCGTATGGGAACCCACTAACACAACTTTTAAACTGGATGTTCAAGGTCAAAGCTTTGCCGTTGCGGGGGGTAGGCTAGGATTTTTAACAATAACAAAAAAAAACTATCTTGTAACAGGATTTTTTTCTTCACTTCTCTACAACCTAGGCAAATCTTGGAGGCTAAACTTTGGGCTTTCCCAAGAAGGTCTTGGAAACTAAACTTTGGAACTAGAATACACGGGGGTTCAAAGCTTCGCCGTAAGTTTGGTTTTGACACCAACTCTAGGATTAGCGATGTTCCCAGGTTCAAAGCTCCGCCGTTCTAGGACCTGTTTTGACACACACTCTAAGATTGAGCTAAGTTATAGGTTCAAAGCTTCGCCGCCTCAAGGGTGGTGGGGCCCACTCACAACAACACGGGAAGAAGGTGACTATGCTTAGGGCTCACATCCAAGGCAACCGCACACACAAGGTAAGCATAATCATGGACAACACTCACGGACTAAAGGCCCCCCAAAGCGGCATTGCCAAGATACGGTGGGGGGTTGCTCTAGGGTTAGTACAAGACGCCAAGGAGACTTCAACACACAAGTTAGTTCTCAAGGATACACCAAAGATAGAAAGACTTTTGAATAACAACAAGAGTATCCGCAAACACACACAAGGTGTGTACAAGGTAAGGTAGAAGGACCCCCAAGGACCTTCAAAGCTTGAAATATAACAACAAAAGGAGCCAAAAAGTGCTCCAAAAACACCGTAGAGGTTTCTTGGCTAAAACGCCAAAAATCCCAATATAAGTTGGACCCACGGACCCAAAACAAGAATTGGGGGGTGTTCTTGAGAGAAAAATGGGGACCTTAAATAGGTTTCCAAGGCCCCACCCTTCCCTCAAGAGTTCTAAGGTAACCTTATCAACTTGGATTTTCATCCTCATCTTCAAAGATTTTCATCCTAATCCCTAAAAAACTATTTTTACCTATCTACGCTGGACCAACCTCCTAACTTTTGGAGATTTACTCCAATCGTCAAACGGATTGGGCCATTGGCTCCAAATTGTCGTGTTTAGTCCACAATCCCCATACCCTCCATATTGAGGCCAAAAACCCATCGTAGGCTAATTTAGTTTTAAAAACTAAATCGTGGTAAAATCCTAGATCTTGGGGGTCTCCTATTTTGAGAAATGTGAATAGCCTAGGGTCTCCGGTAGGTGTGAGAGAGTCGGAAAAGACTCTTAGTTGACTTCGTTTCGCCATCGTATGGTCCCGGGATGCTAGTCAATACGACGGGGACCCCGTCACGTGATTAATTCCCGAGGAATCTTGCCGGTTCAGGTACTTGCCGCTCTTGGAATGTTGTGAAACTTCACGGAGCGCATTATTAACATAAAACAAGCTAGTCTAATTTTTAGTGAGATTTTCTGGCAACTTGGGTAATTTCCATGAAATTCCCGTTGGAGATTACCAAGGTTGACCACCCGCAAAAGGTTCTTCTGCAAGTTGGAAGATGACGGAATTTTTTCACATGACCTCTCAGGAGTCACATGAAAGATGTGTAGGTGCGTTTCCATACCTGGCACAATTGGTCAGTGGAGATGAAACGGCCATCTCCTTGAATTATCGATGGTGCAGGAATCTTTTGCAGATAGAGGAATCTTGGCGAATCGATTTTGTCGTTGGACTCCTGGCATGGGATTTACCCTAGGACACCATCTTTGGGCTGTAGATTCCTCCATGGCCCGGTCTTGCGTCAATGGCTCCTGCATGCTAACAATCGGGATTTGGGGAATTTCTAAACCTAACTCTAGGACCCGACCTAGTGGCCTTGTTGTGGATCCCTCGGACCGACTTAGCCATGAATTGCCACATTCATGGTGGGATTTAGCCCTTTTGGGCCTATGTGACTTGAATCCTATAAATCTAACCGTTTTGTTCTTTCTACCTATTTTTGGACCAGGTTTGGTGGGATTCTAAGTCTAAACACAAATCTAGACCAAATACTATAATGGGTGTGTTACAACTCTATTTTGGTTCTACACTCTTTTTATGGCTTTTTGTATATTTTTCTTAACTTTAAATTGCAAATTTCCAAAAAAATAATTCTACAAGTCCCAAGTGACAAATTGGGAGCTCACATATGGCGACCATTTGTGGTATGATTTGCAAAATCATGAGGACCCTGCATTTCTTGCTGCAACTATCCTTGGGTACACGGTCAATTTGAGATCACCCCACAATGACAGACCAGAAACCAACATGCGGCTCTATCTACAAAGTTGTTAATCCAATCAAGAGACTCTTGATGGGTCAACTAACAGGGGGAAGAGAGAAGAGGACATGGTACACCTTCCAGGTGGAAGGGCTAGGGGTGGTCAAAGGAAGTTTGACCCCCATAGACTTATTATTCATTTTGTTCATTTCCTAGGTAGTCTAGTTATTAATTTTCTTGTGGTTTCCCCATCCGCCTCAAACGGAGTCGATTTGGATCTATAGATAAAAAAAATGTAAGAAAACCCGCCATCCGCCCTCAACGGAGTGAGTTTGGATCTAAGAGGGAGATAGAAGTAGAGAGAGAAACCCCTATCCTCCTTTGATACAACAAATCGGGACACTATAGATAAAAATATTTCAAACCCGCCTTTCTCTTTCAAGGAAGTGAGTTTGGACTAATGAGATGAAATAAAAAAGAAAAAGGAGAAGGAAACAGAAAGCAAAACATAAATGAAAAGGCAAGTGGTCTGAGACCTCAATGCTCGGGAGCTTCACTTGTAAAAGTGTCTTCCGTCGTGGAGGCCGCAGCATTTCTTGCCATTGTCACTAGCTTTAGGTAGGGGGTGCCTCGGTTGCCTAGCTCGCAGTTTGAACCTGCGTCGCCCAGGGGAAATTCAGAAACTGAGGTGGTCGACTGCGGTGAGGCTGCAGTCTACAGGCTATCGGCTGCCGCAGCGGAAGACGTTCGTCGGTCTGCTGCGGCGGTATATAAATTGGTGTCGGTCGCGGTCCCTCCCTTGTTGCACAGTGGCAATTTTTTTATTTTTTTATTTTTATTTTTGAATAAGTATATACAGGGGTGAGACGAGGAATGCCAAGGAGATCAGGGGTCCTGCATGAGGCCCAAGAACACGACGAGGCTTATTACGACCTGGACGATATAAAGTACCCGATCATGTCTGGGTAGAATCTCCAAGGACCCTGGAGCGTGAATGTATGGCTGTCGTCATCCGGGCTCTCAATGATAATGTTATCAGTTGGATTGACGAATTGGCGCAGAAGTATAGTGTCCGTGCCTGTTACCTCGTCTTTCAAGTTTTGCACTAGGAGTGCAAATGCCCGATTGGGTTCCAAGCCAGCCATTTGGATATCCCATGGATTACGACGCGGGGGTGGATCGCGGTGAGGTTGCTCTTCCTCCTCGCGACGTCTTCGACGTGGATTGGGCCAGGGAAGCTTAGGTTCGTCTCTAGCAAAATGAACTGCCGGTTGCGATGTCTGCTCCTCCGATGGCTGGCGCACTAGAAGCCCTGGTGGTGTGGATGTTTCTGTTGATAGTGACTGAACTTCGGTGAGCGGTTGCGTTAGGGCCTCTTCTTCCGTCTCTGTTATGGTTGCCGGTGCTGGTGAAGACGGCCCCGCAGTAGCCCCAACTAGATAAAGTGGCAAGGAAGAAGAAGATGGTGTTGACTGTAATGATGATTCCGAGGGCGACCACTCCCGGAACGCTTCTCTCTTCCCTGGCATGATTCTATGTAATTGCTATTGTCTCTCCCCAATGGAGTTGGGTTGGACCTGCAAAGGGTTTGAAGAACTGGTGTATCTATCTGCATGAGCAGATTTTGAAAAAGAAGAAGTTTGATGGGATAGACAAGGAAGAAGAATGCGAACCAAGGAAAACAGACAGGGATAAAGCAAAGAAAAGATAACGAAGATAGGTAGAGGGAAGATAGAAGGGCGTAGGCGCCCGAAGACTGTGAAATCACTCCACTGTTCAAGAAAACGCTAGACTAAGACGTAGATGATACTCTCCCAGATCTCTTCATAGTTAACCACAGGAATCTGCACAGGCCATGGATGTTGAAGCACACAAAGAAAGAAATTAAAGCCAGAGTAAAAGATAAGGAAGTGGGAGAAGCTACGTTTCTCCACACAGAGTATCTTGACTTGAAGCGTGATCGGTAAGACTGTAGGCGGGTTGAACCATCCATGATCCATCTGTTATGCGAGCGGTACCTGCAGATGACGCTGCTAGTAGCTTAAAAGTACAGGGCCTGTCCCCCCCGTTCTTATACACTAACACGGGGGACATGATGTAAGGTGTCAATCCTAACCTAGCCGTTTTTTAAGCCTCTTGCATTATTACAACGGTTTAGTATCTAGTGCCCCTTCTTAAACTAGACGCTTCTTTAGCATATCAGCAGATTTGACGGTCTAGCAAGGGACGAGTGTCTTCCTTTCAACCGCCTTTTCATCCTCATCTTGGGCTTTGATTATGATGGTCTGACAAGGTTAGTGCCCACTCAACTAGCCGTTTTTTCATCCATCTCGTGGATTATATTACAACGGTCTAGGGAGTACTAAAAATTTAATAACCAAAATTTTTAATAATAATAAATAAAAAACACTAAAAATTAGAACTCAACTACAATTCATTCAAATTATAAGTTCTGTGGACAACAAAATCTAGTAGTCATCAAATAACAATGTTAAGAAATCATAAATGGAAATGTCATTCATCTATATACAACCAGTCTTTATAAAAATTGTAGCACACCTTATTTGAGGAGGTGAGGAACAAGATTGCATAATATTTTAATGGAAGTAATTGTTGTTTTTTGTTTCATGGGTAAACATTGGAGAACAAAAAAATATCATTGTTTACTGATGAACAACAGTACATACTCATTAGAAAGGTAGGATTGTAATGACATTATTTGAAGACCAGTAAATTATAAGACAATGAAGAATTGTGTCAAAAACAAATTAAAAAACATGGAAGGTATTTGTTCTTGCTATTCTATTTTTTTTGTTTTAAGGTGTTATATTCGTATCTTCAGTTTTGGCACAAAGCAAATGGTATTCATAGTGGAATGATATGACATCAGGTGCCAAGAACAGCAATGGATGGAAGGGGTTTTGGTAGTCCTGTGGCATTACCAATGCTAACAACGATGAGAGGGCTAAATCAAGGGAGTGTTGAACAAAGAATTGTTTGAGCCTGTCGCGCAAGACTATTTGAAGGTGGTATCGATGGAAGACATGCAAGGCAAATGAATAGAAATGAGGACATTGTGCACCTCATGTCTGAAGGAGGAGCAGTTGTTGGATCAGGTGTCATTGATTCAAGTATTACATGTGGGAGGGAGCTTCATCATATTAAGATATGGCCACATGAGATGGCCGTGCGTGTAGTGCATGTTGTAGATGAAACAATATGGACTGGAGAATTAGTAGGGGAGCGTTTAGGTCAATGTATGGGTTTGGTCATTCGTTGGAAGAAATCAAGAGTTCGTACTACTAGAAGAGGAAGGCCAAGTACCTCGGAATCTAGAGGAAGGCAGAATATTCCGTTTACTACTATATCATCACCGGAACTTGATTTTCACGAGAGCAATAGCAGTCCCAATCCTTCGCAATTCTCTTTCAGTACAATTGCTGCTACTAGGAACCTTGAACAAAGATCTCCTACAAGTAAACAAGGGAATAGCAGCAGACCTTCTGAAGAAGACGTAGATGGATTACCTACATCCAGAAGCATCAGAAGCTATTCAATGCTAAACAAAAGGAGACGTGAAAGAGGGCCATGTGTAAGAGGGGAGACAATGAGTCAAAAAGTGACGTTGCAAAGTGTATTAGCAGCTAAAAGTCATGGTGCATGCAAAAAGAATTGCTTGGAGGAAATAGATGAGAAGTACATACTAAATCAGAGGTACATGGCATGGGGCCAAAAGTACGAGCTTCGATCAACATGGATACTACAAATGTTAAATGCTTTCTTTAGAAGAATCGAAGGAAGAAGGCACAAGTACGAGACAAAGTTGGATGGAATTCATGTCTGCAATGCATGCTACGCAGCAGCTCTGGGATATTCGCAACGATGTTTCAAGCAACTGAAGCAATCGCAAGAAGTATATAGGAGAGTGAATGCAATACATGGGAATACATGCCATTTGAGGGAAGGAGCCAGAATGTCTGTAGCACGTGCAAGTTTCGAAGAGTTTGTAAAGGAAGCTGGATGCACGCAACTACATAGACAGATACAGAGGAAAGAAGACAACAGCATAGTGCCGTTGATATTGTTACTAATGAACACAACAAAGTTGGATGTCTTTCAGTACGTGAATGAAGAAGTGAAGAAATTGGTGGACGGGGAACCATTGAGTCTTTCTTCATTCCACCGATTGTGGCGAAAGGAATTTTCACATGTACAAATTCCTCCGTACTCCCCATTTTCAAAGTGCTACCATTGTTGGGAGTACAAGTGTGGAATGGAAGGTACAACAAATGCAGCTGCACGTGAGGAAATAAAGAAGTGGTTCATTATACATATCCAACATCAAATGGAGGAGAGGTGTGATTATTGGTTGTTCAAGAGGTCAACAATGATCACACCAGACTTATATATGTGTTTGATAGTGGATGGCATGGACCAGAATACAACTATGGTTCCAAGAATGAGGCAATCCGTGAAGAACATAGAGTCTCATTTTGTGAAAACTCATCTCTGTGGACTGCTAGTGCATGGAATTGGATTGTATGCAGATGTGTGGATTGACGCACACCACAAGTATGACAGCAACCAAGTGATAACCAATATAATGCATGTATTATTCGATGTGCGACAACGGAAGGGGAAGCTACCACCAACTTTGCGGATTCAACCAGACAACACGACTCGTGAGAACAAGAATATATACATGCTTGCATTATGTGCAAATCTAGTGGGCCTCGGATTTTTCCAAGAGGTGCAATTGTCTTTTTTAATTGTTGGGCATACACACGAAGACATTGACCAAAGGTTCAGTATTATTTCAAACATGCTGAAGAGGAAGAATATTGACTCCATGGATGAGTTGTTGTCTTTGGTACAAAAAGAAACATCGTATACGAAGGCATTTGTCAATGCACGGAAACTCAAGGATGTTTGGGATTGGAAGAAGTTCATCACACCACATCTTCTAAGGGGAGGAGACCAACTCACAGGGATTACATTCCCATACCACATGAGGTTCTACATGGAAAATGGAATACCTAGGGGTCAGCACAAGCACTTCAGCAAAGATGTGTGGGGACCTGCGGAAGGACACATGTGCTTGCAATCCTTGCCAAGTGTGGAAGAAAAGCCAACTCTAGCCGAAGTGACTGCAGCAGACGAGAGGGAGTTGAAGGCTTTGAAAGACTTCATCATTTATAAGGATAAATGCGTTGAGAGAGGTTGGGATGTATTGAGGAACCTAGAAGTGATACTGGAAACAAAGGAGTTCATGAAGTATTTGAAGGATTTTCCTACTTCCTATTTGAAGGATTTTCCTTGAAGGATAGAAGTGCAGCGATGAACATGCCGTTTTGGCCATCAACTGTTGAAGAAAACGAAGGAAATAATGCTGAAGTACGTACTGCTCATGCTGAAGGGGAAGAATCAAATACAATGTTACCAGTGTTGGACTCTATCATGGCGACAATGCCCAATCCGGAAGCTCGAGGCTACTTTGGACCACGGAAGAATAAGCCAAGACAAGTAGCGGGGACAAGGGCTCCTAGGGGAAGAAGGGTTAATGAAGGAGGGGATGCAATTCCGACAATGAGCACTAAAAATAGCCAAGATCCATTTCCGGTGTTTGAACCGGAAAAAGACCTTCAAGTTGGACAATTTGTAGCACTTATAGTGGAGGCCACTGAGATAAGAGCAGGAGTGCTTTTTTATGTGAGGAAAGTATTGGAGTTTGGCCAGTGAAAGTGGGCAACAAAGATGAAGGTTATATGGTATTGGCCAATTATAAGGGCAAGAGTGGAAACACCAAAAATCTCAAGCAAAGAACGATATACAAATTGTATGGAGTCTTCATGGGAGCCATCCGGTGAGAAGCATGGATGGGTAGAGAAAGAAACAACTATATTCTCTTGGAAGGACATTACAAAATGAACAAGAACTGGATTTCTGCAAGAGAACAATGTATCGGTGCATGGAGATGTAACGGAGAAAGAAGTGAGCATCCCAACACTAGTTAAACCGCATTTGTTGGAGTACATTGCGATGCAATTGGAGGAATTGGACAACAAAAGATTGAGGAATGATGTTGGTTCATATTGAATTCCTCTTCTGTGTTGACTAGAATTCATAAGAATGATGTATTTAGTTTCAAAACATGTGAGTAGGAGAATTGAGCTAGACATACAATAGTGTAGGACTATGTAAAATAATACATCATTGCAATTAAAGTTTTTTTGATTTGTGAATAATGTTTGATTGTGTATTGAAGTGCATTATGGAAGTTTTAAAGTTATGCAGTTGTTTGGGGAAAACAATATATATTGTGTATGATACATAGAGGAAAATGAATTTGCTGAAATACTATAGTTGCAAAAAAAATCAATGTTTCTTTCAACGATGTGTATGAGTAAAAAAAAAAAAAAGGGCCCCCTTCTTGGAGATGAAGTCAATTTCACTCGTACAGTTCGTAAGTGCAATTTCATATGGCCAAGTGCAAGAATTATGAATTTTGTATTGTACTTGCTTTCATAAACCTGTACTAAGGTAGTTTGCTCTTGGAGCAACAATTTAAGAACTGACCGCTGTTAATTTTGGAAAGCTAAACTCCTCGAAACAATTTTCAAAAAAAATTCTTACAAAAAAAAAATGGAATTGGCATCTGACCCAAGTCATTTCATATTTTTTGGACCTTCAAGGAATTAGAGACAAATTTTTAATTTTGAAATGCCGTAGTCACTAAAATCAACCATCTCTTGTAATTTACATTGTTGATATATTGAAGAAGAAAAAAAGGTTCCCCTTTGTCGTATTTGCTTTTAGAGTATGGCACTTCAGAACATACTACTTTATAATAGACAATTTGTCTAGGATTTGTGAGATTTTAAAGAATGATAAGGTAGAACCACCCATATTCAATCACTTAAGCAATTTTAGGACAAATGAGGAGCAATGTGAGGCAATGGAATATTTTCTCATATAGAGAGATAAGAAATATTAGGATTGTGAATTTTTCATAATTTTATTTCCAAAATTGAAATTATTGTAAATTTTGGGAGCCAAAAAGTGTTCCGAATCCATAGCCATTGTCTAGAGGCTTCCAATTCCGATCAATCAAGAGACTACTTTCCCGATCAATATTTTCTTCACATTTTATGACAATTGAGGACATGTTTCATTCCCTTGTTAGTCCCAACCTTGAAAATGAGAAAAAAAAGCATTTCACACTTGGGTTATACATTTGTTCTAGCCGTGGTGGAAAATTGCACCCTACATGTTGGATATGGCTCCTTGGTCACTAATAGGTGGTTCTACCTTAGCATTTGATCAATAGTTTACAAACAAGTGCACTGAATAGGAATTTTAAGGAGACCCATACTAATTAATCAACATTACACACTATATAAATATCTACCTTTGTTGTACATCAATACTTACTAAAGTGTCCGGGGGTTGTACAATGGGTCCCAATCAAAATGGCGTTTTTGAAATCGCAATGAAGAAATTTCAATGCTGTTGAGTTTGACAGCCTCTTGAGAGCTGAAAAATTGGTATTTTACCACAAATTTTTACCACGGCATCATCTTTGTGTTAATAACATGTGTACCAAATTTCAAGGCCCAAAAACTCAACAAAAAAATGTTATTCAAAATCTACCAACATAGGGTGCATTTTGGCTGCATATGCTGCATAGGGCAAAATGCACCCTATGTTCAACTGATAAGCAATGCATAAATTAGTAGGATAGAATTAGTTTGGATAGAAATAGTTTTTCTTGTTTGGATTAATAGTTGGAAAAAAAATTTGATGTTAATGCCATGGATTTGGATTCTTGACTATTAGATAGTTCAATAACAGTAGATGGCATTTGGATGACAATCCAATGTGCTAGAAAGAATTTGAAAGCATTTTTTCATTTGTATTTTTCTTGTTGAACTTTTCATATTGGGTTATGAAGAGTATCTAATTGAATTTACAATCTTGCTAGTGTTTGTCTTTATGTAAATGAGAAGTTAGTAAAAACATTCATCACAAAATATGCTATTTTAGTGTATTTTGGAACGTTGTTTCTCCTTGCTCTAAATTTGAAATTTCTCTACAAAAATGAAATTTATTGAGTTTGAGCCCAACTAACACAATAAAGGTCAACTATCCTAGTTTCTATTTCAATTTGAATTTTGAAAAAATTTCTAATATTGAGTATTTTATTGCAATTTGAACTTTGTAAGTGTTTTCAATGTCTATTGAATTCTAATTTTACAATGACATGGAAATTAAGTTTACACTATGATGTTCTTCATTGTAATATATACACATGATGAAATTTTTAGAGTTTTTGAAATAATTTTCTGTTTGTTGTGATTTTTCTTTATATTTTCTTTTGAAATTCTTTAAAAAATAAATTTTCTATAAAAATCTAAATTTTTTGTGAAGTCAAGAAGATATTTAATTTAATCTCTGAAAAATAAATATAAATTTTTTCATACATATCCAATTGCAAAATTGTAGAAAACTGAGCCATGAACAGTGAGGCTTGAAACCAATGGTCACAAGTCTATCCTTTAAGGGTTAACCACACGTGATTGATGAAATAAATGCTGGCAATAAGTTATAGATTGACCAATGTAAGGTTGTGATCTTACAGAGGATGATCATTTTTGAAGTTTTGCATTTCACAATCATACGCTACATTAGATAGTGACAAATTATTGTAGAACTAGGACTAATTTGCTACTCATCATAAATAGTAATTAGGCTAGATAAATAGTGAATAGACAAATTATAAAAGATAAATATCAATATATCATCACCAATAATTAAGGAATTGCATACAATTTATCCATATAAATCTATTTATCTATATAAATACTAACTTGGTGTAGTGATTAGGTTGATAGTGCATTTTGCATGACAAATTGTGGTCTCACCTTGACAAATTGTCTAAAATGAGTCCCTACTAGGTAGAACCAGGATCGCACTCATGCGTCCATAACATCGGTAGTGGACTACCAACCAAATTCTACCTTTGGGAATAAGGGTGAAAACAAATTGTTGTTATTATTTCTGAAATTATATGTTAATTGTGTATATATATATTCCATTTTATCCTAAGTTACAAGTGACTTTAGCCACAACACATCAGACTATTTCACCATTCTTTAGATTTTGAACCTCTATACTATAGTCGTGGGTTTTTGTAAGGTAGGCAAAATCTAGACTACAATTATATACTTCACTTGGCTTCAAGTGCCTCTCCAAATCTACACTAATTAAACTCCTTTCTAACTTTCCAACTACTCTAAGCTACTTTTGAAATTCTAAAGTAATTCTTTAAATTGTTTGATAACGAGACTCATATTACCACTTATATCTAAAGACGAAAAGTGATTTAAGTCCTATTTGCACATCAAACCAAAAATTGAATTCAAAAGAAATTATTTTATGTCACTACATTATTCTTCAAAGTTGTATTTAATAATACATCTTCACAATTTTGAAAATTTGGACTCTCACTTGATTCTTATGGGGTTAAGATGGATTAGGAAAGACTCCAATACATTACAAGAACTTTAAAATTGACTATAATGTCTATATTTGAATTAGAAAAAACAACAACTATGACATATTTCATGTTGCTTCTTATGCAACTTTCAAAGTTAGATGAACATACTATCAGTCCCAAACTTCCAAATATCTTATCCTTTTATTCTATTATCTGAATTGATTAAATATTTGAATTTGTAGGAACTTCATTAGTTTAAAATGATAGGATGTATTCTTTTTTATTATTAAATAAATTTATTATCATATACAAGATCAAAAGATTTTTTTTGGTGACTTCTAAAGTTGAGCTTATTTGTTAAAGGTCAATAAAAATTGTAATTATAGTGCTATATTTGATACCTAGAACACAATTTATGTACTAAAATATAGTAAGATATACCATTGAACTGATTATAAAAGGCAAGGGACAAAATTAATCCAAATTGGAAGTGTCTAATGTTATTTGATTCCAAATTGGAAGTGTCTAATGTTATTTGATTCCAAATTGAAAGTACTATGTGTCTATGTGTCATTAGATCTGGATAGCTTGAGGAAAATTTTGTTACTAGTGTATAATTCAATTTGTGGACTTTCTAAAATAAATGTACAAAAAAACACTCTGCTACATCAAAAATTGGACTCCCCAAACTTTTTAATCCTAGAAGCTCAATGAACCATTTTATTGTCAATGCCCAATTTTAGGCAATGTTTTTGGGTGAAAACAATTTTTTTTTTCTAAATTTTTGTTTTCTGTGCAAACTAAATCGATGAATAATGCATACCTCTAATAAACTCAAGTTTAACCCTTTCACACCCCTTTCTACACTCAATCAATTTGAATGTGAAACCACTAAGACCATTTTGATAACATTGAGATGGAACACATACAAATTGAGTCTAACCATAAGATTTCTAAACTAAGTTGGGATTGATTTGGGGCCATCATGTCCCCATTGTCATTTGAAATAAATAGTATATTTTCTTCATGTAGCCATTGTCATTGCACATAACTTAGAACAATAAAAAACATAGATGACTTTAGTGAAGAGTGCAATTTAGAGCTTGAAGAGAATGACACAAATGGATAGCAATAGCTAAGATCTTCTGTAACAGTGAAATCCAACCGAAAACTAAATCAACCCACCAACTCCAATAGAGCAAAAAGACACTTGTAATAATGTACTTACTTTGGGTCATACATTTAACTTAATCTCAGGACTACACTTTGCCTAGCAGATAAATTAGTAATCAGAAATGAATGTGCATGAACTCCTATGCCCATGCCCCCAAATTGCAAAATCCACTATGTACAACCTACTTGTCCAGGCTTTCACCCTCTATCCTGAGAGTACCCAAAAGCTTCACGGTCTTTGCTTTGATGTGTGTACTTATATATTTAAGTTCTCTGCAAGAGAGCTGATGTTGTATTACAAATTACCTCACGAGTAGATGCAGTATCATTGGCAAATTTACACTGCTACTGACGATGGCCACTCCAAAATGTTGGGTTCTGCAAAAACTTATCTCCAATAGATTAAAAAGAATCCTAAACATCAGAATCCAGCATCTCCCAAAAAATTCTCGCAAAGTCACGAAAAACATGTAAAAGTTCTTGTTTAGGTTCAAGTAATAGTGTGAAAAAGTAAACTATAGTACAATTATTTTAGAACATTCAAACTATTGTTGTCGTACTTGAACAAGACTAGCAATTTTATTGTTGTAACATTTGCAACAAAACCCCGTTGCATCATCAAGCAATTGCAATAAGTTAGTGAGCAAGAAGCTACAAAGATGTCATAGGGATTGGGAAGAATAGATGAAATAGCATGGATGAGAACGTGACAGATGAAATCGTGACATTCTTTTGTGTTTAATATAACAGATAATCAAATCAAGAAACTAAAAGAAGCAGAACTTGGAATGCATCTTTGGAAGCTTACCAGAATTAGAGTTCTGACGCTGTTGAAGACATTGACGACTTTTGAAAATGACAGCCTTTTTGAGGGATTTCCATCCCAACAACTCTCAATAAGAGACATCAAACTCTCGTCATGCAAAAAGTTGTCTTTTGGGCATTCCTCACGAAGAGGCGGTCTCAAAGTACCGTTAATTATACCTTCCACCTTTGCCCAAGAACTCATGTCGCTAAATAGCTCCTCTCATGTAAGAACTTCAAATGCTATAATGCCAAAGCTGTGAATATTGATCAGCTCAGGATTACGAATGACCACTGTTTTGTCAACACGCTTCATTAAAACCTCGGGTGTTGCATAATTAGTAGTCGCAGCTCCCAGTTGGAAATCTGTGGATCCCGAATTCAAGGTCATTGTTTGAGCACTACCGAAATCTGCGACCTTGACCAAATAATGCTTTACATCCTCTGATATCACAAACTCGCTTATGAAGATATTGAGAGACTTCAAATCCTCATGTACCACACCCTCTTTGTACATGTGCACGATTGCTTTTGCAACTTGCAGGAGTATGTCGACGGAGTCCTGGTGCGAGAACAGTGGCTTGCTGTTACTCATCATACGAGTTACTCTCTCCAGAATGAAAGTGAAAAGATCACTTTGCATATACTCCATGAATAGAGAGCTCTTTCTAGTAGCAAAAGACACACCAAAACTATAAACAATGTGTGGATGAGAAAGCTTTTCCACGACGTTGAGCTCTGTGTCGAGTTCGTCTCTAGGGTCAATATTGTGGTCATTGTTGGAAGCTCTTACGCGGTCCTTTCTCACAAACACACCACCTCTCCAACTGACTAGCCAAATAGTCCCACCCAAACCTTTTGCAAACTGCTTTAAAGACTGCACATCGTCTTGATCCTCCCCTTTGGCTTGTATTTTCCAAAACAATTTCAAGGACGCAGGTTTAACATTTCCATCAACGGATCTTTTTTATCCATGCTGTCCAATTTCACATTCTTCTCTCTTCTCCCTCCATTCCAGAACCTTTTCCATCAACGTGTTGCCCTATCGAAATGCCTCCTTCACAATAGAGCAAGGGAAATGAACTCTCTCACTTGCACCATCTCTTTCAGCCCGAAGCTTTTTCCAGAACGGATCACATGGTAGTACATTGCTTTGGATGGTGACGCTAGAGATGAATTTGGAGCGGTCTCCAACCACCTGTTTTGGACAAAAGAATTCCTAAGGGTCCTTATCATACATGATAGATGTCCGCACCCATTGACTTCTGTTCACGCTGAGAAAAATTCCTCCGAACGATGAGCAACAAGGCAGAGGTCACTCAAAAATTCCAACTGTGGACCTTTGAGGTCAGGGAAAGATTCACAGGACAGTCTAATTAACTTGGATTTATCAAATCCTAGAACAATTGACGACTCATTGCGTAATTCAACAACACGACCATGGCAGAAGTTAGCTTCACGAAGGCTACCTCTTGACCCTTGTGCAAGCTCAAAGAACTCAATCCTCGAATGCTCTCGAATTTGGAAGTCAAGAACCTCGGCGAGCTCAATTATAGTGTCCTCTTGAATTGGAAAGCCAACAGGGTCAAGGTACTCAGTCGTATTGGTGTTCTTAGGAACTAGAAAGCCAACAGGGTCGAGGTATTCAGTCATGTTGTTCTCTATCAAAGACTTACAAGGCTGCAACTCCGCTGGGAACTTATGAGCAAGAAATGAGCAAGAAACTTATAGAATCGAATTCCTTGAATACAATCTCGACTGGAATTGTTTCTAAATAGAGGTAGCTTAGGTGAGCTGCAACATATGAATATATTCGATCGTGTTTCATCCTTCAACATAAGTACAACGATTGCTCAACAGAGATAAGAAAGCCTATCCAATCTATTTCCCCAGCCGTTGTTTCCTTTGACAAGGAGAACCTGGAAAACCTGCTACACAAGCAAATACATTTTCCGTCAGCAAAATTCAAAGCTGGGACATAAATCGTCGTATATCCTATTAGTATGATACAAGTAAATCTCTGTTCAAATTCTTTTGAACCGCAAGCAAATGGCAGCCTAAAGAATGTGATGATCAATCACAAGAACCCGGTCTATTAAAAGGTATGATGGTGTCCACTATACAATAATGAAGTTGGTAAAATGTGGGATTGACTATAAAATAGAAACTACAAATATGCCTTGGTGTGCACCTCCTGAATTTCAACATAGTCATCTAGTTAAAGTTACGACCTAATTATGCTGCAAAATGGAAATTCTGAGAAACAAAGGGCAAACATACATATTAGGCTGTTGTTTGTACACAGTGCGTGAGAGAATGAAATAATATTCATACCTTTGTTCAGAATCTGCACTATTTCAGCATCATGACCAAATTGCTTTCCTCAATTGAGCCTTGAAACCAGTGGAAGCCATACTCAAATCTCTTATTTACGGTATTAATGCGGATTCTTTTTGCGCCTGTAACCAAATATGCAAACAGGGAGAAACGTCAACTAAGGGTTCAGTTGTTATTGCACATTAGACTGGAGACACAACTACAGGCTATTGACAAAAGTCGGCAATGAAGATTGCACCCCTACTCTACATATCTTGGGATAGGCACACTACAACATTCATATTCGTAATAGAAAATGCATAATCCAGAGAAGAAAACCTCATAAGTTCTTTTGTGAACTCTTAGAATGGTTTCAATCTCCTCGACAGCCTGACTTCTATGTGCAAAAGTGCAGCATTACACCTACCGTAATGATGACTAATCACGACACATCCACAACTATAACGAAGTTGGCAAACAGTGGAAGAGTTGAAAATCTACTAATTGACCTAAAATTCGAGTTTCTAAGGTTTCTGATTTGGGGCATAGGAATTAGATTAATGCTTAAAACATAACTACATTGCAAAAAAGGCGTAGAGCATGTGGATACAGATAGTGGCCTTCCCACCCTATTCGATACCATTTTCCTAATTTCTTCTTTTGGTGTTCGGAGTGGTGTAGCAAAGTGCATCTAGTCCAAAATAGACATCAATTCATTCCGAACACTTATGCTAACACCAGTCCTAACACAAAGTGCAAATAGTCCATAAGTTTGCCTTTCATTATACCAGTGGTACCACGATAAAAAATACAGAACATGCGGCACTGACTCTATTAGAAGTTGAAATATTGCACTATAATCTCTGCTTCGCTGGAGAATTTGCTACCGAAAGACAAAGATAACTTACATCGTTTCAGGAGTGTTTAAGAAACATCACTTCTCCCAAATTCAGTCAGCTACGACTCTCGCGTAATTTGCAGACACTACATCAAATTTGAAACATACCAAAAAGCCATTTCGACCGACAAGGTTTACTTTCTCACCCAGATTGCTCATGCAAGAGTTTAAAAATTAGATCAACGCCGCAGCAGGATGCCAATGTGATGCAAAGTTTCGTGCCTCCATCCAGCGTAGTAAAGGAACAACGGAAAAGCAACTAGAAAATAGGGCAAAGAAGAGTATCGTGAGCAAGAGCAGGTTGCACTCGGCAAGAATAAGTTGAGATCTCGTTTGAATTCTACGGACAACTTTAGTATTGACTTGCATACTCTACTCGGTACCTGGTCCTTAGCTCTCTTGGCTTCACCTTCTATCCATATTGTCAAATAATGGCGTTCAAGAAAGTTCTCTAGCTCAGTGTCAATTTCAAAGCTAGTTTCAACGATTTCCAATTGCATCTAAGGATATAGCTCTCATCAACAAAGAACGTTGAAAAAGAAAAGAGACAAAAGCAAGTTTGCCGGTAGTTAGCGGAAACGCAATTCGAAAACTCGTATCTAAAACACTTGACTGCCCTCCGTAACAATAGCAGTGTCTAGGGTTAAGAAGTCTAGGCCGCGGAAGGAGTTGCTATGCTATATGTGAGTATTTGGCTTTGTCAGACAATCTAAGACTTCTTCTAAGCATTGCTACAAAGAAAGAAGGTTGGATTGCACATTAGCAAAAACAGAGTTTTACAGGAAGGCAGTCAGAAAATCGGTAAACATGAGCAAGAATGTATTGGATGTGTAGGAAGGAAGCGCAGGGTTCAAGATTGTGATCTTTGAACGGTAGAATGGGGAAATCGATGGTTCTTGTGATGAGTTGGTAGTTTGAAACATTTTCTGTAGATTTCACATACGATAAAGTTAGGAAGACCAGACATCACTTAGATTTAAACCCTTTGAGAGAGACAAATTCTAGTTGACCCCAACGTAACAACACCTAAAAGCAACACTTTTTCTAGTCCTACTACCTTTAAGGGTCGATTCACCAAAAGAATTTGATGAGATTGTTAACTACTAAAACGATCATGATTCACATGAAATCCAAGAAATGAGATTACTAAAAGAGATTGCACCGAACTGATGGCATGGCTCTTCTCGGTGACAAGAGTGTTATGCTAGGATGCTCAAAAATCTTGGAAAAATTAGAATTGATCAATGCGTAGAATTCTTAAGGCCGCAGCCATACTACTTGGTCTACAGATCACGCAAACAACATTCCCCGTACTCCAAGGTCAATCACACAGAAGAAAAAGGTTTGCTAACAATCAAACAATGAAGAATGTCAAATTGAGATTCGTCATTCCAATCGCACAAGTAAGTTAGAAAATCACTTGTAGTGAGTTGGAAGCAGTCATCCGAGATAACAATTTCACTCCGTCTCCTGAAACGAATGGCCGCTGGCGTTCATCGTCTAATCTGCATTCTTGGAACAGAGACCACGATATAAATCGCCTTCGTCCCTAAGGTTTCCTCGTACTCCGGAACTTTCTTGCTAGTGTTCTGCACTTCTGCTTAGTTGTTTCGGCCAGCAACTAAACTTATCATGCTTTTTCCTTGTGGCAGCAGGTGAAAGATACAAAGTCTCAAAATGGACGAATGCTACAAACGCAAAACACATCCCTCTACCCCAGGCAGTACCTTCAGGCAAGCTTCAAGGCTCAAGCTGTACTTTGTAGCTAGGAATAATAAATTCAATAAAATTATCTGCACAAACGGACCACTGTAATTAGATTGCAGACAACCTAACTACACTGGTTAACGCGGTCAGAGCGTTGATTCGATAAGGTAGAGGTACAAATTGTCAACCAGGACTCATATCCAACCTGTAGGGATCAGAGTGTTGATTCGATAAGTTAAGTTACCATCAATTGTGGAAAACTTGCTCCAAGCTTATATCTGAAAAGCTTTCTTTTTCGAGCCTTTAAAAACCCTGAAAATTGGCAACCTTTCAATTGTAGGACCTGCTAACAAGAGCCTGTTTCCACGCACCTCCCACCCCGCAATTATGGAAGGGACAGCATTGCCAAGCTCTTTCTCTTCCACCGTTGCCGTGCAGACAAATCGACTTGCACCTTCCACTTTCCTTCTTGCCGCTTTCCCGTGTGCTCTTCCACTCCGACAGCAGAAGGAGAGCTTCTTAGTTATAGTTCAACGGAGTTGCGCAAGTTTGCACCCGTAGGAGGTGGTCGACATTCCGTTGCTACATCTGATTCTAGTGAGCAATTTGGTAAGAAATCTAATCTTGCTGCCTTCAAGATCCTTGGACGCGTTTGAAATTTCATGTACAACTTGGGTGTTTATTTTGAGGAGTTTGCTTAATGTGTACCATGTTTTGCGAGTTGCGACAAAAGGTGTCTGCTAAAACGGCGTGAATTATGAAAATTCTATTTGAATCTTTCTTGCAAGAAATAACAGAGTGTAGCACTTTCACTTTCTGTTCTTCAATCCTCAACAGCATGGTTAGACCTCTCATGCTCTGTTTCGCTTACTCTGCAAGGGCAATCTACAGACTTACACCACCGATGTTTAGTTCGATCTATTACTTTTCTTTCTCAACCTTCTTTGTTATTGAGCTGTAGCGTTAGAAGTAATTGGAAATCGTTGAAATTAGCTTTGAAATTGACACTGAGCTAGAAAGCAAGAACTTTCTCGAACGCCGTTCTCTACACTATGGACAGAAGTTGAAGCCAAGAGAGCTCAGACCTGGTAGTACCGAGTAGAGTATGCAAGGCAATTCTAAAGTTGTCCGTAGAGTTCAAACGAGCTCTTAACTTATGCTTGCCGTGCGCAACCTGCTCTTGCTCACGATACTCTTCCTTGCCCTATTCTCTAGTTGCTTTTTCGTCGTCCCTTTACTGCGCTGGATGGAGGGCAAAGCTTCGCATAGCATCGGCATCCTGTGGTTGGTATCCTGCTGCAGCGTCGACCTAATTTTGGAACTCCTACATGAGCAATTTGGTGAGAAAGTAAACCTTGTCGGTCAAAATGGCTTTTTTGTGTACTTCAAATTTGATGTATTGTTTGTGATGACGCGAGGGTTGTAGCTGATTGAATTTGGGAGAAATGATGCTTCTTGAACGCTCCTAAAATGATCTAAGTTATGCTTTCTCTTTTGGTAGCAAATTCACCAGCGAAACAGAGATTGTAATGCATTATTTCTTCTTCTAGTAGAGTCACTGTCGCATGCTCTCAATCCTGAAGAGGCTGCTTACTGTAGAGTGTATATTGGTCCAACTGGTATAACGGAAGGCAAACTTATGAGCCATTTTCACTTTGTGTTCGGATTGGTGTTAGCAGAATTGATCCGAATGAAATGATGTCTAGTTTGGACTAGATGCACTTCGCTACACCACTCCGAACTCCAAAAGAAAACTAGGAAAATGGTATCGAATAGGGTTGGAAGGCCGCTATCCGTATCAACATGCTTTATGCCTTTCTCATCTTCTTTTTAATTCCCCACTTTTTGTAATTGAATATCTCCTATTCAAACTCGTCTCAGTCAACACATACTAAGAGTGAGTAAGCTGATCTAAACAAGTTTAGAAAGTGGCTCTTGTAATGTGCATCATCCGCACGAGGTTACCGTGAGTTGCTTGGAGGACGTTGGGATGATCACCTCACAAATTCTAGCTTTGGCTACTTTCATTCATTATCATGACCTGCTTTAATGTCGCAAGCGTGCGCTGTTGAGGAATTTTATAACAAATTACTACAGCGGATCATGCGTAGGCATGTGTGATTGACCGATGCTTGTAGGAGTGAACTGGAGGCAGCCACTTGAGTGACATCTCTTGTTTTGATCTTTCATGAACACTGCTGCAGTATGTAAGTTTAGGAATTCGCCTTGGCCACTCTGCAAAATGATGAAAACAATTCTATGAGCTCCAGACGAGGCATTTCATTTGAGTTTCAGTCGAGAGATTTGCCGAGCAAGCGCCTATTAGGCAAAGGTTTGTCTGGCATCGAGTATGAAAGGGCATGGAGAGGAGCGAGGTATGCAAGAAAAGACTTTGTCGGAGTACAGAGAGATATCTTCTTACATGAGGCCACTGTATTAGTGTGTCTTAAAGATCATAAGAACATCGTGAAAACGTATGGTTGGACCCTTGACAAGAGGAGTTGCTCGCTCATCTTGGAGTATATGGATGAGGACCTTCTGAGCTTCTTGCAGAAGAGAATGGATTCTAAGCGGGGTGTGGTTGGCCAAGACTAGGGTAAACAATCTTTGACATCGACATCTACGCAGCTTGTCGATCTGCCAGAGGCTGTTGATATGATGTTGCAGATTGCTACGGGCGTAGTGTACCTGCATGAGCAAGGACTTGCGCATGGAGATCTGAAAACAAAGAACATTCTCGTCAGTCCTGGAAAGAATGGAGACCGGAATTCGAATGTTTTGAAATTGAGTGATTTTGGCCAAGTTGGTACGAAAAGAAAGAGCAGATCTATCGTTTCCCGTAAGGTACGAAAGCTCGATACGGTTCGATGGAAATCACCGGAGTTTTTGAAGATACTTAGTCGAAGACTCCATTGGTCGAGCGGTGATGAAGACGAAACCCCTTCCGAATCAGAGTCTGAAGTAGCACCGGTTTCCGTTCCGGAAGTGTCCTCAGCTTGTGCAGGCATCAAGTCCTCCGATGTCTACAGCTTCGCTTTGATCTGCTCGCAGATTTTGACGGGCCATAGTCCATATCCATATGTGGACTAGAAAGAGTTAATGGCTAGAATTTTGTCGAGTTAGGCCCGAACTGCCTGTTTCCTGCCATCCACTGCTCCGAGAGCTTTTGATATCATGCTGGGGTGATCCTGCTGAACGGCCTTCCTTTTCCACCGTCCGCATGAAGTTGAAACGAGTGCAAGGGTTACTCACAACAGGTTGCGTACTTGAACTTTACTGTTCACTTTAATCTCTTATACTGTCAAGTTCTAGCTACATGACTCCTCTTTAATGTAGCAAGTCGTCTCTCAAAATATTGTTTGTATACATCGGTTGTGATTCATTGTTCCTGTACGTGTATGTTCTTGTTTTTTTTCAGATGTAATGATGCAGTTGGAGAGGATACCATTGCACGGCCTATTCCTAGAGTCTATACTCTAGAAAGGGGGACTATGATGCTGATCTTCCCTAACATTGCTGGTTAGTGGGTAAAGGCTAGTGGATTTAGGAAGAGCAGGTATTTTAAAGGAGGTCGAGTTCTTGGCATGCAACACTAGACATTGGAGTAGGAAAATCTTGATTAATTTCATTGTTATGAAACAGATTCATCTGCAGGAAATTTGGGACCCATTGGTCATGTGCCATCTCCAGAGCTTACGCTGTCACAAGATTTTGTCCAACATCTAGAGCAAGGATCGCCGATAGATGACCTCGTCAGGGGATGTGCTTCCAAGGCGGACAGTCTTACTAGATGCTTGGAAGTCTCCGGCACGCAATGGTTGGAAGGTTGCGATACGCAATTGCCGGAAGTTGGCGACATTCGATGGTCTGAAGCGACCGACTTTCGATGGCCATCAGACAAGCCTGTTAGTACAAGCGGTGATACAAACAGTAGTATGACCACGTCAAGCATAAGACGGTGATCAGAATTAGAAAACTCGAGCTTTTGAAGCAGTTCTTGATATTAATGTGTGTTCGCATGTGTAAGAGCCTAAGCTGAAGCTTTAGTTTGGAATTTATAGACATGTAGGCTGGTGAATGGTGCTTTCATTCACATGGTTTACTTGCTTGTTTCGTTATAGAGTTCTTCTAACCTTCCTCCTTTGTTGCGCCAGGCAATTGGGCAACACATACATGCATTGGGAAATCTCACCCACATAGCTACTCTAAAAGAGTGATGTGGAGCTTCCTGCTTATCGGTGATTTTTGGATTTGTGATGTATCGGCAAGGGAGGTTTGTTCACCTTAGAAAGTGTCCTTCATCTACCATCCAACGGCTTGGACGGACAATTGAAAGTGATTACTCCCCTACGTTTAGAAGCAGTGGGGTGGGATCAATCGTTGCGGTACACACCATCGACATTTGCATAATTATTGACGGAGCACAGATTCGTTGGTCAGGTCTCGGTAGAGTGTATAATAAACCACGCAACCTATTGAATGACACCTAACTCCTTTACAATTTTTGTCTTGATGTATCAAATTCTTCGGTATGAACCAAACTAGGACATGAGAAATCCATGACCAACCAGTATGCAAAGGGAATTGAAACGGAAACACTGACGGCGATGAGAAATAGAAAAGATTAAGCTTAGAGCAGCAGGCCTGCTTTCTCAGCTTCAACGACAGTGTCTTTCTTTGACCTATTTGTAAAGCTTGGTAACTTCTGCTATTGCAACATCTGGATTGTCCTCAAATTCCTTCCAATTTATCGCAAGACTCTTGACCATGTCTGCTACCCACCTTTTTTCAGTGCCCTAGCTCAACAGCGAATGGCGAAAGTAGTACCGATATGGGATCTGCCAAAACAACCCGAGTTACCAGTTACCACTCTTCATTTGCAGCTAAACGATGTGAATGATGTACGTGACAGACATTTGTTCTTTCCTCGTTTGGATTCTTTTGGATGTATTGCAGCAGATCATAAGTGCAATGAACACCTTGCATTTCAGGAACATAATACATTTCAAACCTTTGAATATCCTTATCAACCATTTCGAGATGTCGGAGAACTCACGACATTTTCTTGGGAAGATTGCAGATTTTGGTGACATTCAATTCTTCATCTTGGGAGAATTCAAAGCTTCAAACCAAGCAGACGCGACGTAGCACTACCAATTATGCAGCTTCTGAGCTTCTGAACTGACGGAGGAATCCAAATTTTCCATTCTCTTGCCCTAAGAAAATGGAAGTCAACAGTTTTGGTGTTCTAGCTTATGAGCCATTGACAGGCCAGAGGACACCTTGAGGTACCTGATGTGGTGAGAATAATGCAAGGTGGCCTGAAACCGAAGGGCCTCGTGGAATGACTGGGGATGAGGAAAAGATATCTTCTTGAGCTTTTAGGTGTGCATTATCTTATCTTTTAGGACTTCAGTTACACTACTACACTAATGATGGTAAATAGTGTTGGCAACACTAATTACGAAGCACAACACTAAATGTCAACAATCATGTTAATGTTACCAACACTAAATGTCAACATAGACACTATTTGTCAACTATCGAATATCAATTTTTTACAAGTTTACATTTAGTGTTATCTATTATTTCATCAAATTGCAATGAAAAAAATATAAGCCTAAACATATAAATACCTATCCAAACGAATATTGTATTAAATAGATAATGTTAACTCTAAATGTCAACTAATTGAAGTTTAGAGTGGGTGGAATAAAAGTACAAGTAATGCTATTTACAACATAACACTAAATACCATCATTAGTGTAGTAATTAAGGTCAGTTGCAAATTAATCTATGACTCAGTGCATGGCACATGGTCAATGGCCTGGGAAGTGCACCTTGATGCATGGTGTATTAAATACCACATAACAAAACAAGAAGGACAAGCCTTCTAAAACATAAGGTAGAACCGCCCACAACCAACCAAATAAGAAATTGGAGATATGATGTAGAGTTCAATAAAATGAAGGAAATATTTCTACAAGTGCAAAGATAGAAATGAGGGGGATTGCCAAAATTTGGAAAATTTTATTGCTTGATCTGAAATTACTACGAATTTTGGAAGGCAGAAGTTGGTCTAGACCCATGTCCAATGTGTAGACTATTCCAAATTTGCTCATTTCAAAGAGTACTTCTCATTCATTTTGGCACTCCAAACCAAGCCAATGTGTCATGAAAAGAATGGAGGAATTGATGGTGGAAAATCAAGAACTCATGTTTGGAAATTAGTCCCAACGTCCCTAAATTTAAAACACTCTATTGATTGATGATGGGACTATGGTTGGTGATGGTTGGTTCTACCTTAGATTTGTGCAAGATGCTAAATATCACCTACAAAAGTAGGTGGACCCCATGTTAGGCTAGGTTGATTTGGCTTGACATAGACAAGTGCGTTGGTGCAAGACAACAACCCCAAAGGACCATGCCCCTATAGGACAACGTCATGAGGTGTCTTACGCAAGGCAGAGGGTTGCAGGTTTAGGATTTAAGGCGTCTATTTAGAATTTTAGGTTTTTAAAAAAAGTATGAGTGATATAGTGTCATGTAGTCTAATTTACATATCCCATATGGATTGTTTTACCTCCTACCACTTCTCATGTATATAATGGGATTATCTTCAACTTGAAATGAAAATAATAAATGGTTTTTGAAGAGAAGTGAGGTAGATGTGACATCATGCAACATCAATTTGGGCCCATTTCAAATGAATGATCAGTGTCCTACAAAGTAGGTCAACATGCAAACAACTTTTTTAAGTTCTACTAAAACAACATTTCTTGAAGTTTTTGACATTTTTGAAGTTATACCAAACAACTTTTTCAAACTCTACTAAGACAACATTTTTGTAGTACAATTCAAACAACATTTCTTGAAGTTCTTGAAGTTCTATGAGTCCTCCACACAATGGACACTTCAATTGTTTTAGAAATTTAACAAAAACTTCAAGAAATGTTATTTGAATTGCACTACAAAATGTTGTCTTAGTAGAACTTGAAAAAGTTGTTTGGATATTGTCCTACTTTGTAGAACATTAGATCATTTGTTTGAAATGGGTCCAAATTGATGTAGCACGATGTCACATTTACATCACTTCTCTTCAAAAACCATTTTTTATTTTCATTTCAAGTTGAAGACAACTCCATTACATACATGAGAGGTGGTAGAAGGCAAAATAATCCATTTTGGATGTGTAAATTAGACTATAGGACACCAAGTTGCTCGTAGTTTAAAAAAAACTAAAATCCTAAACCCATTGCCTTGCGCAAGATGTCTCACGGCGTTGTGCTGCACAGTCATAGTGCCCACGGACCATATCAAACCAAATTAGCGTATCCTGACATGGGGCCCACCTTTGTAGGTGATATTTAGCGTCATGTAATTTGATCCCTCAAAACAGACCATCATTTCTAGAACTTTATGACCTGTTCAATCTAAAATGTAGCTCCGGGTGGGCAACCATTTCCATGCAATGTTTAGCATGATATTTGCCTACATTCCATTTCTACTGTCTTGCAACACTTTGGATTTAAGACGTTGAGCTCTTAGAACTGCAAATATGTTCTAAGAGCATATTCAAATTTTATTTCATATTTTAGAAACGTTTGAAGCGGATAAAATTTTGTTAAAACATCTTACTAAATTTGCAGAATTGGTAGTCTCATGGGTGTCTCGTGAGTTCAAAGGTGATGTGCAGGAAAGTCCACAAAATTTTGTAAGTCTCTGTAATTAAATCTCACGCACTTTAGAATTTTGTTTGTAATAAGTAGATTTGAGTGACGTTGTTCTACAACGAGTAATGGCAAGTCTGATTTTCAAGTCCAATTTATCACCATTCCATTGGATAGTCAGAAAAGCGTTATAACACATAAAGAAAACACTCTTTCTATACCCTTAGATTTGCAAAAAGTACAAATATGAACGTTTGTGATGAACTATTAGACTTGATAATATGTCCCATAATGCTCTCAAGTCTCCCAACTCTCAAGCATTATCTAGTCCATAATGCTAGCCTAGCAAAGTTTAGAACTTGCGGTTTGTTAACAATCATTATGTGGTTATCATTGATTCATGGATTTGTGCATTAATATACAATTTATTGCATCATGATGATGCATTATTTTACAATTTATTGCATCATTATGATGCATTACTTGCAACTAAAAGTAATACATCGTAACAATGCAATAAATTGTAAACTAATGCATCATAATGATGCGATAAATTGTATATTAATGTGCAAACCTACGAAACAACAATAACCACATAATGATTGCTGACAAACCGCAAGTTCTAAACTTTGTGATGAGGAAAAACAATGATCATTTAAAATAGTCATGTTCAGTTCATCATATAGGTCATTTTTCTAGTCTACTTGGCCCACATTTCTACTATTGTAAACGCAATTGTCCTCTATTTCTTGAATGTCACAAAGCCTACATTCTACCTTATGTGCTTGTGGTTTACACATGTAAGTGCCTTACTTTTAGGTAATCATTAGCTCATCATGAAAACTTCTTGATCAGCTCATCATTAAAACTTGAGTTTGTTTCTACACTCTTTTAAGTTATTAATTTCAACAACCTCATCACAAAGATTGTCCAAGTCTTCATAAGATTGGTTCAATACATACTGGAGCCTGGTCTGACGGACATTTGTATTCTAACACGAAATGAACAATTGTTGATCTCCTCATTTTATGTCTTTTTGCCTTTATCTGTTCTCGTTCATTAAATGGTTACAGAGATTTGCAATTAAGATCTTGCATTCTTGATGCTAGCGTAATTAGTGAAATCTAATTTTTGTAAACAATACCAAAAATATTGAGAAGGACAAATCAACTAAATGACTGAATTCCACAATTTTCTTTAGCAAACTTTGGGGACAATAATCAACCCGCATGAGTCTAAACTACATCTTGTGGAGTACATGGCAATGCAAATGGAAGATTTAGATGACAAACGCTTGTAAAATGATTTGGATATGTACTAGAGAAGTATCATGTGATTCAATGCGCTTTAGACCTTGTAGGTGTAGGCATTTAGATGTATTTGAATGTAAAGTGCAAACAAATATGCCTTCAAAGTAAAGTAGAGTGAAAAGAGTACAAGGTTTTTTTTGAAGTAATTATAAATTGCAGAGTATTATGACAAAGATTCACTAGGCAATTTTTTGTACAAAGTGTAAATGATGTTCATATTTAGTAATCCCTACCCTACCCCACCCCACCTCCTCTCAACATTTGAAAGTGTCTTTTTTGGTTGGCGTACAAGTCAAGTGCAATACTACCCCCTAAGTGCAAGAATGTTTAATTTGGTATGTAATTATGACGGTCGAATCCTATCACAAGGACACATTCACATCAATTGAGCTGATAATGGCCAAATTTAATACATAATAGAACTTCAAAGTGTTGGTACTAATTATTGAATTAGGATTTTCTTAAGGTTATTGAGTATTCTATTTGATATCTTAGAACGGCATCCCAATTATTTAGATGAGCATACCTAATATGAAATGTTAGACAAATATAGATAGGGCATAATTGAGAAGAGGGTATGCAATGGATATCTCTAACTTAGTCTTTGTTATGTACTTTGTTTTTTGTTGCTACAAATTTTCAACACATATGATGAGTGTGGACAACAATAAATTCCAAGTTTTCTTTTGTATTAAGAATATTTTATTTGAAATGAGGATAATTATTGTACATATATGAATGTAGACAATTTTAATTCATGTGTATCGTGTATATAAATTTTGTCCTTCATTAGGTACAACCATGGCTACAGTTCCTAGTTCTTTAGAGAATTTTGGCATGCCTTACTTAAGAGGAGGAATTATAATTTTTCATAGTTCTAAACACATTAAGGGCTTTTGATGTCTAAAGTGTTGATGTAAGTTATTATGATTCAATATTACTTTTGTCATCTAGATTTTGTAAAGTAAGCACAAAAATGCGTCTTCAAAAAATGCAATCCAAAAAGGCTTACAAAATACAAAAAATGTGATGAAATGTGAGGAGTGTGGTGAAATTTAGTTTGTTGAATGATAGGAACAATAATCACTTGTATTTTAAAAATTACATCTTACCTACATTCAACAAAGTAACATGGACACATAATGATGTCCAAGTATCTAATACTATCATTGATTTAAGTCTTTTTTTTGTTCTTAATCACTAGGATAGTTTTATGTTGAATTGTTATGAATGTTTCATTCACAATAATCTTAGTAATAGAGTTGGTTCAACATGAATAACTAATTTGGTGTCCAAAATAAAGCAAACAAATCTATACCAAATACAATGTAGTCTTTATTAATTTATCTAAATGCAATCACTAAAGTGATTTTTTATAGTATTGCAAAATCCACCTAAGATTAATTTACTTTAACTAACCAACACTTTCATTTTAATAATTCATGTAATTTATTCCATATGAATATATATTATTCTACTTTCAATTATACCCATGTACTTGTACGTTTTATGCACATAAGCACTTTCAACAATTCTTGCTATTGTAATTGGTTTATGGAAGCTACTAGGAATGTATTACTATTGTGCTTTCTTCACAATTTCAAGCATTTAGTTACGTTCAATAATTAAATTTCAACAATAGGATTTTTTGTTTAAATTTTTTGTAAAAAAACTCATTCAAGGATTTGTTTGTAAAATAGTTTGATATTTTTTATTACCTTTTACAATAATAAAAAAAATTATGTTGAAAATAAAAAGAAAGCATGGTGTTAATCCTGGAGCTTTGAGACTCATTGGAGTAGTACAAAGTAGTTGAAGAAGTGCAAAATTTTTGGACCACAATACTTGAAGTTGTTCTTCTTGATGGATGAAGTAACCATAGGATTTGGAGCTTTACCGCACATATTTTTCAAACATGAGTTGAAATTTAGGGAAGTCATAATCAATGTGGAGATCATGAGGTTTGACTACAAATTTGGATAGTTGACTTCGTTGGGCAAGCGGTTAGTTGTATGAATGTGTAATCATAATAGTAAAAGAAATGCTTCGAAATATGTTGGAAAAATCCTTCTGCGCTGAGTATGAGATGGAGACAAGTTCTATGTAGACAAAATTAAAAACATTCACACTTATGCAAAATTGAACAACTTGCAATGCACGGGCTTCTTTAGCAACAGAAACAACAAATGAATTCATTTTTCATAGAGATGACTAGACCGCAAATATGCTCAATGCCAATTATTGTAGCATTTGACGTGCATATGCACACTACAACTGGTAAGGACTTCATTCACAAAAGTAGTAAAATATGTCGGTGTATAATGTTGACACTGTAATACAAGCTTTTGTCATCATTGACATTCCTCTTGTTATTCATGTTTGAGTAGTGGAGAAAGTGAGCTCTAGCGATTTTGCTGCTTAACCGTAGTTTAGATGACATTGTAATACAATAATGCTAATTCTTGAAAGTACAACATGTGGCATCTTCCTATTTGTATCCTTCATTATTGATGATGTACCAGAGAATGCAACATACTTTGTTCTATCAATTTTATAAAGAAGTGCTTCAAATATTTTGATTAACATACTCATGGCCCACCTCTACTGTCATGTTGTCATTTTCAACCCAAAAGTAGTGACCCGAACACTTCTCTGAGCTTGGACATATCAAAATTTATACCAAATCTGTAAATGTTCCATTCCTAGCATTTTTTGCCTTCTACTATGCTCATGATTACCATCGCTAGCACCACGATTCAGTTAGAAACATATCTAAACACTTAAAAAAAACAATGAAAAAAAGGTTATTAGTCTTTGCCTTTTGTGAGTTCTCAACTGTATTCATTGTCCACTTTTTGGACGTTAATCTCTTAGGATCTGCTAGCTATAGTTTGCCAATTTTCAAGGTTCAAGTCATTGTAAACCAATCACAACATGACATGTGACACTTTTTGAATCTCCCCCCCAGTATTAGGTTTTTGCAAATTAGGGTTTTGCAAACTTTTCCTTTTTGACTCCACATTACGTTTCCGATAGCACAATTGCACGATGCTTCAGGATTGAATTTTCCTGCTCAAATCCGATTTTCGTGGCGTCTCTCTCAAGGAAATCTCTGGAATTCTGTGACTGTGAAGTGAGGTTTTCTTCGAATCGGAATACAGAACAACTTGTTGTACGATAGTGTAATTGAAGCCCTGTTTCGAATGATTTCATTCTGTAGGGGAGCTAAACTTTCAGAGATGATTGAAGATTTTCATCGTGTCGCAGTTTTGTTGCTGCTCTTCGTGCGCCAATTTGATGCTGCGTTTGTTTGATGGAGAAAACCGGATTGAAGCGGCCGTGGTCGGGGAAGCAGCTGGAGTCTCTGCTTCTGGCGCTCTCCAGGTCTCTTCTTCATGCCCCTTGTTTAAGATATATGCATTGTAGTTTGGCTTACAGAATCGAAATTCATTATGTGTTTATGTGAAGGGTTTAATAGCATTGTAGGGGAAGGTGGCTATGATTAGGCTCCCTCAAGGTATATTGTATTCGGGATTATCTCGTGGAGCGTCCGTGCTGATTTTTACTCTGCTAATGCGACAGTGCTATTGAGATTGTACTGGAGAAGCAAGCTGAAGAATTGAGTCCGAAGAAGGTCCAAGAAGAAAGCAAAACATGTGTTGCAAAGGCGCTAAAAGTAATTGTCTCGTTACCTGCTCATGGATTGGAGAAGATATGAGGATTTTCTCTTTCTCTGGTTTTGAGCAGCACTAAGGATAACGGGGCTTACCTTTTGAGTTTATGAGATTTATCGATTCTTTGCATTTCAAGTCGTTTGATTGTGAGGTGTGGGTTTAGGGTTTAAGGGTTTTGTTCGCAAATGCATGAAAGAAACAATCGTGGAAGGTGTGGTCTGATGGTGTTCTTCATAAGAATTTATCTGACCACCTTTTTAAGGAGAACTGTAGCTTCATCTTTCTCGGTTGGAGTATCTTCTTCTCCAATTCACGACTTTTCTTTGCACATGATTTTGTTAAAAAGAAGCTCACTTCACAATTTTGGCGGTTGCAGTCTCATCTTTGCATCGGAATCAACAGCGTGTCTCGTGCCTTGGAAAGGATGCCTGCCAAACCTGCGGCGGGTTCGTTATTAGGAGAACTGGAGCCAAATCGCTCAAAGATTGTGGACAACATTGTTACAGAACTGGAGACTCTGGGTCAACAGCAACATCCTAAAAGAGACAACCGCACTCCTTTACAGGTCATACAGTTTTTTCACGTTTTGTTTTCTCTCTCGAATGATCTTTGTTTCTCATTTTCATTTTGTTTTTCTGTTTTTACGTTGCTGTATAGTATTTTTGTAGCATTTACTTTCTCTTTTGCATGTAGATTGACGAGAAACGTTTTTTTTCTGTGCAGGCAGTAATTGTCGCCGCAGATGTCCAGCCTAAGTCGCTTGTTGCTCACCTCGGTGTCTTATGTGCTAGCCGAGGGGTTGTAATGCTTCCCATCAGTGGTGGCGATGGGAGTGCTTCGTTGAAGTTAGGCGAAGTCTTTGGCACTCGGACAGCTATTGCAATAGGCATTAAGGTTAGTATAAATGCGCTTTCAGTTTCACAAAAGTTGGATGCACTCAATGTAGTTTACCTGTTACTATGCATAGTTATGGTCACTAATTGTGTCTCTCTATCTGTTTCGTTGAAATCTATTCAGGAAGGAGACACCCCGATAAACTGGGCTGTGGAATCAATTTTGGAAACAGGAATGAAGTGACAATCGCATGCTTGCCGTTATAGACCTCAATATCACTTTCTTCTGTGTCAGCAAGCTAAAGAGGAATCGTTTCCAGTTGAAAAGGTGCACCAACGTAGTCATTATTTTCAGAAAACCTACCGACATCCAAAATATGCAGTTGGAGTCGCAGTAATGTCAATCCCAGGTAGTAAGCAACGAAGCTTTGGTGAGACGCTCTTAGCAAGGCATTTGCGAGTGAAGTCTTTTGACATTAACCATGCATAGAATGATAGACGTGGAGACTACACCACGTTTAAGGGCAAGGTCGAGCGTTTATCTTATATACTAGTGTAGATCCCCTAAGCTCGCAGCCTTACGGCCGGCAGTAAACTGACTATTGGAGCTTGTGGGTTAGAAATGACCTGTAGCATGTAGTTCCACTTGATGACACGAAAGGAGAGTGACATTTGCTTAGCTTCAACGATAAGAAATGCAGTGTTGGCTGGAAGTAAGCGGACGTGAAGCCTGGAATACGGTAATCGCACCAACTCTTTGCTGTGAGGACATTGCAATTATTGTGAAATTCTATGAAGTGTAATGGTCCAATTGACTGTAATTTTGACCAGGTCTGTTCAAAAGCGAGGCAGTACTGTTTTCTCTCGCTTTGTTTTTTGTGAGCAAAGAGAGGAATCATGCTAATAGTTCCAGAGGAGGTTTATCAACAGAGTTGTCCTCCTACTGAAGTGAATGCGATATTGCCACCCTCCTCGTACTTCCATGAACTCTTTCTCTCAGACACTCTCGACATGTGTAGAGGGAAAACTCTTTTTCGACAGCTGCAAATCTGCCTTAGGCTCTTGCCTTGCGCTGAAGTGCTGCAATTCAAGGAGGTTCCGTGCCTTTCTAATCTTCCGCAAACTCTTCAGGACTTAACGCATCCATCATTAGCACTTTGGAGAATTGTTCAGAGCGTGTGAGCAGGTGGATCGGATCGGATTCGGCAGCTCAGTGGACTTCTCTCCGTGGCTCCCATGTCCATAAACCATCAAAGATTGAATCTATGACCTTGTAGTTAAATTTTAGTATTCCTTACTTTGCATGTTCCAATTTGCTGCTTCGTAAGAATGGTTTTTTCTATTTTCATTTTGCACAAATGTAAGTCATTGAAAATTTCCAGATTTGATAGTGTAAGTATATTGAAGGTAAAGCAAAAAATCATAACAAACACAAGCATAATTTAAAAAAACAAATTGGCTATGTCTTAACCCTTAAATGCCACGAGGATGTTTCTTGTCCGATGGATGACAGAGAATCCTTCAAGTGCAACTCTTCATCCTTGAAATTTTATTGCAAAAAGGGAAGTCTTCCACAATAGTTTGACTTCTAGTGAGTGTTTTTAACCAAAGGAATGATTTCCATGGTTACAAGTCCGTCCTTTAAGGGTTAATTGGATTTAGAATACATTTAAAATAAAATTATTTTAATTTTCTTTTTTCATATCAATATGTATTCATCTTGATCTTGGAGTTCATTTTCCATCTACATCATAGATGGTGTTTTTGATAAATTTTGTGTTACAAGCACTCATAGGATAAATTGGAGTACTGACAATTCAAGAGTTGGAACTTGTTGTTGTTGCAACACGTAAGGTAAGGATTGATGGGATTGTTGTGCATTTATTTGAATTGCATTATAGTTGCAATATTTGATGAGTTTATTGTCTTGAACCCCTAAGGGTTCAAAATCTTGGATCAAAATCTTGGAATGAGTTTTTCAAAAAATTTGTATAGATTTCTATAATGTCAAATTTTATTGCAGTTTTTTTAAACCTTTTTTGGAAGTCAAAGAATGTACTACCATATGAAAATATAATTTTATTTCATTTGGTGTCTTTGAGAAAAAGTTACAAAAGCACAAAATAAACAACTTAGGACAACAAAAAAAGCTTGTGAAAAGTCAAAAATAAACATACAAATAAATTCTTATAGTATATATTTATGTTTTTCTGAAAAGCTTTGATTAATTCCATTTAGATAAGTAATGTGAAAGTTATAAAGTGTCTTATATTGCAAGCAATTAAGAAATCTTTATAAAAAGATAACTTATATGATTCATTTTTAAATTCAATTTTCACAATTTTTCAAATCTAAAACATTTCTAGTGTGTATATTACTTGCTACAATAATTTGACTATTAGAGTTGATATATTTCAATTCTGTTTTAGAACTAGTAACAATATAATTTTTCTTTTCATTTTATACATATTTTCTATATAACAATATTTTTAGAATGAAAATGATTAATTTTGTAAATAAATAGAAATTGCAGATTTTCAACTCAATTCCCCACTATAAAGATTTAAACTTCAAAACTCTATAGTGCAAAAAAGTTAAGTTAAGGGGATTCAAAAGTTTGAATTCCTTGTTATGCAAGGACAAAAAAAACTTTTATTTTCACTTTGAACACTAATATCTTAAAATCTACATAATTAAAGTTTATGAAATTTTTTCTTCACACTCTCATATATGTCTTGTGCAAGATCTCACAGCTCCATATGTAAAAAAAATATTTTTTTTCATTATAGCTCTTTGAACCAGAAATGGCAGTTTTAATTGGGTGTATTTTGGTGAAACATAGTCATGAACCTTTAGGGGTTAATTTGACTTTTTTTGGAACTTCAAGGATTGGTTTATACACTTTAATGTGGAAGGTAATAATTAATTTGTGAATATTGATGGTCATAGTATTAATTACATATAATTTCAAGTATGAACTTGAATGCCATATCTTGACATTTCACATTAATTTTGTAAACAACACAAAGAAAACTTATTAGGGCTACCAAAGCTATGTAGAGTTCAAAGGTGTTCAATTATGTTAAAATTAAGGTTATGGATCAAGGTTACAAAGTCTTTCTTAGGGATATAAAATATAAAATTTTAAGCAAAAATTTTGCGTGCAAGAAACATAAGAATTGGTTTTCTATTTTGAACAACAAGTGCCTAATGCACGTAATTTCTAGGAAACCCTTGGATTTTGAATGCAATACCTTGGTCTTTTATATTTTATAAACATTGAAGAGGAGATTTAATAGGGTTAGCAATGCCAAATATGTCTTTGGTTGCGAACATGTTGGAACAACGTTGTAATTCAAAATAAAACCTAACATTTACTGCCATAATTGATAATATACCTGAATTCATAGGAATTGAAGAGCACATTGTAATTTTTTATTTGACTACTATGTATTTATTATAAATTCTTGAACCTTTACACTTTGAAACCTGAAAAATGAGCATTTGTGAGTAATCATGCCAAATCTTGATATGTAAATGAAGAAAATTAATACCAATTTGATAGTAGATGTGAGATAGCAAAGTGCATTCATCTCTTTCTTAATCAATGCCTCAATTGTTCACTTGATGCAGTCAATTCCATTGCAGACATCACAAAGTTTATAATTATTCAGCATGTAGAAAATGAAACATTAGGATATTCACAATTTGAATTTGATTTTGGGTCGTTGCAAGAAACACCTACCATTTGGGGCTCAAAATGGGCCTAGTACTGTAGTATTGTGACTTTTTAGAATAGTTTTTTCAAAATGAAATTAAATATGGATAATTTGTAAAGCATTAAAAATAGTATGTCTCTCAAAATTTAGACTTATAAAAATTTATCTCTAAAAGATATGCACAAAAAAGAAGAATGGAAAATACCAGGAAAATAGATAAATAACAAAAAAATAGTTTTAAAATTCAAAAATTCAAATTCAAAAATTCACTTTTTCTAACTTAAAGGTGCTTCTTCACGACAATTTTCTTCTTTGGGAAAGCAAAATTGTATCCTCTGCATTTGTACACAGGTAGTGCATTATGAGCACGTGTGGAAGGTCGAAACTTTCTTATTTTAAGAAAATCTCTTCACAGACTTTTGTAACTTTAGTAGAAATACTTGTATTCCAATTTTCACCTTCAAATTTGCATTTCTGGGTCAAAAATAGTATTAAACCCCCTCAAAAATGACTAAGGTAGATACCCAATTGGGAAATGTTTAAAAGTAGTAAACTAATTTGAAAAAATTTGAAAAAATTACCCAATGTCTAAAACTACTACATATACTTTTATTCCAAATTTCATAAAAAACAAACATACTATGTAAAAGTTATGAGCAAAAAAAACATGTGTCCAAGGCCAAGGAGACAAAAAAATAGGGCAAATATTTCTTGCAATCACCTTTTTATACCTTATAATTAGAATATAGTATTCAATAGCATGCTTGAAAAAAGTTGTAATTTTTATCAATTGTGTTGAAATATGCCAACCTTATTCTTGTGACTATGCTATTTCAAATCCTATAACATCTTAAAAGAAAGATTGATTTATAGACATCGATCAATAGAGTGAGAGCAAAGATTGCATAAAGATAGCAAGCTAGCAATTGGGCAATTTGAATTCATTAAAATTAATGGCAAATATTTTTCCTCCACCAAAGAGTGATTGGCCAATTTATTTATCCATTTCTAATCTCATTGATACTCCCTTACAAAGTGCAATGACATAGATCAAATTAATAGTAATGTGCTAAAGAGTTTTGTTGTATTGTCATGCTACAACCTTTATATTGCACGTGGTCCAACTTATATTGGTGTATGGATTTTTGAGTAGGCTATTCTAGGATTGTTGCAAACAGTGTAACTTTTGGAATAGCATTTAGAAACAAAATATTATTTGCTACTTTATATTTTATAAGGTAAATAAAAATATATATATTTCAAACATTGTTTGTTCTAATGCTTGCAAATTCAATTGTGCAGTTGTATTGCTACTTTGGATAATAAGATACAAATTTGAAGTTTTGTTGGAAGATTAAATGTATTTCAGATTGTCCATTTTGCCCATTTTGAATTTTATTTTGTTATTATTTGTGAAAGTTAGCTTCAAGTTCCATTAGTCACCTTTGTCTAATATTTATTGCAGCTTTGTGTGTGATGAATTGGATGGCTAATTTTCTCACATGCTAAATTAGAGTAAACGCTTTCCAACAATTCCTTAATTTTTCTTTCTTTTGTGTTTATATTGTTGGAGATGAAATTGCTTTAGTAAATGCTTTAGAAGAAATTAGAGGAAAAGACATACTTGACATACAAATTGTGATTAATGCAATTATTGCATCTTTTGAGCTCATTGTCATTGTGACAAATTGTCACAATAAGCTCAAATAAAAAAACAAAAAAGATCGAATTGATTTTATCCTCCTGGAAGCTCAAAAAACAATTTAAATTTAATTAATTTTTTTCATACTTCACCCCCCCAACAAGCTTAATTTTTTTTTAAAGTAAATTAATTTTTTTTATCCCCCCCCCAGTGAATTCAATTTTTTTTTAAATTAAATTAATTTTTTCTGTACCCCCCATCTGACCCCTTTGTAATTTTAGGTGGGGGTGGGGGTGGCATTTGATATGGGATATATCCCATATCTCATACCCATATTCGTATCTTATACTTGTATTGTATATACATCTATATCCTATTTGTATCTGTACCATATCCATATTTGTACTGTATCTACATCCATATCCAAAGTTGTTTTTCAAGATCAACGACAACGAGAAGGGGAGGATTTTTAAAAAAAATTAATGGTTCTCAATTTGAAGGGGGGGGGGAGAGAGAAGAAGAAATGGACATGACACATCATTTTTGTTACATTGTAGCAAGTTGATGCAAGCAGAAGTTTAGGTTGCAATTACCCCATCCACCCTCTTTGTAAAAATAAAGAGCCGTTGATCTCGTAAACATAATAATCTTTGGAAAAATAATAATACGGATACGGATACTTTGGGATAAAAATGTGGATACATAATTTCAAATACAAAATATAGAATAGGCAGAACATGTAAAATACACATGGAATACATATGGGATATACATGAGATATACGTGTATGCATAAGGCCATACAAATATGGCCATACATTGTCTCATATTATTTGTAGGTGAAGCACATGTCACAAAAATACAAGTATGGGGTGAGTGGATATGTCACAAATACCTATGTCAATTTTCCAGCCAATGGCAAAGTGACACTTGTACCCCCTTTCACATTTTTTGGAAAAGTTCAATGGCCAATGACTGAATACTACTTGTACCTCTTTGAAAATAATTTGTATCCCTTTCAATGTTTTTCTTTGAAATTCGCATTTTCTCACCTCCTCTCCAATCAACTTAACATATTGCTTAATTAGATATATCGTCCAATATTTCTCTTGACAATGTTCAATTGTGAATGCCAAAGTTGGCATTCTTAGCTATGTACATGGACCACCCTTTGACACAATTTGTTGAATTATCTATAATATCCTTCATTTAGATATTTAACATATGCATTTTTCCTTTATACAAAAAATGATCAACCTTTGGTACAATTTTGGATATGGTGACTAATAGGTTTGCCATTTATTTTTCTTGTCAATATGTGTGTTTATTGAAAGATCTTGAAATGTCTTGCTTTAAATAAAATTTAATTTTTTGCATCCTCTAATTTTTGTTTTTTTATTGAATGTTTGAAGACTATATATAAATATCCATTGAAATATATATTTTATTTTTACTTACAAATTTGCTCTAATCAATGCATATTTGCTCACTCAAGATTTTGTTTTGTTTGTATATATAAGATTAGCACGTCTATTTGGTTGGTTATTCTTACACATTGCTACAAGTAAATTATCATCTTCTCATCTCTATCATTTACATCTTCCAATGATAATTTGATCATCATGTGAATTTAGAATCTTAAATCTACTAGAAAATATTTTTGTTTATATCAACAATTGTCCCATCAACATAATATCCCTTGGTGATATTCTAAATCTTGGTAACGGCTATTTATTGGACTTCTTGCTCTTGATATCCATAGCCATTGGCTTCAAGTGTTTGGGTGAATACTATTTCATTCAAAATCTTCTTTGAATCACTTTATTAGACATCTTTCAGTTAATTTGATTACATTTTCTCTGTATGTTTTTCATCTTTCTTATCCTTTATTTTTAGGTCAATATCTAGTACGAAAAGGAATTTGAGCTAAGGCTAGGTTTGGGTGTGGAGAGGATGTAGTACATTCTTGGCAAGCAAGGCAAGCCACAAGGACATGGCTGATAATAAGTGTTCCTTACTCCGCTTTTACTATTGTCAACGTTTGTTTATGGGATATTGTGCCATTGGCATTGAGGTATTAACAACACTCTAATATGACCTCAAATAATATTTTTATTCAATTTGATTCATTTCTGTATAAAACTTTGATAGATCTCTATTGATATAGTTGCATTTAGTTTACCAAGCTTCACCATTGAAGTCAAATAGGTTTCATATCTACTTCTTTATATGATTGCTGATGAAAAGACACCATTGATTGGGTTTGAGGTAATTATGTGTTTTTCTTGCTAAATCTTTAGAATGTACTGATGTCTTGTTTGTAGTATTCAATATCTTTAGCATATTTGGCAATTTGTGCATTTAAAAAAAACATTTAGAATGGCGTGGGTAGGCTACAATAATTGCTTTCAAAGCTCAGTCTACTTGTTGGATATTGCTAGTAGTTGCACTACGTAGTTGGGCAATTAAACAAAGTCAATTTAATTCAGGTGCTTCCACATTTGGAATCAAGTAGTTTCTTATATTAAGGAATACAACTTAAAGAATATGATATTGCTATAGAATGATTAATCTAAAAATTGTTGCCTATCTTAAAAATCACAATCGCTCATGGATATATCATATACCATACAATTGCAATTCAAAATGAAAATTTCCATTGCACAATGAGACTTTATTGTGCTACAATGTTATGTTTGACACAAATAAAAACGGTAGCTGATGTATGCACAGAATTTGACATAGAAAGGCATGCTCTTAAGACTAATTAATGAAATTTTTTTAATAGATTTTTTATGAAAATGTTTATATTGGTGTGAGCCTTCTTTTTATTTCAGTAGAAATGAATATTATAATTCATTTCATGTGAAAAATCCAATTTAGTATTTTAAATGATTGGATTCTATATGGTGTAGCCTTTATATAATCACATCTATCTTCTAGATTTTTAATTTTTAATTTTGAGTCTTAAATGAAACTTATAAACATACATACATACATGTATTCAATATTTTTTTCTTTATATTGGTCTAAAATCCAAGCCAACAATTGCACTTTTAATACAAAAATTAAGCAACTATCACTCATTGATCAACAATTAAACCACTATTAAAGTTACATTCATATAAAATGAATTAATTCTTAATAATTGATGGGACATACACATAAAACAAGTAATCCAAACACCAATAAAATCCGTTTAAAAAATCTTATAAAATCCTAATCATGTCATGCAATCGGCATAACTTCTTAAGCATGATTTGCCAAGGCCTCTCTAATTTATGTCATTTATCTTGCTTCAGAAGGAATTTATTTTAATTGTCCAAGGTCTAAATTTGAATTTTTTTGTGTGTTCAAAGAACTTTTCAATAATAGTAATTTCAAGGTCTAAAATTAAACTAGTGAAAAATTAGAAATAAATTAAAATTTATTTGGAAGGACAACAAGTTTGTTCCATGGAAGATTCCTAAAATAACTACACCTTGGTACTTAGAATAAGCAATTGAGCGTTTTTAGATCTTATCACGGATTCTTATTTATACATTTTTTGGACACCATGAAAATAAACTATATATTTTAGACAAGAATCACTAGAGGTTTGTTTAATTGAAGGGTTACAATTAGGTGTAGTTAATTTAACTAAAGATTATTGTTGCTAAGTAAACAAACCAAAATCTAAGGCAAAAATAGACACATTATGGCTTCTTTATACTAGAGGTGAGAAGTTGTGGACTAGCTTTCAACCAATGAGAGCTTCCAATGAAAACTTTATTATGAGGAATTCTAGGGGACCAGAGAATATATAAAACTTTTGTAGTAATTTTTTTAATATTCTATCAACGCTCCAATGGTTCACAACAAGCGGAACAATTCCAAAATAGTCTTTTAAAGGCTTCAAATCTCTCTAATGCAAGTGACTTGGCCACCAACCTTTGGTAGTGGCTTTTCATGCTATATGCTACAATAATACTGAAATTTAGTGTTTGCAATAGTAATTACAAGCCTTGATACTAAATGATAACAACACTACTAATGTTACCAACACTAAATGTCAACATGAACATATACTAATTGTCAAGTACTACAATTTTTGACCATGATCAAATTTTTTCCATATTTGATTTTAGTGTTAGCAAAGAAATTATTCATTCACAATAAAGAACTATAATCATGTACATATAGGTTATATTGAGTAGAATGCAAATGAAAAACAAATATAGTGTTTAAGAAGATGGATGTGCATCTTCACATGTGATTCTTTAGAAATTAGAAGTACAAGAGTAAAAAAAGCATTGCTTGTGTATAATAACAATGTTAAAAAATAGGATAATTTGACTAAGTCTAAAATACATAGGATCATTTACAGCAAAGAAGTTATGTGATCAAAGATAAAATTAATGAAACTTCATATTTGTAAATAAGAAAGGAAGAGATAATACACATTATAATTAGGCTAGTCTAGCATAGTTAGGCACATTTTACCCTCAAAATTATTGTTCATATTTTATTACAATTTCTTGAAGATGTAGAAATAACTAATTGACTAATTAGCCATTAATTGATACTAATTGACTAAATAATTAATGGCTAATTAGTGTCAATTAATGTCAATTAGTGTCAATTAGTGTCAATTGAATACAATGGTAAATAATCGAAATAACTAATTCTACACAGATGTAGAAATAACTAATTGACTACAATGGTAAATAATCGATAATGTTTGTTTTTCAGTCAATATGGTCCTCAACTTGGAACTAATACTATAGCTAGTATATTTTTCAACCCATATAACTTTTGTACGTTTATATACATTGGCTTAGAATGCATGAGCTTCTGCAAAGTATTCAAGAAGAATAGACTAATCCATCCAATTTTTTAGCTCCATCTTGTAACTAATCCCTCAAATGTTGTTATTAAGACCCCTAATAGGATAGTTGTTGTTTACATTAGTAAAAACAAGTATAGAAGCTTCAATCATTGATCGATGCCCCTCAGAGGTTCTTACAATTGTAGGCACAAAGACTCCATCTAAAAGACATTGAAACCACTTCAAGATACTTAACATTGGTATCTCTTTGAAATCCTAATGTGTGGTTGTTGTCTTATTGACAACAATATGTGTTTCATCCACATTTTTCATGAAATCTTCATCAAACAAACTACTAACTATGAACCCCCATGGCAATATATTCAAATGGGTGATCGAACACTACGATCACCCCTCTGCCAAATCTACAATCCAGTAAAAATTAGTCCAAAGTGTACACATATTGGTACAAAATGTATGAAAATTGGTACTAAATGGAGTCAAAATGCCATTTATACCAAAATTCAATATTGGCCTATCTGAATCAAAAGGTCTTTTCATAGATTCTCAAATTTAAAATAAACAAAAAATAATTTAAAACCAAAATTTGGCTCTCATACTAAAATCACACATTTGCTAGGATATTTTCTTATGTAGGTCCTAAAACACTAATTAAGTGCCTAGTCCGAGTACCTAAATATTATAGCATTGGATTTAGTTCTTTGAATTGTAAGAATGAAACTAGGCAAAAAAAAATACAACAATGGTAAACATGAATCTGTGATAGTATAAACATTTAATGTTTGTATTCCATACATTTGATTAATAGATGAAATTCACTTTTTGTTATGCAGTTATCAATGTATGCAAAATATAAGACTTCAATTTATCTTTTATTTATTTTTTAAGTCACAAAAAATATAGGAGAATTGACTCCCAACTTTCATCTTGTGCAGAAATTTTGCCATGATTACAATTTTGGACAATTGTAATGTGTTTTTATCCAAATGGTGTATTGTGTACAATTCTATGTGTACTTCTTTTTCAACATTGCAAGTCAATTTGCCTTGTTGAAACAACAAGACAATGTTGTGAACGCCCATCAATTGTTGAATCCAACTATGACATAACTTCATCACAAAGTTTAGACCCTACGATTTGGCAACAATTATTGTGCGGTTATCGTTGTTTCATGGGTTCGTACCATAATCGCACTGACTCATTGTATTTTTACACATTGAATCAGTGCAAAAACAATGAATACCAATAGCGTACGGTTTATGTACTTTAATTATACAATTGTTGTGTCAAAATTGCACAGCAATCATATACTTAAAGTACATAAACCATACGCTATTGGTATTCATTGTTTTTGCATTGATTCAGTGCGTAAAAATACACTAAGTTAGTGCAATTATGGTATGAACCCATGAAACAACAATAATCGCACGATAATTGCTGCCAAATCGTAGGGTCTAAACTTTGTGATGTTCTCTGTACAAAGCCTATTGTCTTTTTTATTTATGGACTAAATAGTTTATATAGAATTTAGAGTCAACCACACTGAAAGAGCTAGATCATTTAGTAATTTAGACAAAATATTACACCATCCTTTTTGAGTTGCTCAAATGCATCAAGGAATATAAGATGAAGTTACAACCCCTATCAAAGTACTTGTGTTAGCAATGTAAAGTGTCAAATGTATAGGCAGTTATTACTCCTTTTAAAGGGATAGTGAGTGGATAGTGACAAACCATGTTAAAATTCTGTGCACTGAACATCAATTACAAATTTGGTACACTTGTCATTTTTTCATGGGAAAAAAAACATTTGAATCAACTCAACATTCTACACTCATATACACCCCATCACTTCCAATATGAAACTTCCAATACCGGTAGTGACAAATTGTCAAAAACAATGAAAACTGAATATGAACTTAAAAACAAGTATACACCGATTCGCATCCTCTTCAGCATGGTGCCTCACACAACCAACATTTCGATTTGTTGCCTTCTAAGGTAGAAGGTTCAGAAAGCGCTCATCTAAGGGAAAAAAGACCTCTATACCAAAATGGGTGGACCCAAAGTTTTTTTATATTTTTGTGGAAGAAAGAGAAATGAGGAATGCAACAGTGGAAATCTTAAGTTTAATTTTCTGACTTGAAATGAATAAGATATGATTTTTCAAAGTCAAAAGGTGCACAGGTCCCTATTAATGCTCATAGGTGCAACTATAATCAATCAAAACATGCCATTGAATGGAGCTAGTGAGTTTAAGAATGATCCCAACCATGCCTTTAAATGGAAACAATGATTCTAAGAATGATCCATTGTTTGTTTCCATTCAATTCACTCCCGATGGTAAATCAAAATTTATTGCAACCGCTAAACACCCCAGGGTTCCTCTCATAGCTTCAAATCAAATTCAAAGTGCTGTAACTTTTGCATATGATGTCCAAATTCAATCAAACTTATTGGAAATTTGCACTCTCTCTTCTAGTTTGTGTGATAAAATTTTCAAATCAATACAAGATGTACTGATTTTTTGGAAGCCAATCAAAGCTCATAGGTTCAATTTGAGTCCACAAAAATGCATTTGATGGCTGCAAATTTGGGGCTTGTATCTCCTTCATACAATGTTAATTTTCAGTAAAATTTGTTGGTTTATGTTTCCCTTGAAGTCTAGTTGTTGTGGTAAGATTTTCATGTCAATCCAAGTGGTTTTGAATGTTTGGGAGCAATTCAAAGTTTAAAAACCCAACATTTTTGGATTACAATGACCTTTGGCGGCTTGTTTCTTCTTCATACAATGTCCTTGTTTCTAAAAAAAAAATTGGAAAAGTTGCGCATACTAGTCTAGTTTGTGTGGTTAAAATTTTACATCAATCCAAGAAATTATGAGTGACTGAGAAGCATTTTAGTAGAAGGAGGTTCAGCCTCAAATGTGTTTCTTGCAATTTTTTGACATTTCAAAGTCATTCTGCAGACCTCACCAAATTCAGGTCTTTATTATGAGTAAAATCACACATGATGATGAAGCATGTCACCTGTTCAATAGCCTAAAATCACACACATGGGTTGGCAATTTCTCATCACATGAAGTCATTTCCATTTCTACATCCCATGTGCACTGTTTTGGGCACTTCTGTAGGGGCGGTTCATAATGTCCAAACTATTTTTGAGCCTCCTCTTATATATATACAATCCAGTTCCTGTAATTCTACACAAACACAAACTGAAATTGAAACTTTATTTTTGACAAGCAAGTATGAACTTCCAGAAATGCATGTGTTAAGGTTGAGAAAAACAGTGCCTGCCAATATTACATTTTGAATTCAATAGTAACATGGTCCCCTAAATTATACTTCCTCGTTCAAAAATCATAAACCAGAAAGTTCTAAACTCTTGCAAATTTAGTACAAGGGAAAACTTTCATAAATAAGACTAGAAGCAAAATGATTTTCACACTTTTGTGATTACAATGATTATTTTCTGAAATTGAATTGCTACAAGGACCCCTGTAAGTTAAACTTCCTCACTCCACCATTGCCGATTTGAAAACCCTAATGCCTAAGTGCTTGCATACTTTATATGAAGGTACTACTTCTCTCCATTTGCTAATTCGTCAACAAGACTCGATTCTCCCACTCTTGTGATTTCAAAGGATTACTCCACAAAGTTCAAGAGCCAACACAAGTGATGGCAAGATCTGCGCCCTTTTCTTTTCTAGTAGCCACGATCTCCCTTACCAAGCTCACCTCGAACTTCGGTCAAAATGTGTCTGAGTTCCACAAAAATTTACATTCTAACAAACATGTTATGTTTGATTTCCTGCACACTAAACCTTACTGCGCTTCATTGCAAGCTGTGGTCAGGTAGAAACCATAGCGATCACAACAATTACGAAATCCTGAAGGCATGTGATCTAGGCCAAATTCTCACACTGAAATTACCTGAAACTTGTTGGAACTTGCCGAACTCATGTCGGTAGCTCTACTCCCAGGCAATCAACACAATTTTCCTCAAGCTCCAGCCCTGATTTAAGTGTGGCGCACCGCAAACTTGCTGAACCCTAATCTCGTGATCCTAATCTCTAATCAACGGCTAAGTTGATCTCTACGCTCATCCATGGCTATGGTTTTTTGGGATTGATTGATGATAGGGGAGGGGGGTCAATTTTCTTTCCACACAAATTGGCAACAGGGGATTTTTCAAGGAGGAGCCAAGATGGAGCTGTCTACCGGTTTTCAGGGGATAGTGTTGATGAAGTGTCCTTCATCAACAATCATTTTTTGTTTTCCAAGATGACTCTTGTTATACTAATATGTCAATAGTAAATTTGCATCTCCATTATTGTTGTAAAATTGGTCTCGATGCTTCCATCGACGATATCCTTTCATAATATTTATGCTCTTTTGCAGGTTTGTCCTTGGAATTGTTTAGAAAAAGCCTAAATCACCTACCAAGCCTCCAACGTTGTAGATGGCATGCTGAGCTTGAGTATAAGCCCCTCAAACTCAAAATTGGAATCACGTAATGGAATTGAAAATTAGTCACAGTTGTAGGAACAAAACCTAGTTATGAAGCCCTAATTGGAATTGTAACATAAAATTTAGTAGCCTTACTACCCACTCTATTCTCCTTCATGCACCCTCCTCATTACATTTGGAACTTCCACCTATCCACTTACCTATTGATGTAGTATTGTTGGATGTGAAATATTCCACACCATCTATTGTAGAGCCAAGGAAGTGACAGTGCATACTACTTAATGTTATGAAAGCATATGAAATTCCGATGTGATGGAAGGTTGGATCATCAAGTTTGATGTAAGCTAGCAAATGAAACCTCAGCCATATGCCAAATGAAACTTTAATTGGGAAGAATGTAACTTGAAGTGGGAAGCCAAACGTAACCTAAACTGAGAAGCCACACAAATATTTGGAAGCCTCAAAGTAAAATGAAAGGTTGGGTAGACGGGACAATGTGAAAGGGAAAGATGAAACGTAGAAACAATGAGGGCAAGGAGACAAGGATAAGGGCGTGAAAGGTAAAAATGACAATAATTGTCAACCAAATGATAGTTACTTGGGCTTCAACACTAGGGGCAATAACAATATTGATAATATAATATTAAATTTATTATTATTATAATTAAAAATAATAATAAATTCCCTTATCCCATGAAAAAAACAAAATCGAGTTACCTTGTTCAGATAGTTAGGTAGTAGGTTCCGAAACTGACCCTTTTCTATTTCCACCATCTATATTTTGGCCTTGAATGATCACCTACCCTCATCCTATATTGGTATAGGGGTTCAAGAGACTAATAATCATTGGGAGTTGTTCATGTTGTAGCCACATTAATGTATTAAGTTTAAGAAACTTTAGTTGTATTTTGATTTTATATAGGATAGTTCATCAAAGGAATGGTACACTATCTATTTTTTTCCTGAAAATTTGATTTTTGATATTCAAAATAATTTAATTTATTTTTGAACAAAAAATAAAAAAATGAAGCTTTTGAAGTGTAGTTCCTTTTTGACTTGGAAATTTGATAAATTCCTTAAAATAAGCATTTCTTAGTGAAGTTGGAAGTTGAGAATCTATAACCAAGTTTCTAAATATGGAATGACATAAAATTTTCTTTATACTACAATGTTCCATTCTATAATTACTTCTATTCTGAATGTTTTAGAGTTTTTGAACATGATTTGTATTTGATACTATTTTTTATTTTTTTTAATTCTTCAAAATTTCATAATAATTTGAAGTTTCACAAAAATTATTAAATTTTTTTATAAAAAATAATAAACATGTCATTTCTAACTTTGAAAAAATAAATCCAAAAGGTTTAACTCATAAATAGTGAAGAAATGGAGGATACAGAGCTCAGGACTTTCAAGTTTGACCACACGGTGATAGGCTCTGTCCTGCCTGTGGGATCCCAAAGAGAATTCTCAGAGAGGGTCCGTCTCTCTTGCAAGTTTCTTATTTGAGCCCTTGGAGTGTTGGAATCAATCCAACAAGTCCGACGGACTTACGGCAGCATTGCGTGGAATCAACTGCACTCAACAGGCGTCTCTTAGAAGTTATCCCTGTTTAGGATTCATCTTGTAGAATTCGGAAGAAAATTCATTGTGTATGTTTCATTCTTGCGTATGTTTCAATTGATTGCTGGTGGAGGCTTTTGCTGAAAGCTTCACGAGGAGGGCTGAGGCGATTTGATTAGGTTGCTACTGGAAAAGCAAGCGAGTGCTCCAGTGACAGAGCCTTGTTGAGTTTTAGGATTTTCTGATCTGTTGAAGCGGAGGAGCCTCGCGGACACTCGAGGAGAAAGAATCACTCTCGGTGATTTGCTCTTCCACAAATGCAACACGGAGAGCCCTAATACTGCACGGGGGGATTCGCAAGTAGAGTTAGTGTTTCGGACCATGGGGTGGGTGGTAGGGCACGCGGAGGCGGACAAGGAGGAGAATCAGCCTTTGACAGCCGCGGCAGTCCCGAAGGACGACTACAACGTCGCCTATATCGTTTTCTTTCTCCTGGGTGCCGGCTTTTTGTTGCCATGGAACTCGTTTATCAGCGCCGTGGACTACTTCGATGTCCTGTACCCGCACTCGCATGTCGACCGGGTGTTCTCTCTCGCGTATATGATTCCGTGTTTCCTTTTCCTGCTGGCGCTCACGTTCTACGGGCAGCAATACCCCTCCCGACTGCGAATCAACCTCGGCTTGCTCATCTTCTTGGCGGTCTTCGTGTTGGTGCCCGTCATGGACGAAGTCTGGATCACGGGCAACAAGGGCACGAAGGGCACGCATTTGTTGACGATCGGGGCGGCGAGTGTGCTGGGGCTTTGTGATGCGCTCGTGCAAGGGAGTCTCATAGGGGCGGCAGGGGAGCTTCCGGAGCGGTACATGCAGGCGTTGGTTGCAGGGACTGCTGCCTCAGGTAAGGAATCTTATCATTGTGCACTCTGTTTCTGAAAGTTAGGCAGAATCCAACCCCCATTACAGTGACTGACGCAGTCAGTGACCAGGCTGTGGCAATCGGAGTCTCTATATGCCCTTGCTTAAGATCTTTTGTTGTGTATCTGCGCATTTCTTGAAGAAATGGGAGTACAAAATGCTTCAAAATGCTTCAATTCCTTCAACTCGGATTGGTCGCTTCAAGATACTCTTCAACTTCCATTGCTTACTTTCGTTAGCTTGTGACGGTTTTGGAGACCGTATACCTAGGTTTTACTTTTTGGATGGTGACTTGTTTAGGTGTACTTACCTTAGTGATGCTGCGTATACGTAACCCTATCTAGCAACACACTGTGCAATTGCACATGTCCTGTATATTCTGAGAATCTATCATGTTGTGTGCACATCTGATTGGACAAATTCTCAATCTGTCAAGTTGTGAGCACGTGTGAGTGCATTTGGAAGCCCATTTGGAAGCCCCCAGAGACCGCATTACAGAGGGTTGAGTGCATTTTGAACTTTTCATTGGTTCATCGTCATATCAATCGAAGCTATTGACTCTTTTGTTTGTCCGGTTCTCAATAATTGAATCGGAATGTGGTGTTATATGCGCAGGTGTGCTCGCATCTGTGCTACGTGTGATAACAAAGGCTTCAATGTCACAAACAGTCAGAGGATTGAGGTTGAGTGCGGATGTTTACTTCATAGTGACGGCCATTTTTCTGCTAGTGTGTCTTGTTTCCTACAATATGGTCTACAAGCTACCTATCATGCTGCATTATAACAGCTTGAAGATCGGAGCAATGGAATCGACTCTATCAACAGGTGGACCTCATGACGTCAGCGAATTGGGTTTGAAAACGGATGCAACCGAGATTTCGCTCATCACTACCGCGGATTCGGAGTTGACCAATTTTGCCAAGCCTGTGAGTTATTGGCATGTGTGGGGGCAAGTGCAGTGGTTAGCAATCTCAGTGGCCTCGATATACATGGTTACGATGGCCATTTTTCCTGGATATATCTCTGAGGACGTGCATTCAGCCTTCCTGGGGGACTGGTACCCGGTGCTGCTAATCGGTGCTTATAATGTTGCGGATTTGACTGGGAAAATCCTTACCAGCGTTTACATGGTGGAGAATCAAAACCTCATGGTACGGGCTTGCTTTGGACGGCTGATATTCTTCCCCTTATTCTACACTGTTCTGCATGGGCCGGCCTTTTTCCGTACCGAGCCTCCCGTGTTTCTCTTGACATTCTTACTGGGCCTTTCAAATGGCTATTTGACTAGCGTTTTGCTGATCGTGGCCCCCAAGAATGTTTCGATTCTAGAATCAGAGACTGCAGGTATAATTATGACCCTTTTCTTAGTCACCGGCCTTACTGCAGGCGCGCTTCTCGGGTGGGTCTGGATTATTTGATCACCTGTTTTTAGATTTTTTATTTAGCTTCGTTTATTTTCGGTGCCCACTTGAATCTCTTACTTGGTAAGGCACAAGTAATTGATGAACCTCAATAATTTGAGCTACTGTAAACTTCCCTGTTCTAGTGAGACTACTAAAAGATCTTCTTGGGGTTAGAGTGAACAACTTCTGGAAGAACACTAGGTTACCAGGGCCTCTTCATTAGATGCCATCCCTTTCATTGTTCGTCGTAGCACTGGCTATTTCGTCCCACGCTGGGCTTGTACATTTTTCTATTAATTGTATCATTTCCTGATTAACATTGACTACTGAGTTCGGTGCAGGCATACCTGAAATGGTTTACCCTAAACCTTTACACCATGAGTGGCATCCTTCTGCTAATACATTATGCATTCTACAATGATTTTGGATTTAAGACGGTATTATCACTTCAAAAGAGGCAGACAGACCCGTCCCCGACTCAGTTAAACCCCCGCCGTTATCTCAATTTTAAAAAACAGACGGCCCCCAAATGCCGTCGATCTAATTTTTCCAAATAAATCAGTTGCTGCTGTCAGTGGCGCGGAGAGAGATCTCAGTTGTCTGCAGAGATTAGGGTTTAGAGTTCGTCTCTCTCCTCAAGCTCCCACATGTTCGTCCGCAGAGATTAGGGAGAGAAACTTCTCGCTTGCGGGGTAACAACTGCCTTGGGTTGGTCGTGTTGAAGTTTAGGTATGTACATCTTCTCTTCTTTTCTACTGCTTTGAGATTTTAGGGTGGTTCTGATTCTTTTGCAATATTGCAATGGAGTAGGGATAAATGTATTGTCTACTTACTTGTGAGGGATGGCTTGCTTTGCTTTTGAATGTTGTCTATGTTAGTACAGGTAGAACTTTCTTTAGTGCATGGTGTTGGAACTATAGAAGTACCTATTCCTAATAACTTAAGCATTTCAGCCTATAAGAGAAGGGAAATTCGTTGAGAAATTGAGCTCAATAAGTGCAAACATAAGGATGAGGGAGAATGCCAAAAGAAAAAATGATTTCCCCCCCCCCAAGAATGAATATTTTATTCAATATAAATGTAGATTTTTCTTTGGGATTCATTCAGGTTTCATAGACTCACCTATTGTGATTAGCTTTGGCACTTCTCCCCAAGCAAAGAGGAAAGAGAGATGAGTGGATGAGAAGGTGCAACAAAGAAACTTCCTCAATGAATAGTGCCATGTAATGTTGCATCTATATAATGTCCACAATAGGTCAACCTAAAAAGCCATGATAAGGGGCTTGTTTAAAATAGGTACTTCTATCATATATACTAAGAGAGATTTATGCATTTAGAAAGGTGCAATGAATGGCCACCTAATAGATGTCAACTTTCAACACTACTTTTCAGAAAATATACTTCAAATTAGGTCCACCTAAAAACTCCATAATTGATAATTATGCACTAAGAGAAGATGCATTAAGAGAGGTTTTACATGTATGATGTTATTGAACTCAAGGTTAAGTGTACATTGTATGGTGTTGTTTACTAGCTGCTATGAGGCTTGTGGAATTCAAATTGTTGCTCAAAACGATCAATTCTAGGTGCTTTCTTTTTTGTTGTTTCAATGATAGATGTTTGTAAATTTCTCTAATCTTTTTGTTAGATATCATAGAATGATACGGACTACATTATTTGTTTTGCTTTGTAGGTTAGGAATTGACATGTGTTGATTTTTGACAATAATGGTAGTTTGTCACATACATTACAATGCTACAATGTACTCAACCTAGAAGTACTTATAAGTAAAATGCCTATTGATCTCTACTAGTGTGACCAAAAAGTGCACATTCAAATGCCAAAAAGATACAATTTTGACCTATAGAATTGTTCACAAAACTTCTCTAATTTGATTGTGAGATGATTCAATCTTGTTGTATATCATCTTGACTTACCCCAAAATTGTATTGTGTTTAAATGCGCCACTTCAATATATTCTCACTCTATTTACATATTATAAATCAATATGTACCTATTGTTGAATTTTTTTATAACATCTATCAAAAGGCTTTGACCCTTCATAACTTTTGCATATGGTATCCAAATTTTGCATTTTTTTTATGCATAATAACTTCCTTTCATTTTGCCAACAAGAAAATATAGATATTTGACCAATCTAATAATGATAACTATGTACATTAGAGAAAGTTGCACTTTGGGGTGTCTCTACTTTATATTTTGTTTGAAATGAGCATTTTGAAGAATTGTTGCTTTTTTCCTTTTTTTCATTAGTTTTGATGATTTGGGATTTATTAGTAGAAGGATGCTAAGGCCAAAAGTGGCTAATGGATGATTTTAAAGATTATTGTAGAAATGAAAAATTGTCTTAAAATCAAGTGATAATGTTAACTTTGGCATAGTATGTTGGTAATAGGTCTCATCTTTTGGAGCTAATAGAACCTATAGTTTTCAATTGGAGATTAAATAAAAGGTTTTCTAAGACAAATCTAATGAAACCAAATCCAACTACCAAGTTCTAGAAAGATCATGGTATAAATGATTAAATGACTACCTAGAAATCATGGTTGTAGATAACAATTAAAGATTTTGAAGCTTTTTATATGACAAGGTGTTATGAAACTTCACTTGTATATCCATAGTTATGAATAACTATAGTACTTTCCTACGTAGCATCAAACTTCTTAAATCCTAAAAAACCATGGCCTTTTTCATTGTCAATAAGTCCTAAGAAGTCACGACTGCCAATTTAATTGCAAAAAATATAACTTTAAAAATAAATATCAAATTTCTATATCTAATCAAATTATCAACTTGAACTAAACTAGTATGAAAATGTGTCAAAGAATTCCATAAACTTTGACATCATAGATTGCAAGATATTTGCATTTAAACCTAAAAAAATGTTTTTTCTTGAACCATGTTTGACTATATTATATGGCTTTGAATCTTCTTAAGATAAAAAAACTTCCATTATATAAAGTGAGTTGAAATTTTTTCTACTAAATACTTGAGTTGAAGGTCTTAGGAATAATTTTTAAATAAACCTTAATTTTCATTTTTTAAGAAATTGCTAAGTAGAAGTAGGTATAAGATAGAAGGCAAAAATAAATAAAAAGTTCTAAGGTGGATTGAACATATTACTATAATTTCAACTATGAGATTCTTTTAGCAAACAAATTAAACCATGTGGAACTTCTTTTTTTGAAAAGTTGTCAAAATTGAGTCCAATAAGTTATTTTCTCAAAAATATGTTATGATTGTCTGCAATCTTGGCATAGCCAATGAACCAATTATTGTTTTTATGTAGACAAAAATGTTTCTACTAGAACCAATTTTTTTCTTAAATTTTGAATTTTTTTGATGTTTTTGCCAAGTAGGATTCAACATTTTGAGCTTAGTGTGGCATGAGTTTTGCTCCCATGCAATGATTAAAATAAAAAATTTATTCTTCTAAAGCTAATACATTTTTCTACATAAAAAATCTCAAAAGATCATGCCAAAAATTGAGATCATAGGAACCTATTGAAACTTTCATTTGTGCCTTGGAGAGGCATGTAATCCTTCTAGGGCTAATTCCCAAATCTCTTTTTGATATTATGTTAAATTTACTTCAATATCATCATCTGGGTCATAGAGAAAGATTGTTTTTTTACAAATTTAGACATTTTCTATATGAATAACACACTATTTGGAAGAAAAATTGCCTTAGGTCTTCATCCACATAGGCTTTAGAGTGCTTAAGGATAAATGTTACAAAAATCGTCCATTTGGCATTGAATGGTACTGCTTCAACGAATGATACTACTAATTAAAACAATTTTATCAACAAAACAATGTTCTATATAAAAAAAAAATCCTGAAAAAAATAATATGTGGTTTACCTCATTAATTTGACGGATGGATGTTAGTATTGAAAATTGAATGTAATTTTGCTAGTTCTTTGAAATTACATGTTACCTATCTAACTGCATTGCCTAAGTGAGGAGAAATGACATCTAAATGTACTTTGACATATATTCACATTTGATCTATAGAAGATATTTGACACATATTTAAGTGTAACTCTTCAAAATCTTGCACAAATGAATACATATTGATTTTGAGAATGAACACCACTTCAAAGATCAATATTCCATTTGGTTTATAAGTTATCAATCACTATCTTGAATTCTTATAGCTTTTGCATATGATATCCAAATGCAATAGAAATTTGACACATTATTCTAAAGAGGTTATTACATTAAAGAGGGGTCATTTGCATTCATGATGTTTGTATGTGGTGGGACCGGCAATTAATATTACTTTAGAGAGTGTTGTTTATTAAAAATTCTATTGTAATGCATTTTTAGTGCATTAGAATTTTCTTTGATTTTCTAAAAATATATTTGGAAATTTGACCCATTTAATAATATTTGTTATACTAAGTGTTGAATTTCTAAATGTTCAACCATCCTTTAAATGAATATTGTATATTTTAAAATGTCCTCTCATTGAGAAAGTTTCCAAAAAGATCCCATAATATATGATTAGAGGTTTTTTTTCTAATACAAAATATTTTTGTCTATATGGAAAAATTTGATTCAATCTACATGGACTAGTGATAAAAAATAGTTATGAAGCACATTGTTTTGCAAGCAATCATAGCATCATCTTGAGAAAACAATCTATTGGATTTCAATTTTGACAATTAAAAAAAAAGTTTCACATGATCAATCTTTTTACTTAAATAATCTCACCATCTGAGCATATACGGACACTCTACTATAACTTCATGTCCAAATATGCTTCACTTCTCAATCAATCAACGGTTGCACATATTATCTATTCTCCAAAACTCTCTATAATCAAATTACTAATTGTAATCTTAATCTTGACCTAATAATAGTCCATAGTTGTTCCACAAAAAGTGTTCAACCAAAAATTACTAAAGGCATGTTCTCACTTGGCCTTAGGGTGGATGAAAAAAGTGGTGGTTATTGTTTGTACAGCCGCACATGTTCACACCAATGTCAGGTTTTATTCGTTAAACCTACATAGGGTCCCTGCTAGGAAATTCATAAGTACGTTGTTAAGTAGACAATTGCCAATTGTTAGGCAAAATTTTTGGCTTCAATTGAAGTTTTTTTGTAGCAACACTTTCTTAGTGAAACAAAAAATTCAAAAAATCTCAGAAGTTTAAATGTGTTGCTTTCTAATCTCCGCTGCAAAGCTTCATTACAAAAGAGAATTTTTTTTTATTGTTGATAAAATTTTCAGTTTGGCTTTTCTAACAAATCCGAGTTGCAATAAAACAAGCATTCCATCTATTGTTGATGTACACATTTTGTCACTGAGCATGCTCTTCAAGATTGTTTTCAAAAGTGAAGATCAAAATGGCTTGCAATTCAAAATTTGCAACCTACTTTGTATATTAAGCTTTGAACTTTGCAAATCAAGCTTTGAACTTTGCAAATCAAGCTTTGGATCAAGTTTAAATTTGCAACCCACTTTACAGATCAAGCTTAGAATTTCCAAGTTAACGCAATCTTGCCTTGCCAACAAGTAATCTTAACTACCTAAGGTTTCTAGTTCAAAAACCAAAGCCTAGTGCTTCAAATTTGACTACATATTTGTATACTTCAAGAAGCTAAGAAAACCCCTTCAAGATTCATAGATGTGGACTATCTTATGAAGTTGATGTAAATTATTGAATCTCAATAGACCTTAAACAACAAGACAATCACGTAATCCTAGATCTCTCATTCTCAAAATGGATTAAGAAAAAATCTCTTGAACCTGAAATATGTCACTCAAAAGCTAGCTTCACTTGCTTGTAGGAGGATAGTGGCAAAGTTGTAAATAGACACCGCAAATATCATAACATTGTAATTAACACTAGGTGTGAATGCACGTTATTGATATTTTTTATTGCTATTTCCCGAACCTTTTATTTGGCAAAACATATTCAATTGATCTCAAAGTTGAATTTTTATCTTTTAATAACTAGTTCTATCAAACACTAGATGAGAATGTACCTTAGGAAAAATTTCTATTTCTCTAAAGCAGCTCAGGGCACTAAAAAATCAACAATCTTTGTGTATGTCTCTTACATGTAATAAATTGTCATTGTAAAGTTTACCAAATACTAACATATCACAATGTTAGCAATTATCAAGATAATAATCCTATCCATACAACACCATTACAAACACCATCACAAATCAAGGAGTTTAGTTCTTTGTAGCGGTGCTTGACAAACTAGAAATGGATTTAGTCAAGGTGCATGCCTTTCTAGGGTGTCTTAATTGCTTCCATGTAAGAAAATTGGTTGATTTTCTCTGCATTTGAAGGATACCAATGAAGTCCATAAAATTGTTTCAATATGTATTCTAGTTGTGAATACTCTCCTATTTCAATCTTCACCACTCGTGATGAGACAAGAAAACCCAAAATCAATTAAGCAAACACCTCCCTGAGACCCCAACTTTTTTTCATGACCATGATATAATTAATGCATCAAATGTCCCCATGAAGAATCCCAAATTTATGCACAACCTCAAATGCATCAAATGTTGCCTTCATTGCTTTTGGGGTCAAAACTCTTGCAAATTGTGCATCTAGCATATTTATACCATGCTTCATGTAACATAATACAAGACCTAACCTACTACATGGACACAATAAAGCAAGCTCATTATGTAGTGTATCCATTCCAATCTCAAAAATTGTTGATGTTTTTTGTCACAATGTACACAACTTTGCTCTCTATAGTAATTATGTAAAATACAAGTGTTGGTACACACAAGATATTACATAAGTTGTACACATATATAATTTGAAACTTTCAAAAACACGAATTTTTTTTACAAGAAAGAAGAATCACCTTTGCACTGTCCAAATCAAGCGGCACAAGTTTCATTACAACATGTTGATCCTCATATGTGTCACATATAACACATCTATTCCAACCTGTCGCAAAGAAATGCTTTGCCAAATACAAATGTTCTATGCACAAGTCTTCTACAAACATTCATACTAGATGTTGATGTCAAGCTTCTTGTAAGGAAATACATGCCCTTTCTTGTTAATAGATCATATGAATTATAGATGGATACCAATTTCATGCTACAAAACTGCATTAAATCCATTTCACTATCAAGACTCACAAATTCACTATGAGCATCCAGAACAAATGGTGGCACTTACCAAAGACCAATATATCAGAAGGTTCCGCTCTCCTAGGGATGGCGTATCATTAAAAGCCTCGCTTTGCTTTGTAAATAATCTTGTAAGTTGTCTTCAAAAATGTCTTGAGAACTGTCTTCAAGAGATTTTTCCACTGAAAACATTAGCAGCTGCATATAAAAATATAACCCTATTAGCACCTAGGCACTTGCAACATTATTAGTAGATAAAGCCAATTGCATTCAAATGGTAGTCCATAATACTACAAAACCAACCGTTACCTTGTTCTAATTCATTAAATTATTGTAGGTCTTTGGCTACTATATTTAAGATGTAGGGAAGTGCACTCTAAAATATAGAACTACCGCAAGTTATATATAGCTTCAACTACATGTAAGGTATTCCCTATACAATATACAAAATACAATACATCTAATGTTGAAATCACTCTATAGCCCAAATTCATTTTTTGCATATATTTGTAGGTCTGGTACATTGGGCTTGACCAAGCCTCAAATTGAGTGGGATGGTAATGAGTACTTATTGATAATCCATATAAGTGTAGTAAATTTGGACATTCCTTATCTACATGCCTCGACACATGCTCAAAATAAAGACTGAGAAGCAATTCATTTCTACTACAATGAAATCTCAACTTTCAAATGCAAGCACAACATTGCAAACACCCAATCCCTCAAATGGAAGCACTTTAGTACATTCACTTGGCCTCTTCAAAGATACTTGGGTTGAAGATCTAGAATTCAAATCAAATTTCACCAAGAGTAAATTGCTAAGAACGACACGACCCATCCATTTGAAGGAGACAAAAAAATAGTCATGCACCACTGCCTCATTTGATAGAGGAGCAGACACAAACTCATCAATTGGTTGATGTCTTTGATCAACACTACTTGCAAGTGTAATATATAATTTGATATTTGATACCAATGATATAATATTCTAACAATCTAGTAGGAGATGGATATTGGCATAATCAACTCCTTTGGGCGTGTGTTGAGTTCTAAAAGGAAGAAATTCTATTTGTAGCACTTGTTGAAGCCATTGTTGTTGAATAAGTAAACCAAATCCTACAAGAAAATGAAATCCTTATGAGAACCTATACTTCAAAGAGCATGAGTCGACAACCAACATTGCTATCATTATTTTAAACTAGGGTGTCCAAGGTTCGTAGATTGAAAAAACACTAATTGAAATATCAAACTAAAAACATTCTACTATTAACTTCTAAAAAGGTTCTAGTGTATTATGTTGGGTAGTTCTTAAGACACAAAATAAATAAATGTACATAAAAATGTTAGTCTAAATAAGCACATAAATTAGCAAATCAGATTACATGTGGTTTTGAAAGCCTATGTAGTCATTGTAAAAGAGATGATACAACTATAAATCCTAAATCAATACACTGTTGTTCTCAACTTGATATGGTTCTACTAAAAGAAGTCCTATCAACAATTTTTCACCAAAGTATTTTATATAATATCCTTCATACTATAGAGGCAAAGAGCCTTACACCCTATATGTACCAATTTTTACAAGGAAATCAATGCATTAGATACTTTGCCAAAAAGAATGTTATCACAACATCACAAAGTTCTCTATCATGAATTGTCATTGGTAATCATATGATTTATCATTGGACACTGCTTTCATGTTACATTTGTTCATTTGGAAATACTATTACAATGTGATATTTTCATTCATGATTACAATGCGGTTTAGGCATGTCATTCATATTTGAATTTGAAGTGTTGAAGTTGCACAATAACTATGCATGACAAAATATATATGACTTCAGTGATTCAACAATGGGCGACCTACTTTATGCAGTATTAGTACTTATTTAAGACATATAAATTTAGCGCAATAATCACACAACATCATGTTTGTGCACAATTATTGCACTAACACTACATTTTATTATCTTTCACAATTTCAATACTAAGTCAATTGGAAAGCAAGAATTGTGTTCAAAATAGAATTCAAACTTCATTTATGCATAGTAGAATAATTATTATTTGTAATCTTTGAACTAATAAAGTTGAAAAATTAAGTAAAGTTTCATTTCCACAAATCTGTTTGAGATTTCAATCTTCCATTCAAAAATTATGAACAAATTTCAAAGATGATGTTTGAAAATGTTAAAAGAAATTCCCTTCCAACCTTTCTCTGAAATTTGTCCATAACTTTTTATTGGAGGCTTGAAGTCTCAAAAAAAATTGGAAAGTGAAACTTAACTTGATTTCCCAACTTTTCTTAGTTCAAAGTTTTTTGCAAAAGCTATTCTATTATGCCTAAATGAAGTCTAAAATTCTAGTTTTAATACAATTCCTAAGTTTTGACTATGAGCGGTCCAACTCTCATCTTCAAGTTATTCCATATCCTTTGAGTGTTCATTGAATGGATTTTAGTATGAAAAGGCCTTCCACCCTCCATTCCCACGAAGTGCCAATGAAGTGATTCCTTCATTATGTCATGAAGTTTCTTGATGGTCTATTGATGGAATTAGTTCAAGCTAAAATTTAATGGCCATTAGAATGTATACTAATCAAGTGATGACAAACAAAATGCAAGAAATTTAATTAAGTAAAAATTATTGTTAATTAGAATGGTGATCAACAATTGAATACTGACAATTCTTTATAGAACATTGATATCATTTAATAAGTGTCGTTGCAAATGACATTATTGTCATGGATTTTTCATGTACTTCAACGTACATAAAATGCATGACAAAGATAATAAATTTTTGTGCATAATTTGTGTCTTTTGCTCACTTATGATTAACATATAAAAGTCACATAGTTAATAATGATTACAAAATAATGTTAATTCTTTGCAAAAATCATGTGCATCATAATGATGCAATAAGCTGTAAATTAACATGCGCACCAATGAAACAACATTAACCACATGATAATTGTTAACAATCTGTAAGTTTTGAACTTTGTGGTAAAGTATGAGTAAGCATACTAGAGCATATAAGAATCATATGGGAAATCATGGTTCTAGTTGCGTTCTAAGATTACATACATAAGAGAAAATGTGAGGTGGTAATTGGGCCCTTTCTTGTAAATTACAATTAGTATTAAATTCATTCAAGAACAAAATTTGACATGGCATGGGCGACCATGATATAAATTGTCCCTCCACGAAAGGGCCAATAAGAATTGTGTATTCAATGTTCCAACAAAAGAGCAAATTATCGTGACTATGGCAAGCAGGATAATTTGAAGGCTTAAGTATAGCGACTCACTGATTCAATTTAAGCAACATCCACCTACAAATGGGTCAGTGATGGGCCTTAGTGCCATTGAGTATGTGGCTCAACTATTGTTTACTAATTGGCCATAATATTAAAATTTATTTTGTTATCTGAATTTATTGAGGCTTGTGTGAATTTGAATTTGTTAATGTGTGTTTAGATCTAGATTTGTTGAGGCTTGCAAATGTGAAATAGTTATATACTATTTTGCTTTATCCACTAAAGATTGTATCCACTAATTGATTATATTACTTATTCATTGTTCACTAGTATGACCTATTGGATTCAGATTGTCACCCTCTTCAATAGCCTATTGGATCAAATTTAGATTTGTTAATCCATATTTAGATCTAGATTTGTTGAGGCTTACATATGCACCATATTTATTTATTTTATCCACTAAGGGCTATATCCACTACTGATTGTATTACTTACTATTTGATTTATTAATTGTTTACTAATATGACTTATTGGATCCAAATTGATGATCTCTTTGATAGCTTATTGGATCCAAGTTGGCTCTAAGGCTTGAGTAATTTAATTAACCTGGGTAGTGATTTTTATTGCAGCAAGTCTTGTTACTTATCCCCTCCAAACAGTTCCCTCTAGAAAAAAGACCTCCATCTCAGCTTTGGCACCAAAAGAGCACCCAAATCATGCCTTTTTTGGAATGTCATGATAGTAGTAAGGTACCATATGATGGTTTGCTTACACTAGAAGAAACCCATGTCTTTTTTGACATGCCCAGTATTTTTATGACGGATTTTTTTGGACATCTATTTTTACATCTAGCTACTTTTATGTCAACAATAACATCCAATGAACATCATAAACAACATAAAACAGCTAGATGTCAAAATAGATGTCCAAAAAAATCCGTCATAAAAATACTGGGCATGTCAAAAAAAACATGGGTTTCTTCTAGTGTTAGCTTCGTTTAGCCTTCTAAGCGAGGGTATTAATAGCCTATAAGCACTTTACTTAGAGAGTCTCAAGGGTCCAATTGCCATTCCATATTTTTTCTAATGCTTGTCAAAGCTAGTGGTTCTTGAATAGACCAAAGGTTGCTTAATTTTTACTAGAAGTTGCTAATTTGTTGATTGCGGTTGATTACAATACAAGAAAATGACCATATAAATGACTTCACAGTAGTCATTCCGGACACATAGAACTGCAAAACAACTTGGAGGCCTTGAAATCATAGTGAATAAGTCATTTATAAATAACTGTAGTTTTTATTATCATCAACAATTTGTACCTTGGATGAATAAGTGGATGACAAATTCTTTTATTGAAGTGATAAAGAAAGTTTGGCTTAAAAAAATGTCTTCAAAGCTGTCATGTGGAAAGTGTTGCCCCCTTGTGTTTGACATGGACATCCATATGGCTAGTCAATTTTAAAGTTACAACAGACCCATTATACATTTGACGTAGACAACCACGTCGGAAGTCATTATGTAGTCATTTAGTAGTTGAGATGGAATCTTTGCACCAATGATGGACTAGCACGTGGCAAATCATTCCATAGTCATTCTGAAGTGACATCGATTTAGGGTTCAAGTCACTTCCCAAGGATGTGGAAAGTTATTTTTGTGTCATTTTCAAGTTGCAACAATGTGAGCAAATTTTTTTTTTCTTGGAACATCTTTACAAAGTACTTTGATGTTTGACAAACATTTGTTAGATGGCCCACTTTGCTACATTTGTGGCAAGAACGCATCTTTGACAGACACTTACCATGGTTGTTAGTAGATGAAGTGTTAGTCCTCCTTCGTGCATATTGGCTATCATAGCTATAGCTACTCGAGTGTTTAAAACGATTTTTCCTATATTTTTGTGCCTTAGGTTTAACACTAGAAACCTTGACAACATGGGACTCAGGGACTGTAGTTCCAATTGGACTTGCCTTTGTATTGCACAAGAAGATTTCGTTTTGTTTTTCAGCAAGAAGTAAGATAGATATGAAATCTGAGTGATTCTCAAATTTCATATTCCTCTATTGTTGTGCAAATATAACAGATACAGGTGGAAACGTTGAGAGAGTTTTCTCAATCATTTCCTTCTTAGTAATGACTTGACCACACAACCTCAATTGTGATATAATACAATATAACTCATTATTGAAAGAAACAAGTGTTGAAAAATCCAACACTTGTAAATGAGTCCAGTCACTAAAGGCTCTAGGAAGAAAGATGATTTTTTGGTGATCAAAGCGAGATTTGAGCTTGTGCCGTAGCTCATTTGGATTCTTAAGTTCAAAATATTGATGTTGCAAAGAAGAAATAAGATGGCGACGGAGCAGAAATAATGCTTTATAAAAAATAGTAGTGAAAACTAGGTACTTACAATAGGAAGATGGTCAAATGTAATACATTGCAATAGCTATTCTACAAATATTTGCGCCTTTACAATCTTTACCCAAAGTAAGTAATTGCTTCCATCAACTGCTAACTGTGGAAAAAGAAGTGGTTGAAGTCCGGATGTTTCAATATTATTAGTAGCCACTGGGATTGCCATAGATGTGGCAACGAAAGATGTTGAAGTGCTTATGATGGAAAAAAAATGACTTCTAAAGAAGGAAAAAATAAAATAAAATAAGGATTTGAAATGAAATAAAAGATAAAGATAAAGTTGTAATAAAGATAAAAAGAAAGAGATAATTAAAGAGAAAGTTTAAAATAAATATAAAAATAAAGATTAGAAAAAAGATGAAGATAAAAATAAGCAAAAATTAAAAATTAAAAGTGAATAAAAATAAAATAAAATAAAAATAATTGGGGTTTGGAAAGGCACCAAGATGGAGGTGGAGGTCAAAGGACAAAAGGGAGGAAGAGAAGGAAACTTAAAGCTTTAGCCAGGAGGGTGGAAGGACCTAGAGGCTGCAAAACAATGACAACGGTGGGAGGAAGGAGGGAATGAAAACAAGAGTGACTAGAGCAAACTCAGGGAGTAGGGCCATTGGATGTTGTTGAGAAGGAGAACACTAAAACGGAAAGACAGAAGGTGGGATATTGGGGGTTTACAAAACACCCTCTAAAAAATATCAAGACAAAAGTATAGAAAGCATGCTAATAACATGTTGAAAATAGGAAACAGAATAACACTGCATAAGGTTGTCAAACCAAAGTACACAAGAAAAAAGTAATATATTAACCAAAAAAATATCAAATATATACTAGGGAGAGAAGGTGAAATCCTTCTCTCCTATTGGTATAAGGGATTCTAATATAATCCCTAGGTACCTTTAGAACTACAATAAACTACAGTGGAGAGCGTATTAATAGAAGATACTTAAGAGGTTGATTTTGGGTGACGAAGGAGGACTCCGGAATGGGAATGGGTACAGGATCGGGAGCGGGTGTTCTCCCGAAGTTCGCATGCCCTTACAGTTTCCCTCCATTCTCCCGCTCTCGGCCCACCTCGCCGTCTTCTTCCACCACCTTCAAGGCTTCAATCTCTCAATGTAATAATCATCTTGCAAAATTCTCGTTCTCCTCTTGAGCACCATCACAGCAAAGCTTTCTCATCTCCATGGCTGGCGTTTCAAATACCTCCGAAGCCCGCGTGCTCATCACTCAATGTACATAACATTTGCAACCCAATGCCTTCAATTTTTATTCAGGGTCACTCTTGTTTGCTACCAGCTACTCTTTCCTGTTCGATTCTGTAGAATTCTTGTTGCATGACTGATTCATTTTGATGGTTTCCTCTGTTTATTGTGTGTGTGAACTTTGTCTTATGGGCAATGGCATGCTGTAATTGCGCAGGTGATTACAAGGGCGACAATGTTGGTGACTGTGGATTGGAAAGGCATTTCTTGCATTTGCGTAACCCAGTTTCAGGTACGAGTGCTTCGAAAGCAATCTGGGTGTTGGCTTCATTTTTTATTTAGCTGTGGGTGTGACTGCTACTTGCGATGGTTGCATTGGTGAATGTGAAAGTGATTTTGAGGAAATTTTGGGGGAGCAGGAGTGATCTAGAATCCTTTTTGAATATCGCATTATTACCTTGGTATGGAGTTTAGGGTGACTAATAAAAAAAGTGTGATAATTAGAGCTTCATTTCTTAGTTTTTTTGAAGAGGACAGAAGATGGGGTATTTGAGAGGTCTGGGTGTAACCACATTGATTGCAATGGGGAGGGAATGCTGTTGAGGAATCATACTGGTACCCTAATTAAGAAGTTTTATGAACGATCCTTGTTGCCGCAGATTTCTGTCTTATTTGAACATTCTTTCGCTCATTCATTCATTGCGCCTTTAAGGGAATGAAAGAGCGAAATATTGTTCAAATAATGACTTGAGCGAAAGATTGTCATTCATTTCACGACTTCATGTAACTTCATGGTTCAGTCTATTTTGAACCTCCTGATATTAGAGGATACTTCTTGCTTCACTTCAAGGATTTCAATATATGTAGGAGTGTGATTTTTGGGAGACATGCAGAGATCTGGAGGGATCACTTTGAGATCATAATTTTCTCTTGACGTATGAATTTCTTATGCAATTTCAAAGTGGGAGGGTTTAGACCTGTGTAAGAGACTGCAGATAACCCCATTATCATTCATTGATCAGTGACTGTTGACATGAAGCCAAAGTCATGCTTACACCACTTGCTATTAATACCGACAAGTATATGGATAGATGAGTTGGTTTTGGTAGCAGTGGTGAGTGTAAGAGACGGGATCATCTTCCTTAACGGTTTTGGTATCCTCTACCTTAATATGAAGTTTCCTCATGCATGGGTTGAGAATTAGACTGAATCATTAAGTTACAGCAATGGAGCTGATCTTGGTGTCTGGTGTGGCATGGAGTATGCAGGCTTAGCAGTCTGCTACGTGGTGGCACCTGATGGAAGGTTACAAGAGCTTAATTGGTCCAAACAGCGACACACTACTTGGTTTATTGACAATTCCGTTTGTGCAGGTTGGCTCTAGTTTAGTTTTTCTGGGACACGTGACCGCAATTAGTGATTATTATGTTTATGTAACTTGTAATTCGTATCCTGACTTGCCCTGATGTATCATGCATAAGAAATTCATTCGAGAATGACTGGTCTGTGTGGATTTTGGTGATCTCTTGTTCACAGATGGCAGTTTGTACTTGGCAACACCAATAGATCCTCTATTTGTTATTCTCCCTATTCTGGAACGACTGCGCATGAAGGTAAGTTCTCATAGTTTCTTCTTAAAGTAGTCGTGGTTCAGCATTTGTTGGGGGAAGTGCCAAGCAAGACCTTTTGACAATGAATCGTCAGTGTGATGGTTCTTACTAAGTTGGAATTTGGGCACTGCAGAAAGGAGATGATCTGGGGAAGTTTAGGTCGCTTGATGACATAGTCTCAGTTGATGGATACCCAGGCTATGTATGTCTACTTCCCTATCTCCAGAGGTCTCTTGAGATCATCTGTGAATCTAGAGGTGAGCATTTCAATCTGTTCATCGTAATTGGAGGATTTACTTGTCATATTTAATCATTAATACACGTAACGTGAATAGACATAAACATTTATTTGTGTCTCATTAAGCCTTTGATGAACATGTTAAGTAAAGTATCTATGTCAATTCACAACATTGCAATAAAAGTAATCTAGCTCAACGGTTCCAACTCCAGCTCTGGTCCTGATTTGTCAGTTATGCTGAGGTTTCAGCAATGATTTTTACCTGAACTGACTTTTACTTCAAATGGATTGCAGAAGTAGGGCAGGTCAATTACTACAGGCTTGACGACTTAAAAGTAGTATCTTGGCTCCTTTGCAAGGTAATTGCCTCGTCACGTGAAGCAAATGTACTCTTGAGTTGAATATCAAGTTGAGTTTGAAGTATTTAATATAATATCTACTCGATAATTGTTTGAGAGTCTGGAGGCTGGAAATGGTTATTGGACATAATCCTTCCTCCAAATTAAACCAGGACCATCAGATCGTGGAGATCTACGGCTCTTCAATCCTGTGCTATGAAAGCCTTTAGACACTGATCATTTGAGGTGGAAGGCCTACCCTGGTTGCTATGGACAACTCTGCGATATCTGTTTGTTAATATCTTTGCAAATATCTTCCTTGGATTGCTTTGACATGCAGGCAATTTCAGTAATGAACCATGTGACTTATTACAGACTTGAAACAGGTGACCAGATTGTCCGAAGCCTTGCAATCTTCATCAGGTTTATTTCAGGGACTACATGCAAACGACCTAAGTAAGTACGCGGTTTCCTTCACTTGAAGCCTTATTCCTGATCGAAGATTCTATGCCATTATTGTGTTCAAGTGTGCCCTTACAGTTCTGCATTTCCAGGACTTGCGAATGAATTCCATATGGATGAAGGTCTAATTCTAAAAGTATGGATGTGCAGATCTTTATGTAGTCAAAATGTTAGGAGAGTATCTGAAGACGGATCCCTGGATTACAACAATCTGCAAACACATGGGGTATGTAGCTTTCTGCTATTCTCGATTGTGCCAAACTGGAACAGGAGCCTGCAGTCTCGTCTTAACTGGATTTTCAATAAAAATTTGATTGTTTCAGTGAATTTTGACATCATGTAGAGAATCTTCTCCATGAATCATGAGAAGGTCTCTAATGGACATACGGATCTTACGAAGTCTTCCCTATGTATCATGAGGAGATCTCCCTATCTTCAAGATGACCATAGGAAAATTTCCCTTGATGGTGTTTATAAAAGTTTCTGAAACAGTCTAATTTTACTGAAACTCCGTTTTCTTTTGTGATTCTGCTATAAGAAGCTTGTTCCAATGGTAATTGAAACATTTGCACTGTGATGCAGAGTGGACATGGATGTCCTGAAAGCAGCACGTGTAGCTTTGCCACCCAGCATGCCTCCTTCAAGAACACAAGAAAGCAAGGTGTGTGCACATATAGAGATTGTCATTGTTTTGGTGATGTCCTAAATGCGAAATTTGCATTTATTTCTGAACCTGTGGAATGAATAGAGTACGGTTCAAGCGTTTCATCTTGTGGTGGGTGTTCGTTTGCAGGGAAACAAACAGAACGGTCCTGCTGTCAAAAAAGCAGCGTTGTCCAAGAACAGTAAACAATCAGGAGGTCAAAAGATCACTAGTTTCTTCTCAAAGCCTCGCTGAAATTGAAAGATGGAAATTAATTGAGCTCGATTTTTTTCAAGGCCGTTTGTATTATGCGTTTGTGAACGGTTCTCGTATCTTCATCATTGGACTTCTCAAAGCGATCTACCTGATGATGGCGTGATGTTGCAAATCATCAAAATTGTGAGACTCACGGCAGAAGGCAACAATGGACATGAAGATCTGACGTGCTCAGAAGTCCCCCTCCTGCTGCAATTTTCACTTGCAGTGGAGTCGACACGGAGTATAGGTACATTCACCTTCGAAAAGTATACATAGTTTTCCTTGAGCTCATAACTTCAGCTGAACTTTTCTGGTAGAATATTTCAGGTCTTTTCACTTGCCTGCACTGCCGATCAGAACTTGGAGTGATAGAAATTAGCACCATGAAAAAATTGGATGAATGAGTGATTTGTTGAGTGGGGTGTGATATGTTGTTAACCCCATAAAAAATATGTAGAATATACGGAAAAGACTGTTCAACTGGAAAGGTGAGGAATATGAAAGAACTCATGGTCGTGCTTGGGTTCTCATGTCCACCATGCCTCATAGAATGACCTGTTGTCGATGGTGGCAGCACTTCATGGTGGACATCAGGCAAATAAGAGTCTAATTCTTGTATTTTTCAAACTTTTCAGCATGCAAATACATTGTGTTTGGAAATGCATTATCTTTCCAATATACTTTTCAGTTCTTGATGTGATGAGTTTTTGAGCTTAGAGTCCAGGTTTGGGCTCACCTTAAGGCTCGTATTTGTATGTAACCTATGGGGTGCCCAATTCCAAAATTTTCACCTTGGGAGATAAGGTAAAACAGCCCATGACAGTCAGAATTAGGAGTTTGGACTCATGGTGTTACTGAAATTTTTCAATTTTTTTCCCACATAAACACAAGTGTGAGAAACAACAAGAGCAATTGAAATTATATTTTTCTGACAATGTATGGATTATATTTTTGAAGTGTTAAGTACATCATGGTCCAAAAGAGTTTGTAGACTACCTCAAAACCAACAAAATCTGAATCCATAATGCTCATCTCACTCATCTAAAGTAGTTATAATATTTTCTAACATGAAAGAATTAAAAAATCAAATCTTACAAAGAATTCACACTATAAAGTTGGGAGCTCTTAAAGAAATTACTAATCACTCCATCATTGTCATCTAAAACATTGATGGTGGCCCAAATCTTGTATACTAGAAAAAACCCATAATGGGTCATTTCCTAGGTGTCAGTCATAGGTCATTTGACCATTACGGGTTGATTTATCTTATATGGAATGAACCTTCTATTTTGTAGTCAGTTGTTGTTTGAAAAAAATATATATAATTAATTTAGGGTTTCTCACTCCAAGCGATTGTATTGTTTGCAACTTTGAAAGTGTCATGATCTCCTCTGTAATTAATGATGTCAAAAATATTATCAAAGAGGTCATATGGATTCAACCACTATCATCACAAAGTACCATTCTATCTCTACTTTCATCACTATATCTATTGGTTGGCATTGTATTCTCCTTTCAATTTTATATCCAAAATCATTTTTATACCAACTTCAAATTCTAAAGTCCATTGCACATGTCACTCTTTTTATAATAATAATGTGGCACTTTTATTCTCACATGCATTATCCATTTCTTCAACTGTTTTTATGTACCAACTCAATAATAACTCAAAAACCACATTTTTTACAATCACTATCCATGCCAACATAATATAATATTTCTACTCCAATCTATATTTCTACTCCTATCTATATTTCAATTCATTTCAAAGCTTATACCATTTCTTATAACAATATTGATTTTTCACCAAACACTAAACTCCTACACTATCCTTTGAAAAGATGCGAACAATGTGTTTTTGATTAATCCTCCCACTTTTGATTCTCAAAAATTGTAAATCATTGATCTGCTCATAGAAAAAATCCTTAAACCAATCTCCATGTCGTCGATTTGCTAAAAATCAAGGGCTGACGCTTTGGGATAAGGATATGAATATAGAAGACATATGTGGATATAGACTATACAATACAGATATGAATATGACAATACAACAATATATCTCATATTGTTTGCATCTAAAGTTGTAATTTGAAATTACAAATAGGAGGAGTATTTGGGTTTGGTTGGAATTGGGGTTGGGGAATTTTAAAAAATAATGTCCTACCACTAGATGCCATGTGTATAACAAGTACATTTAAATTGCCATGGGTGTTAATGGAATTGTCACCTGGAAATGACTATCCACTCAAAAGACAGACTACACTAACCATACTACTTGAAACCTGACAAAATTCATAATGATATCTACAAAACATCATAATGCACCAACATTCTTCTTCACTCCAATGAAAATGGATGTTTCCAAACATCAATTCATTAAGATAGTTCGTATAATTGTCAGTCCCTTCCATATAATACTTAAATGTGGCAACAATTCACCCCAATAAAAATAAGCATATAATACAACAACCACTATAATCCAACCACTAAATTCCTTTACCAAATCAAATGAACAATCTACCATCCCTTCTACTTCTTTGTGGAGATATTGAAATCAACCCAAAATCTCATAGAAACTTACTAAAAGATTATTTCAATTCCAAAAAGAATGAGCCCGTATGTATTTCTATGAAAACACCTTACAACTCAAATATAAATATGCTTACTTTCAAAATTTGTGACAACGGTGCAATTCCATGTAGTTTCCTTATAAATTTCCTAGAGCAAATGCATTCCAACTATATAACAGACCTAGTTACAATTTTATACAATCCTTCAAGGGTTACACTAAAATAAATTCCATTGCAATGCAATAGCAACAAAAAGGTTTCATCACCTACAAGCTTTTCATTGAGAAGCTGTGAAAAGTTATTACAGTTTAGTATGAACAAACGGATGATTGATAACAATGTATTAATACTTTATATTTAATAGAACATTTAATTATTTCTTTCTTTAAAAAGATTGAAAGCTAGAATATGTGATTTTCTATTCTTTTGGGCCCCAATCTAAGCAAGAAGAGTGAAGTACGATTTTGCTATGAAAATCTTCACACTACTTCCTAAGTTGAGGCTTTCCTCAAATTTGAAGTCCCCAAATCTTCTATGAAAAAAAATTTGAGTCGTGGCACACAAAAGTTCCAAAATACTACATCATGAAAGAATAAGGAATCTTAAGAGAAATATTTTGCTTTGCTTTGTAGTCATTATTTCTCCCATTCATTTCTCTCATGCCTCAAATTTCGTATGTGAGAAGGTCGTTGCAAGAAACACTTGCCATTTTTGTCTGAAATCTACCTATTTCAGTGAGTATTGTGACTTTTGAAATATATATATTTTTAAATAAAGTATAATTTGTAAACAAACAATTTTTAACCGTGAAAGGATTGACAAGCCCTTCATGACTTTTTTCAAACTTCAAAGTTCCTTCCATTTTGCAACTATATATGATTGAAATTATTTTTTTTCATTTTTCAAACAAGTAATGAAATGTCTTCTATATATCCTAAGAAATTCAATTATTTTGCAAAAAATTGAAATTACTATAGATTGTAGAGTATTGAATAGAAGGTGAAATTTTTTCATATCAAAATATAAAACTATGCTCAAAAAATTTGAAATTTCTTCATATATCTAAATAATAGTTTCAAATATTATAGTGGAAAAAAATGATTGTTTCATTCAGTCTAAAATTAGAAAATTAGCACTCCATGGTAATAATGGCCCAAAGTTCAAAATGCAATAAATGATTGAATTCTGATCAATTTTAGAAATTTCAAGTTGGATTAGGAAGTAAACTTCATAAGCTTTATTTCATTAGTTGAACTTAAATTCAAAAAGGATCATTTTAATGATTCAAATTCACATCAAGAACAAAGAATCAAAAGATGTTAAAATACACTACATGATGATTTGTGGATCAAGCATCTTCTTACATAGAAAAGTCAAAAATACTACAAGAAGGCAATGCTCAACACTATTCTCAAAATATATGTACAAGCACAAAAAGAAAAATTGGATGAAAAAATGTATTTTCCCATCAATCCTCCAATTGAAGCCCTCACAAAGTCATCCAATCGCCAATTCTCGGATGATGCACTATTTCCGAGTTAAACATTTTAGGGCTAACACTTAGTAGGTTCAACAATTGCTAAAGTCAGGTCGGACACATTCGGGAGTTTTCAAAGGACAATTTTTTTGGCAAAATCAGCTGCAATGGCCAATTCTGCCTCAATGCCCGACTTGACTTTAACGCCAGAGAAAGGGTTGTGCATGGCCAATTCTGCCTTGTGCGCAATCATAGGGCTTGCCCTCCGGGCTCGTATCATGACTGCTTACAAGGCAAAATCGGCCATGTACAACCCTTTCTCTAGTATGGAAAAGATTCCACACAGTGGAAGAGTAAATTGTACTTCGGAGGACTTGTGGAGTACACCTGTACCCACTTGGTCACATGGCTCTCAAGTAGTAGATTCAGAAATCAATAGTAATTGTCAATTCTTTCAGTGCGGGGCAAGCAACCCTAAACCCTAAAAATCCAACGTGACTGATGCTCGGTTTTTTTAAATCTCTCTTTAGTGGTGCCAACAACAGCTATTAATGGTTAGACTACATGCCATTAATTTTTTTTCCATCTATAGATTATTTTGCACTTTACTCATCTAGCTTTTATGATTTTATCTGTACTAGTGTGCCCTATGCCGTTGCCACAGCCAAAATAAAAGTAAAAATAATTTTTTAATTCTTTAATTTATAAAAATTTTGATGTGCACATATAAAAGATAATTTAATTCAATTTTCTAATTCATAAAAACTTTGAAATTCCATAACTTCACATTGTACGTCCAAATGCCACAAAACAAAGTACGTTCATCCCTCCTTGCAAAGAGCTTTTGAGCAATTCCAAGAATGCCGCCCACAGTTAGTTAGGTCTCAATGTATCAAACAAAACAAACAACTTAACTTAAGGTGTAGATTTTAATGATTACCATGTGATAATCAAAAATTGATTTTGGGGGATAAAATTGAATTTCAAGAAAAAATCCCTTTTAAGAAAAATATTCACTTGGAACACTAGAAGGTTGTGTTTAACCTATAGCCAATTGGCTTTCTTTCTGAGTGAGGGCCTATCAAGGGCCATTTAACACTTGCTTGCAAGGCAAGTGAAGTTCCTTGACTTTGACTTACTCTAACATACACATATCTATACTTTAGGTTAGGTTGTTTCTCTAGTTTGTTTGTTTTGTTTTGTTTGTTACAATGAGATCTCTGGAACCATGTGCTTTCTGTTTGCGTTCTTGGTACCATAGGAAAGCTCTTTGAGAGAAGGGGTGCACAAACTTTGTTTCTTGGTGTTTGGACATACAATGTGAAAAATGTTGAAGTTTGAAGTTTTTATGAATTAGAAAATTAGAAAATTACTTCTATTTTTATTTTGGCTATGGCAATTGCACAAGGCACACTACCAATAGTTACTATCCATCCATTAAGATAGGTTGTTTGTTTTGTTTTGTTTGTTTGTTTGATATGGTGAGATCTCCTAGACCATGTGCCTCTTGATCATGTGCTTAATATCTTTGGAAAACCCTTGACAAGGAGGGGTGCACGAGCTTTGTTTTGTGGCGTTTGCTCCTATGGTATGAAAGTTATTGAACTTCAAAGTTTTTAATAATTAAAAAAATTACTTTTGCTTTTCTTTGATTGTGGCAACAGTACTAGTTCCTATAGTAAAGTTAATCTGAACTTAAATTTATTATATTACTTTTACTTCAAAGTACTTCTTAAAATTGCTATTTTGGTTGTGGCAACGGCATATGGCCACATTGGCTAGTTCCTATGAAATTATAGATGCATAAAGAAATGCACCTTGTATTCAGCAGTCTCTTTCGTATTGCAAGTCTAGGCCGGCATTGCCTTCGTATCTCTTTCAGAACCACTGCTTTGCTTCTCCTCAATGTCAGTGTAAACTTTCATTGCAGTACGTAGTGGGGCTCCTTTGGTCGTCGAACTTGGACGATCAATTGGAGGGATAAAACCGGCCACGGCGTCCAGTGGAAGATTGAAGGACTTGAGGGAACCGCATTCTTATTATTCTGGATGATCCGTATATCTGGGAGACTGTATGTGCGAGGTGTGCAGATTTATATTACCGAATCCGTTGCTTATCCAACACCGCTATTGAATTGAATCTAGTTGTGAAAGCCAATGCGGCTGGGCGGGGGCACAAAGTCCCTTCACATAAAAGCAAAAATGATTACAAATTAAGCTCTCCAGGGAGAGTGAACTGACAACATCTAAGTCCAAGGTGATATAATACCGGGGACCAGAGAGAGTCGAAAGCGGTCTGAATAGCAGCCCGCATTTCAACATTCTTAATTCTAGCTCTGAAGTCTTGCTTGATAGCCATGCCAACGTGAACCGTGGAGGTCTAGGCGGCCTTCATGACCTTGTTGACGCTGAAGTCCAGGGTGCTGTAGCGCACATTACATCTCTCGACCCAGATATGCTAGACAATATAAGATCTACGAATGTCCCATGGTTGAAAGGCATACGTATATTTGTCAAGACTAACTCTATCCTGAAGACTAATCCTACCCAGAATAACATCCATAAAATGGCGCATCCGGGGCACCCCTAAGGGACTGTTAAAGAGATGACCTTGGACCAAATCTGAGTCGCGAATTTGCAATCCCAAAACAGGTGTTTTGAGGTTTCAAGCTGGTGACCGTGTAATGGACATTCCTTTGCTGCCGTCGGAATCCTCGGTGCGAGCCACTCTCCCATGACGATGCCTGTGTTAAGTATCTGCCAGAGTAACATCACTGGCTTTCGGGGGCGTGTTTGATGCCACAAAGTTTATACGGAAAAAGCCTCAATTCCCGGGTGAAGTTCTGATTTATCATCGCTTGTGTCCCCATTGAGATTTCGCGTTTGCTTCCTAGTCCTGTGGCATACCCCCTTCTCATCGTGTATGCAAAAAAGGGTGCCTGGTTTAATCTTCCCTGCTTGCTCCAACTCCACTCCCCGAGATCCCATGGTAAGTCCTGCAGACTAGCGTTTTTGAAGTGCGATATAGAGTCCGGAGCTAACGGAGGTGTTTGTGGGTTACATTCTGTGAACCCTCTAGCTTGAGCTAACCACCGACACACTCTCACTGGGATCATGTTAATGTTCGGGAATGGCCATTGTATGTCGTCTCGTATTAACAGCTTCGAGCCTGGCTTCGTTGTGAAGCTGACTGCGTCTCCTGAGACCTGGTCGTGAAAGAAGATCTGTGGGCTTCTTTTTTCCTTGAACCAACCTATGTTACTTCTGAGGGGGTAGAAGCGAGGTTCCCACGGAATGTGATTGAGTAGTTTTAGCCGTCTCATTCTTCTGTTCTCCGTGACCGCTCCTTTCTTGGGCAGTTGCCTCTGGATTTCTTCACTGGAGATCCAATCTTCTCTCTCCGTACTCCAAAAATGTTTAACTTGTGTCAATCCCTCTTTTGCCCATAGATGAAGCCCTATGTTGGGGCCGTTGCCCAGTGAAGTGTTCTCTGCTTCTAGTATAAGAGGGTTCCCGAAGAGAGGCTGTCTCAAGATCTCCGACAGAATCTGAGGCTACCTTTGGATGAGGTCCCTCCTAATTGCGATAAAAGCTTTCATGCAAGCTGTGACTAGGAGCGAGTGATTTTCGGCTTTCAAACCCCTACTAAACAGCAGCCATGTTGAGGATCTGTGCCATTTTGAATCCGCCAGAGGTCTTCCCGGGTCTATACAGTGACGCATCAGGATTTTCCAGGGATCTCCCCCCGGTGATAAGCTCCTAACTACCAGCTTTGCTAATAGAGCTTGTGTTTGTAGAAAAGGATCAATTATCCCTAAACCACCTTCTTCTAGTGGGAGAATGCAAGTTGCCCACCTAACCCGAGCTGGTGTTTTACTACCTTCTTTGCCTGTCCATAAGTATTGTGTGATTAAACTTCTGATTTTGTCACATACCTTAGGAGATAAACCGCAGCAAGCGGCAATATACCAGCAGGTGGCCAGCAGCACTTGGTTGCAGACGAGGACGCGTCCGACTTGCGAAACAATCTTCGAGGCCCAGCTACGTAACTTCTTCTTGAGGAGGTCCAGAAGAGGTTCTGTGTTAGCGTCTCTAGGGAGCCTGAAGCCTACTAAGGGGCCAAGGTACCGAACTCCTTCGCCTTCTAGTACCCAATTCAGTCCGAACTCCTGCCCCCAGTTGAACCGCCTCGGATATTTTGAAGCTCATATGGCACTTGATTTCTCCCAATTAACCTTGGAACCTGAGGCTAGACAGAAAAGATCTAGTAAAGCTTTGACTCTCTGTAAATTGTTCTTCGACCCTTGAATATAGAGAGAAGCGTCATCCGCGAAGGCTGCGTTTGTGACTTTTTTCCCATACGGAAGCCGGAAGCCCTGAATCCCATATCTGGGGTCTTCCAACATAAAGCCCAGGGAGTCAAATACGACAATGAAAAGAAACGGGGCTAGGGGGCAGCCTTGTTGGACTGACCTTGACAGATCAAATTCCGGTCCTAGTTCCCCGTTTACTAATACAGAGGAGGATGGATGCGCGTATAGCGACATAACTGCTACTATGAAGTCTGGATGGAAACCTCTGGTTTGCATCACCTCCCTCATAAAAGGCTAGGAGATTTTATCGAATGCTTTCTCAAAGTCAAGGAGAAGCAGGGTGAGATTCTGGCCTGTTTACTCGACATATTGCATTGATTCATGTACAAGGAAAATATTGTCTATAATGCTTCTGCCTCTTACATATCCTGTCTGGTTTGGTCTTATAGTATCCAGGAGGATGCCTTGTAATTGCTGGGCTAATATTTTTGCTACAATTTTATAGAAGGAGGAGAGGAGGATAATGGGCCTGTAATTTTTGATTCGGGAGCCTTTTTCTCCTTTCGGGATGAGTGTGATGATTCCTCGATTGTGCTGCGACATGAGTGCTCCGTCCTTCAGAGCTTCCCTTACTGCTTGGAGGAGATCCAGCTCCACCTCCGCTGCACAGGCTTTGAAAAAGTCCGTCGGGATGCCATCTTCTTCCGGTGCGTGTCCCGAGGTGAGGTCGCTGATGGCGTCTCTAAGTTCCTGCATCGACACCTCTCCTTGAAGTCCCCTGTTGTGCCGCTCCGTGACGTCGTGGGGAATGCTTAGCATTACTTTGCCTTGGGCGCTTATAACTTCCGGGGTATCCTGTTCCTTCTGATATAAGGCCTGGTAGTACTCCGTGATGACTTTGAGCTTAGTCTGCTACTCCGTGATGAGATTGTCTCCCACCTGTAGTTGGAGAATGCTAATCTTCCTTTGAGCATCCTTGAAAACGTCAAAGAATTCCTTTGTACATCTTTCCCCATTTTTAAGCCACTTGGAAGATACCATATGGAATTGGGTATCCAGGGCTTTCAGTGTGAGTTGATGCAGATGTGATTGTTCCTTGTTGAAGCTGGTTGCCGCTGCTGCGTCTTCAGGGGAAGCTTGCAGGACTCGCTCTGCCTCCCTAATGAGTCTGAGCGATCGGTTTTATGCTTTGTATTTGGAAATCTGAGCTTCTTTCTAGATTCTGACCGCTCCTAGCCGAGTTCTGCTTTGCGCCTATAGGATCCAGTCCATTTTGGAGCTAACCTAGGCGGACGAAATATCTGCTTTCCAGGCCTTGATTAGTCTGTCTCTGTCTTCCTGTCGCTTGAGGACACTACACCGAAAGGGGTCCTGGTTTTTCCGGTGCTTCCCGGCGGAGAACACCTTGAGCTGGATCGGAGCGTGGTCTGATACTTTGATAACCGGGTGTATGGTTATCTTACCCCCTTGCTCGACGAGTGTGGATGATATGTAAATTCTATCAATTCGAGCCATTTGATGAGCCGCTCCCTTCCTATTATTGTCCCACGTATATTTTAAATCTGAAGTACGATGGAGGAGGTCTTGTTCCCACGAATCCACCAATCCATAGTGATTCAGCAGCCGTGTCCAAGCTGCTCTCTCTAATCTGTTTGGGGTGGTCCATGTGAGGGAGTTTCCTGTGCGGTCTACCTCTTTCTCCACCATATTCATATCGCCCGCCAGCATGAAGAAATCTCCTGCCGAATTTGCATCCACTAAGGCTCTCCATAGTTCCGCTCTGCTGGAAGAGGAGGTAGATGCATACACGTTGATGATTGTTAAAATTTTTCCCGAATCCGTTTTGACTGAGATGGACTGAGCTCTACGTGCCATTAGTATGATTTGAGCTATGACTCTTCCAGCCAGGTTTTTTGAAACTAAGATTGTTGTTCCGACTCTCCATCGTGCTACCGCTCCTTGGTTTTGCAATGTCGGGTTTCAGGCTCTGAGCCCCCCCTGGAATGGAAGGCTATGACATCTGCATGCGCATCGCTCCTCCGACATCCAATGCTCCTGTAGAAGCAAAATTTCTGGGGAGTCTTCCATGCGCTCGAACATTCTCCTAATGTGGACCTGTTTTTGAGAACCGTGGGAGCCGACCCCCGCTCCACGAATGTTTAGGGTCGCTAATTTTATGAGGATGTCCATCATAAAACTCAGGGGGGGTTCCTTCGTTGTAGACATCTCCATCGCCACTGAGGTCGATTTCGATGCACTTGGCCTTGCAAACTTGGCGCGTTTTGAGGCGGGACGTGGTGAGGCTTGCAGACCCGGCTGCCAGTCTCCTTCATCTACCTCGTCCATATCTAGATCATACAAGGCTGTGGAATCCTTCAATAAAGCATTCACCTTGACTCTTCCACGGCTTGGGTTGAGCAACGATATGAAGGAAGAATCCATCCACATCCAAGCTACTTTCACCGAGACTTTTGTGTTCTCCGGAACTCTGATGATCGCTAACAGTGTAAGCTCTTGCGCATCATCTGAGTTGTCCCAGCGCCCAAACCACGAAATTCTGTCCCAAACCTCCAGAGAGATTGGGTCACGCAATGTGTCTCTCACGTATTCATGTAATGCGGAGAGGATTGATCCTTTGATGCTAGCTGGTGTGAGGCCTTCATTCTGAAATTCCACCGATAGGGGGGTCGGAATGGCAAATGATCTGTCGGCTCTTTGAGACAGTAATACTTCTGTATCTGAGCCTTGCGTGCGAGAGAGAATTGGCCAAATTGATAGAAATTTGGACTGCCTTTCTTCTCGTTTCGGAGGGTATATTTGAAACATACTGTCCAGCAATTCTTCAGGCCAAGCCGACCACCATTCCTCCGGCAGGTGAGAGGAGGAGCGGTCAGTCTTTTTCCAATCCTCCTTGCTTGAATCTCCTGCGAGAAGGCTACCTTTCCGTTGTCTTCTCTCCGTCGCCGAAGGAGGGTGTGTGAGCGGAGGGAAGTCCTCTGCACTCCAGGGCTGCAGGGGGCATTTGATCGGAGGGGGGGAAGAATCTCCTTGATGCTTGCTGGGATTACTAGAGCCCGGGGCGGTTCTTTGCGGCGCAGGGTCCGCCTGCATTATGCGCCGTAAGCTCCACCTCTCCGTAGGGGCCAAGTTAACCGCCTTTGTCCTCCCTGGATGCTGAGCGCGATCTGTTTCTGTTGGGCTATGAGTGGGCCTGGAATCTACTTCCTGTGAGTCTGTTGTCTGGTCCCTTCTCTCGGGGAGGTCACTTCCCCTTATGTTTTGTAACCACGTGCGTTAACCACCTATTTGTTTGGAGGCTATTTACTTAGTAATCATGATTTTAAAGGACCCTTTTAGTAGAAAAAAAGCTACTTGGTCTTAATTTTAAGCACCCTATAGGTAATTATAAATGAAAATCTAACTTAATTTTTGGCACGCTATAGTATTTATAAACTTTAGGAATTTTGTTTTGTTTGATAATGAAGGATTTTTGGGTGAATGTTGGGCATAAAAATATGCAACATACATAAAAAATTAGGATCAAACTTAACCCTTAACTTTCTGAACGACCAGAATGTGGTCAATTTTTTTTTGAAGTGCTTTTTCTATTATTAAAAATATTTAAATGAAGTTGCACTTGAAGTGATGCTTTGAAGAATCAAGTTGGCCATCTTTATATGCGATTAGATTTACATAATAAGCTATTGTTTTGTTTTTTTTAAATCCCAAAGCATAGACGGTTGGGTGCTTGGACAAAAAAGTCAATAGATTGGGGGGATTTGGCCAATGTAAGCGTAGCACATAAAAGGATAAGCCTAGCTTGTAAATGGTGTTTTGACCTTTGAATAGGGTTTTGGCATTAAATAGTTAAAACATAATATTTTTCATTCATCCTTTAGAAGGACTAAGGATTATACTCATCCTGAAATTAATTTTTTTTCTTCTATGATTTTATTCACACTAATTTATATCTACTTTTTTTTAAATCAAAAGATTTTTCAATACCCTATTTTATATATAATGATGTTTCAAGAATTAAATCTAGGCTAAAATAGATCTACATCATTTATAAATTTTTGCTCCAATGAATAAAATTCACCCTATAGTTTAACTCACGTGGTTTTCTACTTTTCGCAGAGTGACCTCCCCAAGTCCCTTCTCCCCGAAACTTCATGACAATCTCTTGCATTCTCAGCCCTTTTTGCCACCATGTTATCTTCTTGTTGTTCTCGTGTGTCTGCTACTGAATTGGCTTTCCGAGAGATGTCTTTTTGAGTCCGTGCCGGGATCTGAACTTGCGTTGAGGCCTTGCTTTGCTGAGGCCAGGCTGTAGCTGTTTCCGGCCGGAGTTCTGCTTTTGAGGGGGTCGGGGAGGCGCCTCTATCTGTGGAGAGCTGTTGGGCAGGGTCGCTGGGGAGTATTGGCAATGCTGCCGAGGTGCCCACCTCTCGGCCTTTGCTATGGCTACTTTGAGCTATGAGTATCACATCTCTACGTGCCGATATCTCTTTTCGGTGAGGGAGATTTGTGTCCTCCGTGATGCCCTTTTCCTTTCTCTGTACCTGCTCTGCTGCCTTATCTCGAGTTGGTATCTCTATGGCCTGTAGATCCATGACTTCCTGCATGATCACATCCGTCTGGGGTGCGGCACTCATTTTGGCCTTGCCTCGCGCTGACCTCTCCAAAGCTGAGCTAGGTAGCGCTCCTCCTGTCTTTGTTTTTTCCTGCCATTGCGCTTGTGCTTTCTCCTTCGGATTCTTTTTCTTTTTCTTCTTAGATTTCACCACTGTGAAACCATCTTTGGCACCCTGCTCCGCTGCTTCACCTGAGGCTTTCTGCGTGGGCTGTTTGTCCGTCTTTGCTGTCGTAGATTTGGATTTGTTGAGCGGGCGGTGTATGGCGGTATGTCCGAAATTCCGGCACCGATTGCATTGGTCTGGTAGACCTAAGTAATTCACCTCCTGACTCATGGGAGAGAAATTCCCGGATTCGTTTGGAAGGTGCAACAGGATGCAACCTGGGAGTTTTGTAATATCTGAGACTCTTATGGTGATCAGCGGACCACCTGGTCTCTTGAGAGTTGAGAGCGATGTCCTTGCTTTCTACCATGAGGACCTCTCCAATCTTAGATGCTAAAGAGCAAAGCCAGGCTTCTGCAGACAGAACGTGATCAAGCCCTGGAAATTGAACTTTTATGAGATGTCCCGGGTTTAGTGAAGAAAATGAATTCTCTGGTGAGAATTCCTTCTTCCATGGGAAGATCTGCAAGGTTTTGCCATCGCCTACCACTGTTCTCAGAGCTAGAGCCTCTGTTGCATCTTCTTTTGATTTGAACTCAGCCCTGAAGAAGCCACGGGCTAAGTTTTGGACGAAGTTCAAGGTGTTTGCAAATCTAGTTTTCATGACTTTTGCTATTGCTGTGTAGCCAGGAGATTGGCCCACCGCTCTTCCAATCACCAGTTTACCATGCAGTTCTTCCTGAGCTTGCTGTATACTGTGGACTTGCTCTTCTGTGAATTGAAAATCCAGAGCCCAGTCCTTGTCAATGACAGGATGTTCAACAGTGTGGGAGTTTTCTTGAGGACCCACATGCACACCTGGATTAGGGTTGCCCGTCGTCCCTAGTGTTGTGTTGGGGTGATGAATCAAGGGCCTCTCCATCGCTGGCTCTGACATCTGCTGCGTTGCCGAGGCCTTCCAGCCCTCTCCCACCTCCTCTGGGAGCGCTAATACACATGCATTCTCCATCCCAGTTCGTAGTAACGAAACCTAATCAATGAAAACCTAATCATGCGAGTGACTGCGGTTGCGCCCAAACTAAGCAAGCCTGATGTCTTAATACCCAGAAAACTAAGTACTATAGCACAAAAAAGACTGACACTGACAAATCTGACCTTATCTTCAAAAATTATCCAACTTTCTGACAAAGGTCGACTGAAACTTTTACCCTATCCCTAGAACTAGAAACCCTAGAGAGATGAACTTGGACTAAACAATCAATTGTGCAACAATCACGAGGAAAGCTACGCTACTAATTCCTCTAGACCAAGACCAAGCGCCACAATCGTGGAAAACCCAGCAAACAGATTTCGCAGAAGTTACTCAAACTGCCGCTAAAAACTGCCTCTAAATTCCCCCGTTTTATCCAAACTCTGCCAAATCGCTCGCGACAGCTCTCTAGACGATCCTTACAGTCTCCCGATCATCAATCTGAGGGAAGCGTCGTAAGAATTGAGTGGACAAACTGAAAAAACCACAAATTGGGGAAGGTGCGCCCTCTCTATGGAATCCGGAAACCCTAGGGAGAAAGGTGAGAATGATGAAATCGAATCTAGCAACGCCATTTCCATACAAAAGTGAGTGCGGGAGCTCGCCGGGCTTATGTACTGAGGATCTATTGAAATCTCAGCCAATTGTTCTTCCGTGAGCTTTTTGTGCCTCCAAGGTATGCTTTGCTAAGTATACTCACGGCTTCGTAAGAGTAAATATTGATTGCACTATTTCAATTGCACTTGGTTGAGTTGGTTCTGTGTCTAGATTCTTGGGCATGCTTTCACCAGCATTTTTTGTGGAGTCTTTGCATTCTTGTTTTGAGTAGTCGGGGGTCGTTCGTATAATGCAGTTTGTAACTTGGATGAAGAGCTTGGTTTTGAGAACTGGGATTTGTTGAGTTGCAAGTAAGGGTGTATTGTCTTCCAGAACTAGGCTATTCGTTCGAGTTACACTTAAAGCAAAAGCTATGATCTTGGTAGAGCACTAGGTAAGCGAAAGAAGAAGAGAGTAGACTTTAAATTAGACGGTGAGCGAATTGAGTGTTTCAAGGAGGCGTCTGGTTTTGAGTTACGAATGAGATCTTCTTGTTGTTGCTTGCCATTGTGTGAAAAATAAGGTTCATTGAGTTAATGTTCAGAGTTTCTCAACGTGACTTTCTGTTTCATTCTTGCAGGTTGTCTTCAGATTGTTTACGCAAGAATGTGGAGGCATGTGCACCTTGATCGTTCATTTCTTCACTTGATCTTTATCCCATCCCTCTGCTGCGTGGTGTATCATGCGCAAAGTGGGACAGATGGGCATTGTGGTACATGCCTGGAAGAGTGTATTGGAAGGCGGTATTTGTGGACAACGACGTGGGGTTTTATTGTCACCTTGGTTGTCTTGACTCTCGATGTATGGGGAGGTGTGAAGTCAACGGGTGTAAGCACAACAAGAAGAGTTTTTTACATGTTTCTCTTGAGTGCTTTGAGCCCTTTGCTGATAGTATGGACTTTGCTTAATTCAGCTTTGAAGGGCATGGCAATGCGGAGCAACCTTCGTGAAGCGTTGGGAGATGATATGGTTGCTCCATTGTGGCTATGGAGTAGATCGCACATCAAGGTCATTGTGGGTAGTGACGTTTTCGTGAATTTATCTCCAGATGCTTATGAAGAAGTTCAAAATTTTAATGCCATTGAGGATGAAGAGGGTGAAAAAGATTTTTCAGAGGCACTTGTAATTGGAATGGAAGTGAAAGATTCTAATCAATACACTGTCTACCTTTCACAATGGGAGTACTAGCATTGTTAAGATTCAATGTTCTTCCATCATATGATCAACTCAAATTCCTTCAAGGTAGTACCAATTTGGGTATGACTATTGCAGTAGAGGACAAGCCATCGGCTACATCTATGGGGTTGGAGTTCGTTGTAAGCAAGGGCTTTGAGTGAGTCCTGTAGAAGCAATTGCTTTTGTTTTGAACATTTTAGTTCTCATCAAAGTTATACTTCATAATTTTTCAAGTTTAGATCATAGACCTCTACTACTTTACTTAGATCCTGAACAAGAAGCAAAGTTCATAGAAGAATGCAAGATTATAATGTCTTATCAATTTGAAACTAGAAGGAGTTTGAAGGGTGGATTATTAATTAAATATGTAATTTTGTTAGCAATAGGGATTTATTTCATTATTAACTCCACAAAATCCTTGAATAAAATGTGTTTAGCACCCATTGTATTATTTGATGTGAGTATTGTTTTGAGTGGAATTATAGGATTTTCATTTAATGATGATATTAGACAACGGTATGTACTCTTAGAAATTACAATTGCAATTATAATTGTTTTGTTGAATATAGTGAGATATATTTGGGCTCTAATTGTAACTCTTTAAGTATTGGAAGGTAGAAGAGTTTGATGTTCAATCTTCCAACTACCTTTTCCAAGTGCTTCTCTACATAGGATAATTTAAGTGATAGTGCATGGTAGTGGCATCTTTTCTTACTTCAAGACTTAGACATTTAGACTTAGCTACAAATTGTTGTATTCTCAGTGATGTTAATAAAGCCATTTTTGTTATATAGGTGGACACTATTCAATTATGTTTACATGGTGTTTGCTTTTATATATCATCAACCTTGGTGGTAGAGAGTTATTGTTGTTGATGGGCATTAATTTGTAAATTGTATCAAATTCTCAAGTGGTAGTGTATCAAATTCTACGATATTGTGAGTGTGGTAAGGCATTTAGTGGAAGTTGCAAATACCAATGTTGTAGCTTTTATCTTCAATATGAATAATGTCATAGTTGTTATTTAGATCCTTGAATTTCTTTGGTATTTTGAGCCCTAAAAACATTAAAAATGGTCACTTTTGAGTCAAGATTTTTCAATGCAAAATTGATACTATGACCATTCAAACTAAAAGATCATAATCTCAACTTCATGAAGAGCACATACAAAAAAAAATTCAAACTAAATTCCTTACCATTTGTGAGCGAGGTTTTTTTTCATTTTTTCTGAATTGCCAAAGTGACAATATAAAATGTTATAGTGGAGCTCTACATTTCACCATTCATCTATATATTAGATAGAAAATATCACATTCATAGATATCCATGTCTCTAATTCATGTTTTGATATTATAATGAGAATCATAATATTTTTTACATATATTACACATTGCAAGGCAGCTATAACTTGTTTCATTACCATCTTGCTGATATATGCTTGCATGGTTACAAAAAATTCTTTAGTTGTACATACAATATAATTTGAGCTAGTCTTGCCACGACAAGAATTAATAACGCAACAATGTTCTATTATAGTGCCTTAGGGCTTTAGTTGTAAGAAGTTTTTTTCTTTTAGGCAGCAATTTCCATTGTTTTACAAGCTATAATACTCAATTTTACAAGGTTCTTTGTTGACATCCAAATCATGGAATGAACATGCTATACTTGCACATATAGAGCGCATAAAGTACAATAAAAAAAAATTCTATAATTTTGCCTTTGAAGTTCAAAATATACAATCATTGTATAGCTTAAAAGTATTCAAGAACAATGAAATTGATCTGAATGTGAAGTAACCATGTATAAAATAAAAATAGAAACGTAAACAAAACTAAATTTGATGAATTCTATAAGGATCAACTTTAAAACAATATAATCCTACATCATTTCTAAGTTCTATTTGTTTTTAAAATTCTCAATACATAAGATTGTTTCATTTTTACTCAATAAAAAAACCTTTTAAATGAATTTTTGAAAGACGTGATTGTTAAAATTCTATAGTAAAATAAAATTATACATGTAAAATACATTCATTAATATATAAAAAAAATCATATCCAAATATCTACTTTGATATTTTTACTAAAGTTGCAAGGATAAATGAGAAGAGTAGTTTGTTTTGTACCCTTCACACAATTTTGATATGAATACACGATGCCTAAATCTAATTTTTACTATCATGCTTCATTCAGTCTTTAAATAAATCAAGTGATTCAATTTTAATATTTTTACTATGTAAAACAAAGGGTATATTATAAATTATGATTTTGTCAACATAATTGGTGGAAAAATAAAATTATTTAGATTCTTAGGAGTATAATAATGTGTACAAAAGTTATATGAACTACTAAATATTTTAGAGCAAGTGAAATTACTCCAATATATGAATGATTAGAAGACAATTTTTTCAAGCTCAATATTTCTTTCCAAAGTTTAAATTTAAAAAAAAATTTAAAACTCAATGTCGTTGCAAGATGGATTTTGACATAAAAGAGTACACATAAAATAATCCATTGTATTTTTCTGGAAATTCAAGTTTGCCTTATGGATTAGTGAATACATTTTACAACCTTCAAATTTATAGGTATAATTACATCTAGAAGATGATAATGGTCAAGACAAACTTCAAAATTTCACCAAGGGACATAATTTTCTTGTATACTTAAGACCAATATTGGATTGTACTACAAAACAACTACAACAAGAGAGTAAAGTTTCTACTTGAATTTTATGTCTTTTTATCATAATCTTTGGCAACCATTTCTAGGTACTTCCCGCTAATTCACATATGTGCAAAAAAATTGATTTTGGTATGTGGTCCAAGTGCATGACTACATGTACTCACAATTTTGGGGATGTTAATCCAAGTTGGTATAGATTCTCATTTGTGTAAAGACCCATCTACCAAAATCCATTTCATTGATGCAACTTCTATAGCATACTATCCACTATCCACTCAAAAGATGCGAACATCCTCTTTTGTAAAAAATCCAGAGCCGTTGATTTTTTATAAAAAAAAATTGCCCCCCCTCTTTATCACCGTTGATCCAATTTAATACAAAATACAAAAATACGAATACGAATACGGATATAACTATCAGAACTCACATACAAATATAAATATGCATACAGAATATGAATACAAATATAAAATACAAGAGATGGATATGGATACAAATACAAATACGAATTCAGTGATACAAATTCAACAATATATCTCATATGGTTTGTATCTGAGGACTCCCCTGAAAATTACAAATAGGGGCAGGGGGGTAGTTTTTAAAAATCAACAATTGTTATTCATATCAAAAACAAAAAAATTAATGCAAATGTTAATACAATGACTATGTGCCTAGATGAGTGACAAAAGACAAGAACACAAATGACAGGAACACATACTACCTTCTCCAATGCGCCATGCAAGGGTTGTTTATCAATATAAAGCTGTGAACATGTTCCAAAAAATCCATCCCCATTGCATTTTCTATCAAGGCGTCGCATTTTATGGACTTTACGCAATACCATCTCTAATAAACATGGATCTTATTTAACCTCCACAATTGAGGTGCATTTAGTGCTAATTGGGTTGTTTCATGTATCATTCTAGAAAATACATTGAACAACATGATATGGGGCCACACAATTCAACATTTTCCCACCAAGTGCTATATCAAATGTACTAATATCCAAAAGTATTTCATTTCAATGCAACTAATATCCAAAATTAGAGAGAGAGATTTTTCAATATCACACATTAACATTGCCATCATTATCTTCATCCCACAAATTGCAGAGTTCTTAATTTCTTTGTTACATACTAGTGAAAAAGTTTTCTCAGCCAATTTACAATACTTTGCAGTTTATCATTAAAAGCATCTCTCATTGCAATGTGGAGCAAATCATGCAATAGACTGTGATAGTCATGTATCTTCATGCTGGTAAATTTATTGTCCACAAATTTATATTCAAAAGATGACTCATAATTCCTTAGAGTCTTTGTGGTTTGTAGCACATCATTTACCTAGGTAAATTTAGTTTTTGTAAAAATCAAAGGTGCACTTCTAAATTCAATCTACATATCCTTTATGATCCCCATGTTCTTCATTTCCATTCTTTATAACTTTGAATCAACCTTAATATCCTTTGCATTTGTGAAGGTCTTGAAAAGTAATGAATACACATTTTTTTCTATAGGCATTGGATTAAAAATGTGTCGCATCCTCAGGGGTCACTCAATGTATTCTTTGAACATCATGTGCAAACAAATCTTTGGCCCCATATTTTATATGGTAAAAATCATTTAAATAGTTTGAAAAAATTATATTATATTTTACTATGTTAGAAGTATGTATTGTGAATTTTTGAATTTTTTTTCCATCAGAAATAATTACTTACAAATTTTGTAAGAAAATAAATACATTGTATAGTTGGAAAAAAATTTGACCCCCTTTTTTATATGGTAAATAATATTTTAAGAATCATTTTTAAATTTTTAAATTTAAAATAAATGAAGATTTGGTTAAAGTTTATGCATACCAAAGTAGGATACAATTGTCATTCAAATGCAATCTTGATAAATATTTGAAGTGAAAATACAACCATTTTAGTGCAATCTTCAATTGTGCATTTGGATATCTTGTGGAATTCAATTGAATCCAAATTTTTTTCACATAAAAGATATATTGATTATGTAACAATACCCAAAAATTTGAAGCTAAATCAAAATTTATTAAAAAGTAAATAGGAATAGAAAATTTACTTGATCGCACGTGATGTCCAAAAAATACATTGAGTGCACCCCCCGAAGTCGCATCTTTAACTCTTGCACACAAAAAAATTCAATTTATGTTATCTAATATCCAAAAATATTTCATTTCGACGCATATAATAGAATGTAATGAATATTTTTTTTCCAATACAACACTATAAATCATACTTAATTAAAAGATGGTATAAATATTGTCATGTCAATAAATGCATAAATAATGCTTATCATCAAATATTGAAGGTTATAGAACTTTGAGTACCTTGTCATGGTGTCATGACACTTTTTGAAGTTGCAATGAGCTAGTTTCAATTTTTCCCATTGAATTGGCTAGAAACTTCATTTGACCTTCACAAATGGCCTTCTATTATGTATGTATATATATATATATATATATATATATATATCTGTGTGTGTGTGTATCACAAGGAGAAAATTTAGTGACCAAATTCACAAAAATTTAACACAAAAGTGTTGATTTTTTGTTAATTTGGATGATTTGTGTTAATTTGAAAAATAGTTTAACAAAAAAAGAATTGATTTAAAAAAAAAATTTGGTCAAGCAATTTTTTTTAAATAAAAAATTGAAAACAATCCAACTATACAAAAATTGACATGTGATACTTGCCATGTCAACTCCAAAGGGATTTGAACCTTGCACCCATGGCTTGTGGGGCAAGACCTTAAGCCAATACACCATCCATTCATGTACATGTGCATGTGAGGATTACATTTTTATTTATACATTTTTTGCTAGTTTTTTCCGTTTGCTTTGTGAATTCAGCAGACTTTAGGGGACATTTAAGCATGGTAAAACAACTTTTTCTTAAGCTTTGAACCAATGAATGTTGGGAAATAAATCTAAGTTTCACCTCCAAAAATCTGTTAGCAATTTGATCCCTCCAATCAAAAGTTATAGGTAAAGTTCAAAGAGGATGTTAAAAAATGTCAAAACAAATATCAATTCGAACCCTTCTCTGAACTTTATCTATAAATTTTGATTGGAGGGTCAAAATTGCTAACAAATTTTTGGAGGTGAAAGTTAAATTTATTTACTAACTTTTATTAGATCAAAGTTTTAAAAAATAGATGTTTTACTATGCTTAAATGGACTCTGGAGTCTGCTGAGTTTACAAATCAAATGAAAAAAAAAATATTTTTCACTCATTTTGACTTAAGCAAGTTTCAAATACATTCTCAACATTTGGATAATGTTTAAATGAACATGGTTGAAATTCTATGTATTGTACAATTGAATTATTTTTCTAAACTTTATCATTCACAATTTCGTATTCTTTAAAATCAACAAACTTCAGAGGCTGTTTTGGAATAATAGAAGAACGTATTTAAAAATCCTTTGAACTATGAAAAAGTGTAAAATGAAATTATCTTTCATCTACAAAAATGATTTTGAAGTTTCAAGTCTCACACCAAAAGTTATGGACAAAATTTAGAGACAATGTTTGGAAATGACAACAAAAATGTTCATTCCAATCCCTCTCTGAATTTTGCCACAACTTTTGATTGGAGACTCAAAATTGCAAACAGGATTTGTGAAGATGAAAAATAGATTCATTTTATAACTTTTCTTAGTTCAAAGATTTTTGAAAAAAGTTATTTTACTATGCCTATATATCTCCTAAAGTCTTTTGATTTTAAAGAACACAAAATTCCATTGTATATAGAATTCCAACCTTGGTGATTTAAACATTCTTGAATTACAAAAACTTACTTCAAAGTCTTGTAAGTCAAAATGAAAAAAAGAAGTGTTGATTTTTTTGTTGATTTGGGTGTTGTACTATCCAAATCAACAAAAATCTATGACCATTTTGTTAATTTGTGCCAAAATCAACTGGAAATTGTCAAAACAGAAGATACAATGCCCACTTCAACAAAATTTTGTTGATGTTTTATCAATTTGGTCATTGTTTTCTAGTAGTATATACGTGTGTATGCATGTGCATATATATATATTGGACAAACTACATAACATTCAGTAGCCTTCAGGGACTCTGCCTTCCCCTCCCTGGAGGCCTCATCCATGATGTTCATCGACGCCTCATTAATCTAAGCTGCAGTACAGGGAGCACGGCATTAGATTCATAGCGCGCTCCATTTCCTTTCTATAATTTCAAGATTGAACATACAAATAAATACGATTTACAAAGAAAATTGGTTGCTTAAAACCTAAGCTAGAATCATGATTAGCATACCAAGGCAATCTTTTATGTGACCATTACAACAATTTACTTTTCATTTGCTGAATGTCAAGAGAAGTTCTTTATATAAATATGGGGTGGTAGAAGTTAGAACAATCCGTGTGGGATATGTTAATTTAGAATTTGTAGTTTCTCAACCACTCATTGTTAAAATCAAAAGTAGGAATTGTGACTGAAGCATAATTTTAGACCTCATTTAAGAATATTATAATAAAAAATTTCAAAGAAAAGTGAACTATGAAAAGTTGGTAAATTAAAATAAATTTCATCTCCAAAAATCCATTTGAGATTATGATTCTCCAATCAAAAGTTTTGGACAAATTTCAGAGAGGATGTTTGAAAATGTCAAAAACAAATTTCTTTTCAACTCCTATCTGAAATTTATCCATAACTTTTGATTGGAGGATCAAAATCCCAAAAGAATTTTTGGAGATAAATCTTAACTTCATTTCACAACTTTTTTCAGTTCAAAGTTTAAGAAAAAGAGTTGTTATACTATGCCTAAATGAGGTCTGAAAATCTACTTCAATCACAATTGTTGCTTTAATTTGATTACACTATGAGCGGTTGAGAAAATACAAATTCTAATTTATATATCCCACATTGTTTATTTTACCTCCTACCATCCCATAGGTATATAAATAGTTGTCTTTGCATTCTAAGTTGCAAAACACATTTGTCTTAAGAAGCATTGCAAGGAATTTTGAATGTTGAAATTCACTGGCTTAATTATTTGATAGCTATTTTGTATAAAACTCATATTTTGTGTACTATTTGAATTGACAATGCTTGAATTTATAGTACTCCGAGTCTGTAGATTTTTTGCACTGTTAGAATTGAAAGTAGTAGTTTTTTTACCCCAAGTTTGAAGTAGCCACCCTACCACTCTGACAAATTTTGACACGTGTTTCTTAGCTATTGATGGTGCCAAATATTCGGCACCATTATGTCAGAGGGAAGGCAGACTTGGCTTCTGCTACTGAATGTTATGTAGGTCAATAATAATTTTCTAAAAAATTTGGCACTTTTTTAGTTTTTTATTTTCTAACCAAGCTACTAGGAAGCTACGGTATCAATTACATTGCACAAAATCTTGTGAAGATGCATTTTTCAATCCCACGGTAAAGTATGAGTACTCTCCATTATAAATCATAATTGCATTGGAAGTCATAAATGTACATAGAAACAATTTTAACAATTTTAAGAAAATTTAAAACCAAACCATGAACACAAAACTACATTACAACATTGATAGAAGTTCATTTTTTCCCTCATTTCAATCAATCTCAAATGTTTAAAGTATGTTTTCATCTATTTATAGCAAAGCATGATGCAAGGAGTGCTCACAAATTACATTCCCAGCTTATGTATTTTTTGCATACAAAATATACAAAAATTTAAAGATCACAAGGACCTACCAAAAATAATAGTAGCAAGTATCAAAAAAGAATCCTTGATGGCAAGCCAAGGTGGTAGATTGTAGCATGTAAGTATTAAGTACGATAGGCCATATAGAATATGCACTAAAATTATTGCCCAAAGGGTTGACTCCATCCATGGCTATGCTTAGAAACACATTATGTGGATTTGAAGGAATTTCCATTGTCTCAAAAAAAATCTAGTCCTTGCGAAGGGCCATTTGACTTTTGGCCAATGTCCAAATCCAAGAAATTAAAATTTTTAAATTTTTTTTTTGGTCTCTAGTCCTATGTGGCACAATATAGGAATCATATGAGCCAAAAATATAAAATAAAACATAAAATAAAACAAAATAAAACAAAAAATTTGTAATTGCATATTTTCATATAGCAGTAGTTAAACGGCCGTATGCAGGATCCAAATTTCTTGTAATGCCATGTGAATGAGTCATTTGGCCCTCATGGTATTATCTTAATTTTTATTGTCATAGTGCCATATTGTCATGTTGTTAGCTTTGAGATACCCAAACACCAAAATATAGTTTGTAGTCGAGGAGTAATTGAGATATAATGCATCTTCAATTAGTCATTCATCCACATGGAAATAAAAATGCGTGTTAGAAATGCATCCATAATAATTATGTAGCCAAATCATCACAAATGCTTTGAAAGAAAAAATTTCGACAAAGAATTACTTTATATGGGACAATCTTGCTAAGTATGTCTTGCTTGTAATGAGAGAAGTTATACTTGGGGCAAATTTGAAGGTATTCATTTATTCTATAATATAAAATGCAATCACATGGATATGAATGCATTATCTTGTAGTCAAGTCCTAATGTTGTTATTGCTTTCCTTGTTTTTGCTTATGTTTTGGATATTTTGGAATCCAACTTTGGATCAATTAACATGGTTCACAATAACTTGAAATATTTTGACTATGCAGACATTGCTTACTATGTGCCTAGCTTGTACATTCAAAAATTGAAGAATGATAAACAAACAATTAGACCTAGATCTTATAATATGTACTGGTATGATTGTTTTTGGAGCCAAGTAGTTCACCCCATCCCCTTCGATGTGAGATATGTCATTGTCAAGTGGATGAACTTCTGTCCCTTACTTGTCTAATAAGAAATCTAAAACAACCACATCAAGATGTTGTCCAATGTCTTTGTCTTTGTAATCCATTGGTTCATCTTGAAGAAGGTCAATTTCTACAATATTTAGTAGAGTTGGAGGATGTATCGAGGATAAACTGGATGGCCCTTCAGAGATTCCAACTTGGTATAAAGTCAGTACATCAATAGACTACAATCAATCATAACATGTGCTTAATTTATGTCATTTGGGATTGTGACAAAAGTGATAGCCAAGCCCTCTTTAATGTCTTTTCATACCCATATTTCAATCCTTGAATGTGGTTTTTTTTCAAATCTTTCTTGGAATCTTTTTTTATATCCGTATTTTTTAGTTTTTAATTATTTGTAATACTAATGTTTAATATCATGTATGATATTAATTATGTTATTTTTTATAAATATATTTCGTATATGAAATAATATGCCAAACAATTTTTAAAATAAAAAATTAAATAAAATTAAGTAATGTAAAATTGAAAAGGTGAAAATAAAAGTAAAAATAAAAGTATCAATATTGTAGCCACCACAAGTTCTCTAGTCTAATGGCTTGAAGGTTCTCTCCAATCCATTTTCTAATATTTGTTCAATTTTTAAATTTTTGGTGCAATAAGAATTTGGAAATTTAATATCTTTTGCTCCATCAGTTAGAATGTTGTAAATTCTTTTGAAGACACATACCTCCTTGAGGGCTTTCCAAAGATACCAAGCACATCTTCATTGATTTAGTGGTTTAGGAAATCCCAATGTACATTACAAACATACAAACAAACAATGTATTTTAATAATATAGATAATATGCCATGGGCCATTGTCACAACCACTAGTGTGTCATTTATAATTGCTATAAAGGTGATAACCAATCTATACTTAAATATCTTTTTATATCATTTTTTAATTCTTTAAATTATCTATAGCACAAAATATATCATGTGTGATATCAATTTTTGCATTATTTTTTACATAAATTTGTTCGACATACAAAAATAATATTTCAAATAAATTTAAGATTACAAATAAAAGTAAAAGTAGTAGAACAATGTTGTGATGGTGGGTGGCCAAAATGATCTATAGCTCATCAATGTAGAAATCCAATGACTCTTACAACCAATTTTTTAATTTAATTTATTTTATATTTTTTGATACAATAAAAAGATGTGTGGATCCTAAAGAATCACATACAAAATCATATATTGAAATAATTTGGATCAATTATTAATTTAAAAAAATAAATTTACAATCTTTTTTTCTAAAACATTGAAAATAACTGTATTGGTGCAACAATGTAGACTATCTTTAGACTATCTTTAGACTATTTGTAATGAATGCTTAATGTTTAGATCTTTGGGGGCAAGGTGGAATCTTTGCATTGTCTTCTTGTAGGTAGCTAGAGGTTGAAGTATTGAATGTCTGTAGTGTAGCATCACCAATCAAAGTTTCTCTGTCACAAACTGTTAATAATAATCGTGCAATTATCGTTAGGCACCTTTTTCATGTTACATTCATTCATTTGGAAATATTGTTACAACACAATATTGACATTCATTAAGACTGTGCAATTTAGGCATATCATTGATATTTGAGTTTGAAGTGCTAAAGTTGCACGATAACTAAGTATGCATGACTAAAAATATACAACTTTAGTGCTTTTGTGATGAGAGACTAACTTTGTATAGCATTAGTGCTTATTTGAGACATATGAAATTAGTGCAATAATCACACAACATCATGTCCATGCATAGTTATTTCACTAACATTGCATTTTTTTATCTTTCACAATTTCAATACTAAGTCAATTGACAAGTAACATTTGTGTTCAAAGCAGCAATTCAGACCTCATTTAGGCATAGTAAGATAAATGTTTTTGAAAAAATTTGAACTAAAAAAAGTTGCCAAATCAAGCTAACTTTCACCTTCAAAAATCCGTTTGTAATTTTGAACCTCCAATCAAAAGTTATGAACAAAAATCAGAGAAAGGTGGCAAGGAACATTTTTTTTGACATTTTTAAACATTTGCTCTGATTTTTGTTCATAACTTTTGATTGGATGCTCAAAATAACAAACGGATTTTTGGAAATGAAATTTTGCTTGATTTGAAAACTTTTTTTAGATCAAAGTTTTTCAAAATAAATTATTTTACTATGCCTAAATGATGTCTGAGTTGCTACTTTGAATACAATTTCTACACATGAGTTGACAATGAGCTTGAACCTTTCATCTTCAAGTTATCCCATATCCATTGACATAATGAACAACGGATTTCCATGTAGAAAGAACCTCCCCACCCTCTATTCACACCAAATGTCAATGAAGAAAATCCTTCTCTACGTCATCAAGTTTTTTGGTGGCCTATTGATTGAATTACTTCAAGCTATAATTCGATGGCCTATAGATGTTGAAAAGTTAAAATATGAAGTATTGACCAACAAAATGCAACAATTTTGTTAAGAGAAAAGTTATTGTTATTAGGAATGGTCAACAACAATTTAACATTGACAATATTTTTTGAAACATTGATACCATTTAATAAGTTTTATTGCAGTACAAATAGCAATGACATCATTGTCATGGATTTTTTGTATCCTTAAACGCAAATAAGATGCACAACAATGAGAATTAATATACATGTATAAACTGTGTCTTTTACATTTTGAGTGATTTGGATGTTGAGTGGCTTCGACATTTTGAGTGATTTGGATGTATTTTACGTTGTAGGTGCCAAAAGAATATTTGTCTTTTTCGTGCAGTTTGTTTTTAGAGATGGTAAAATGGATGAAGAAAGGCTAAAACAATTAGTGAAGTTGACGTGAAAAAGTAGATTGGTGTTATATCTCAATTGTTGAAAGAAGGTATACCTCGCTTTACCTATCTAATTAATTCATTACTTGTCCTTCCATTCAATTTGTATGCTAATTGTGTGTTGATCTTATTGAGTTTTAGTTCAGTCAAAGTGCTTTTTCTCTTCTCATTATGTCAATTGTGAACACAAAGTAGATCTCATGTGAACAAAATGGTCAGTATTTGGTTGTTACGGACCGCTAGCAACGCTTCAATGATCTTGTTGTAAATGAGACCACCTTAGCTATGATTTTTGCCTTTGTAGATGAATTTTTAGTGCATGGTATTGCCGTGGAGGAAAGAAGGTTAATTTCTTCAAACACTCTTCTTCTTGTTTCCCTGTACGGTTACTTGATTTGCACATTGAGACGTTTGATTGTTGCCAAATAATTTGTTTGTTCTTTGATCTTGAATCCTTAACAAATTGACTACGTGAAGTGAATTTTGCAAGCTTAGTATTAGTGATGAATTTGCGAGTGAACTTGTTAGTATTCTTAGGAGACATTCACCAATGTTGAATCAATTTGAATTAGGGTTTTGCAAATCTGAATAAAATAAGTACCATCAATTGTGACTTGTGTCCAAAATAACCTGAGATGCATTTCTATATAAAGCAATCATGAAAAACGGCATTCTCGACGTTTTTTCCTGCATTTCAGTTAGCAGTGAGTATGTTATATAAAAACACGCATCAACATTGCAAGTATCAGAAGAAACTTAGAAGCAAGAGCACTTCAGAAAATCCTCAAGCAGACATGCCTCGTCGAACTTCAACTGAGCAGATGATCTTCTTCTGCATTTCCTCCAATGTTCTCCTACATTTCTTTGCATTCCATGTTGCGGTGCCGAAGTTCCTAATGTGGGGAGTGTCACCCTTTTTAGATGGAGCCCATCAAAAATTTGAAATTCAATATTTTATGGCTTGTCTATTGAAACACCATGAAACTTATTTTTTATATACACTGCCCTAAGGCTTTTTGATGACACTAAGGGCACACCCATTGGCTCGTTGATTTAGGAAATTCTTAAGTATGTTATAAACAAAACAAACAATTATTTTAATAGTATAGATGTTGTGTATGACAATTGTCACAATGACAATTTTAAATTTTATTAGCATGTGCACATTTCTTGCATCCTTTTATTAATATATGAGAGCCCCCCGCATTCACTGATATGAAACTACCCAAAATAGGTGAAGTACATCCAAATAATCTGAAAAATAAATTTTCTATTTGAAGAAATGCTTCGTCAATGTTTATGAATGTAAACAATTTATGAATGTTTATGATTCAAGTGAAAATTACTTCTTGTAGTGCTCTAAAAAATGAAATAAAAAAATTTGGTTAGTGCTTGTCTAATGAAAGGTTTTGAGAGTAGTATCTCTGTTGAATTGATAATATACTTGTGAACAAGTATAAGTTATACATAAATATAAGGTATTTTGCTCTTGCAACCTTTTAAGAGCTGACTACCTTTTGAGGGAAGCTCAAATTCCTTGAAATAATTTTCAAAAAAAGTTTATAAGAAGAAAAATGGAATTATATTTTTTGGACCATGTGAATATAAGTCTAAATTCACTTTTGCTTTCAAGATTGCATTGTAAATGTCATCTAAATGTAAGGTCCCTTTCAGTCCTTAAGGATTGTAATCACTATCTCCCTTCACTTCAGCCCCGCTACTCTCACCTCTTCTTTTCCATCCGGTGTCTTCATCGCTGGATGCCTCTTCCATATTGTCTGATGAAGATTGTAGAATTCTCACTCCGGAACCATGTACTTCCCTAGATTTACGTGATCTGAATGCTTTACCCTCCTTTTTCACTTGTAATATGGACTTTCCAATGCTTTCCCTAAGGTCGGTGACCGGTTTTATTTTCATCATCGGAGTAGGCTGAACTGCATCTAGGGGGGTTCTACTCACATTCGCTTTCTTCGATGGAGACATAGCAAAAGGCTCTATTGCTCTTTTCTTTTTGTCTATTTTAGACTCTTTCACAACTAATTGTCCTGCTTTTTCGCCTCCTTGAATGATTACCTTCGTTGCGCTCAAGGACTGCGGTATACGGTTTGCTGATTTGAGAAGACCTTGTGATGAATGCCTAGATTTTTGAGCGAACATTTGAGCCAACGTCTCGTCCTTGTCATCATCACTACGTGATGAAATGGATAGACTGTGATTAATGAATTGCCGTTTTCCACATGATGAACCTCCACAACCATCCAAAGTTGTACTAGCAGTTGTAAGTAGTATACGTAGACCCGGTGCAAGACCAGTACGCGGTGGTAATTGGGGATCTCGCAGAAGTGGCTCCTTTCCTTTTCCATTCCGGGTTAGGATTGGACTCCCAGACTTCATAAAACGCATGTCTTCATTCTCTTCTACTTCATGTGGTTTGATATTCTCAATCCTTGGTTCACCACTCTTCTTGTTCGAGAACACCGCTTTCAATTGAACCCTTGTGTTCTCCATATTCATTGGGACCTTTACCCCCAATCCGCCCTTGTCATTGTCTTTGTCAATCTGTTCCGCTCGTGCCGCTACCGTGGATGGAGAGTTGGGAATTGGAATCTCTTCACCCATTTCAGGAGTCCCACCATTGATAAGCATTGCCCCATTTATTGCCGCATCTCGTACATTCATTGCCTCCTTATCCGCTAAAATCTTTTCGCTAGTCAAGAACCCGGTCCCATCTATATATTTGGCTATCGGAAGGTTCTCTTCATCACATCCACGATTGTCTTCATCTGATGTATAATCGTAGACGTCTCGATCATTGGCTCCCAAATCTTCATCATTCTGATTAGGGCTTTGAAACGGCTCATCGTTCGAAATCGGCTCATCATAGTTCACAGCATTTCCATTATAAAATGCAGCCTCATGATTTTCAACATCCGAATTGTGCATGTCGTTGTCCATAGCACCTCCATCATCGAATGTGGGCTCGCCATCTTCCGAATCCTCATTTTCGGAGATAGGCATATCTGTATCTTCGAAAAGCATGTTCTCCTGATACCATTTTTTCTCATCCCTTTCCTTGGATTGAGCTAAGACTTTTGAATTGGTGTACACGTACACCAAATCATCTGCTCTCTGTGGCTTCAACTTGTTCCTAGATTTTTTGTGAACAAAAGAATAGCTACTCCAATTTCGTTCACACGAAGAAGAGGAGACCGGTTGTGCCAATATCCTCTTGGCAATTGGAGCAGTGAGCTTTCCACACGCGCCTTCAAAATCCCACCAAGCATGTGTCGACAATTGCTGTTCACTCGGCTCCAACATGTTGTGGAATGGCAGTTCTCTAAGTCGAAAAGCGACAAACTCCTTCACAACCGCGGCGTAATCTCCTGGTTTACAAATTTTCATGAGAACACGCTTGCATGCCTCTATCGCATTTTGATCGTCGGCTAATTTTTTGTCTTCCAGAAGGTAGGGGTTCAGAAGAGCTCCTGCAAAATGCAGATCGGTCTCTACCATTTTGCGTCGGTCTTTAAAATACGCCAGCAGCGGATCGGCAAGAGCCTTGTTCAAACAAAAAGGCTCTCCAACCAAACCGGAGACGTGTTTTTCTAGATTTCTCATAATGTGCAAAACCTTGCCCATGCAGGGCGTCTTCGCATCCAAATTACGTAGCCCATGCACAACAGGACCCACCAAGTCCTTAAAATTCTGACAACGGCGCCAGAAATGCTCGCTCATAAGTATCTTAAATACCTCTTGACAGTCACTGCGAGATTTTGATGTCCGGCCAAACTTCCTCACGTACTCATTCCACTGCGGATCCGTCACTGTCTGTTGCAATGGACCCTTCACCTTCAACAAACGTGCAATTGTGATGAAATTGGAGGCAAACCTTGTTTCACCCAGCATCAACAAGCTATACTTGGGCTCGTACTTCCGATATATTGCAAGCGGTTTATGCCTCATCTTGAAGAACTTCACTACGGTTTCCGCGTTGTCCACTTGGTCCATTATCCATGCTTGTTTTCCCTAATCTTTTAGCAACAAATTCAAGGCGTGTACCGCGCAACCTTGGAAAAAAATGTGTGGATATGTAGCAATCACTAGAGCACATGCTGCGGGGTTCACAGGCGCATTATCTGTAGTCACTTGCACCACATTTTGAGGGCCCACTTGGACTATGAATTTCTCTAGGAGAGCGGCCAAATACGTAGCGTTTTTATCGGCCCCAATCGTATCCACCGCTCCTAGGAACTGCTCCCCCGTAGAGGACACTAGCATGGCATTTATCAATGGCCGATTCCCGGTCGAGCTCCATCCATCAATGGACAGCGTTGCTCCGAACTTTCTAATGCTGTCTTCGGTCCTCTTCTGTAAATTTGTTTGCACCTCCGCCTTTGCTTCGTCAAGCAATTTATTGCATATATCATTGTACGATGGCGGGATGTAGGGCCTACCAAACTCAGCTGTTCTCTTCACTGCTTCTTTGAATGCTGGATTTTGAGCTACAGCAAATGGGATGTTGGCCGCATAAAAGAATTTGGCCCAGATTGCATTTAGAATCCGTTTATTGGCCGTCTCAAATCCATCCGATAGCCTGCTCTGCCTCTGCGGCCTACTGCTTGATCCCCACACAGTGTCACGTTCGCTTGATGTTTGTGTATTTGGATTTCCATCAGAGGCTGCACGAAAGGATTGTTGCTGTGTTGTGCACGAGTCTTCTTGTGTACAAAGAGACGTTTGCCTCCCACTTGAAAGATCATTGGCGACCACAAGCATGCCATTGCCATCCACATTGTCTCCTGTAGATTTTCGTGGTATATCTCCATTGCAGCGAAGAAATAGATTTTGAACTTGAGATGTCAACTTCGGACAAAGGCTTATTCCGTTATCTCTCAAACCTGATGCACCTTTATATCCTAGATGGCTAAACAAACGGCTTGTTTTCCTCGCGAACACCAATTTGCAAGCTTTGCATTCCACTTTACCAACTGATGGGGTACCATACCAACAAGACCAATCCTTGCTCATAGTGACCAATTCGGATTGTTTATATTCGAATGAAATTGTAAAAGTAACGCAGTAACGGGTTGATAAATTTTGTCAAAAACAAGACACACAATGTGTGCACAAAGCCTTGATAACCAAAGCCCCCCTGTCCACTGAATTATACATTATCAAGCAAGGGACCCAAAATAGGTCGGAACCTAGCCCTTGGAAATCAAAGCGTTCAGTTTCTCAAGAGTGCTTGCAAATGGCAAGGGTCTGGAATTTATAGTTCTGAGGTCGCTAGTGACCGTCGAACAGGGAATGAAGAACATTATTTCGGTCCCAACGGTTAGGTGGACTGTCGGACGCAGAGTCGGACGGGGTCGGACGCCTTCGAATGGGGTCGGACGGCGTCGGACCGTCCCAATGATCGGTCGGATAGGGTTCGGAATTCGCTTGGCAGTTCAGTCGGTGGTGCACAGGTCGGACGGGCTCTCCGTCCGATAGTCGGACGGTCGGTCGAACCGACCAATTTCTGTTTGGGTTCACAAAGTGAAGGGCTCAAGTCTCAAGGGCTTGATCCTTACATGCCTAAGGCCCTATCTAGCGTATCTAGCTTGTGAAAAAAGAGCATAGACTTATGGAGTTATAGTTGGCGCATTGTATGTTCTCCATACTCAAGGAAATTGTTTGTTTTCCAAAATCAAACCGTAGACGTGTTCAATGTTTTAGCTTATTACTATTATTAATATGCACACCAATCTCTAGTGTCAAATTGCATATGAGTTGAAAAAAGTTGAAAAAATATATGTGTACTTCTCATGCCCATTATGTTTGACAAATTAGGAAACAAATTTTTCTTGGGATTGGACGTGAGATGGACAACTAAAAATCATGTTAGCACACTAAAATATACTTTTAAAATTGGTTCCTTTGATTTATATATACGTAAAAAGCTTTTACTTATTCGATTTTGATTTTTGAGATGGAAATTACAAAGTGTTTTCTATTTTGCGGGCAGTTATGGATTTGCTATTGTAAAATAAACTTTGAAGTCTTGTATTTAACTCAATTTTTAATAGTTTTTGGAAAAAATTAAAGCAAAATAGGTACATTGTTTAGGGCAACAGTAGAACCGTTGGGATTGAGGTTTTTCAATTGCGTAATTATATTTTTTTCAATTTAGTGTTTTGAACCAACCTCTACTTCTTGCGTCTTCCTATTTTTTTTATATATGTTGTACAATTCCAAATGATTTGAAAATTTTCAAGCACGTATCTAAATTGATTTCAAGAATTAATTTAAGGAGTAACTACCATTTTGGACATTTTTCCATTTAAATGTGACCTTGTCAAGTGCAGCGGCCCTTTTTTTGGCTGCGCCCGAAAAAGTTTTTTTCAGCAATTACAGATCTAATACCTTGTAATTTACAAGGTGAAAAATTCTGAAATTTTCCCTATTCTACACATTAACAAGTTTACTACAAAATCTACCAAGCATGTGTCCTGGCATTTAGGAATTCATCCATCAGTGACAAAAAACTAACTTGTAATAGAAGGACGCAAATCACATAATTGCCCAAAAGGGATAGCACAAAATACCATAAACTCTTAGCAAATCAAAATATATTTGCATTCTGCACATATTTTTATATTAAAAGAAACTCATAAATACCATGGGTACATTGCTTTAGTGGTACTACATTCTCCTGAGATCCAAACAACACTCCACGCAATTCTACCCTATTCCAAAAAAAGGCACCGGCACTATATATTATTACCGCTACGTTCCCCCAATACACGAGATGGACCCTCATCACCCATGAGTCTTGCACTTCTGCGGCGAGCGTATGCACAAGACTTGTTCCAACGGTGGGCCCTGCGGACCTAGCTTCCAAGTCAATGAGGCCAAACTGTCGTTTTGTTTCCGGAGAGTGGTCATCGTCGTCTTCCAACCTCCGTTTCTGCTTCCGCTTGGGAGACAAGTCCACTTCCCCTGCCTTCAACGCTTTGAGTGCACTATCCACTCGACGGACCAAGGCGTTGACCGCTGCGTCATCATCTTGCATGTATAACCATGCAAGTCGATCTCCTCCCATTAAAAACACCCTCCATGCACTTATGATGTCGCCCACCCTCTTATCAAATTCCCTTGCCACGTCCACATAATAATGCCCTGTAGTTGACATCACATCTATTTCCACAAAAGCACGAACTTCTGCGGCTTGTTCCAACTTGGACAAAAGAAGGGCCCTGCCTATCAAAGTGTGATTGTACGCCGAGTATTGCTCATGGAACTCTTGAACATGCTCTTGTTCTATCCAATTGCCATCTCCATCTTTACGCACCTCCTTTTCCGGAAATCGGAAGAATTTCTTGTGTTGCATGCTCCAATGTCCTCCAATGCTGTGACAAAACATTTCACGAGCCTCGTCATCCTCAATACCTCTGGCCCGCAACTCCACTTCTCTGTCCTTGGTCATCCACACGTAATGGTCATTTTCACATGAAGACGCCTTGGTTAGGTCGTGCACTTGGTCTAATGAATTCCACGTTATAGGTTTTCCCCAATGCATGTAATTTTGAAATTTGTATGGCGCTTGGTCAAGTGGAAGGTTCCATCGATTGTATTCGTGGCCGGGGGGCATACCTTCTGAGATCCCAAGCATTTCATAGAACCTTGGGCAGAAAGGAGTTTTACACTCGGGACACCGTGATTGAATGAGAGATGCTTTGACAATGCATGTGACATGAAAAATGTGGTGGCATTGACCCATTGTTAGGGCTCCTTCCGGACCAGTATAACTTAGGCAAATGCTACACCTGCCTTCCATGATTCCGACGTTAGGATCACGAGCGTGCACGACTTCCTTCTCATTCTTCTTGATGTGTGCTGAAAACGTGTTGTAAAGGACCCATCCTTCCTCTGCTTCCAAGGTCCAATTGATGTGGGGATGCTGGTTGTTATTTGCATGGTTCAAGCGTTCAAACATTGCATCCATGTCTCCCCAATACGTAATGTCGGTGGACCCCCTCGGATGTGCCTCAAACATTTGTTTCAGTCGCCAAAAAGAGCTCTCCACGGCTTTGCATTCATCTTCCGACTTCATTGTTAATTTCAGGAACCTTTTCATTGCTCGGGATACTACGGTCGGTTTGTCTTCGAGCTTCTGTACCCATGCCAACTATCGAGAGTCCGCACTGCCCGATGGCATGTTGCTATCCAACCACACTATTCGTTTCAAGCGCACCACCTCAGACTAAGCATGGGCATTCTCTTTGGTCGCCTCATCCAATTTTTGCTTCAATTCTTCGACCTCACTTCTTTCCGTTTGCATGGAAGCATCTTGCAATGTTGGAGTAGGATTACAAATGGCGGTTTTAGGGTTTACTTCCCTGCACTTGTGGCCCTCCACAGCTGCATCTTTTTCAAAAGGAAGAGAGAGTTGATCACTCTCTTGAATCTCTTGCACCTCTTGTGTTATGGGCACCAACCCTAGAATATCCTTCATCAGCTGCTCAAATGAGCGCTCATGGATCCTCTGTAGCCTTTCGTACTTCTTTTTCAATTCATCACATTGTGCCTTCCAGTTGTCATTGGAATCGTTCAAGGCCCTCAGCGTCTGATTTTCTTCTGCTAGAGCAACCAAGTCTTTCAGCTTTTCGTACTTGTTGTCAAGGAATGGTAATATAGCCTGCGTGTACTTCATGAAAGCCACGACACCAATGATCAATTCAGGCGATACTTTGGCCAATTCCTCTGCAAATTCCGTAACCTTCGGGGACATTTCTTGTACCATCCCCGCTGCTGTGGTCAGTGAGACAACGGTTCTAGCAAACGCCTCCCACCTTGTGTCGGGTTTAGGAAAAGTATCAGAGCTGCCCGCCTCAGCATCTGATACGGATGGGCTTACCCCTATGTGAAGTTCCTTCCATCGAGCAGAGCACTGCACCAAGGCTTTCAATTCCTTCAGATTTGACATGTGACGGAGAATCTCCAATTGCGAGGGAGGAATAGCTGACACTCCTGGATACTTGCTCGCAATGTCATCGCTATGAATGGTGGAATCCCGAGTCACATCATGGACTGGTGCTTTATTTCTTATTGACCGACGCCATTGATCTCGAGGGCTCAATATTGGGCTCGGCGACCCTGTCTCGTCTGGGTTCAAAGGTACATGTGTCAAGGGATCTAGAGCATTGCTCTCTAAAAGATTATCAATTGTAGCATAGGCCCTTGCGACTTGTTCCGGTCTAGGGTCCTGCTCATGTTCTCGTCGCAAAAAATGGGCCCCACGTTCGCTTAGAACGTTCTGCTCGTTCGGAACCATACTTACTGGAACCACGGTTTCTACGTTCGGTGTGCACATCAAAGCCGTTGGAGGAGTAAGAAACACCTCTCCCTCCGGATCTCCCAAGGAGGCACGACTCACTGTCGTTGGAGTCTGCGTAGAAGCCAACGGTAATGCATCGCTTGGACCCCCAGAGATGATTCTCTGCGGCACTAAAGTATTTTTTAATACTCTTCTTGGTTTTGGTGTCTCACTTGGTCTTGCCTGTGGATTGTACAAATCCGGAATATCTTTTTGATTGCAATTAAGATGCAGTGGCTCCTTGGCTGTCGTTGGAAACGTGCTCCAATCCACCTTCCGGGCTAATTGGAGTTCTGCATACACCATGGAGGCCAAGCTGTAGTTTATGTACCCTTTACTCATTGGTTTGTCCCCAAGGAGTGTCTTCCACACCTCCAACGATCGTTCCTTAAAATGCTGGTCGTTGCAAGTCCATGGCTTGCAACTAAAATCATGCATCTGAGCGGCATGGAACTCCTTAGGCCACAACTTGTTGATGTGGTACATTTTTACATACTTCTTGCACATCCTGGAGTTCCAATATTCCGCAGTCTCCTTCTCCCAATCTGGCTCCGCTTTGATGTTAGGGTCATCCGTAATCTCCGAATGGAGCCCGTGGGGTGCCCCCTTCCGTTTCGTTTTCTTATTGCTTTCCGCCCCTGGATTCATCCTACCAATATCCGCAACAACTTCACCGCTCATGACTGTCACTTTGAATTTGTAATCGCTTCAAAAATCACTGAAAGTGACCCCCTCGAACCACGTGTATTTCAATCGAAAAAAGAGCGTATGTCGTTATGAAAAATGAATGACCCCAACTCTCCACCATGTAGGAGCAGCTCGCGCGGTGAAGCAAGAGCAGAACATCCGACACGGTTCTAATACCTCTGAGAGGAGAGAAGAAGTGAGGAAAAATGAACATCCCGTCCGACCTTATAGTAGTCGGATGGCAGACCTAAGTTAGGTCCGGTACCGAACCTGTCCCGGACGTCGCGAAGCGTCCCCGAACCTGAGGTTCGTCGGATGGACCGACGCCGACCGCTTCGGGGTCGGACGGGCAGCACGCCGTCCGATCGCCAGACCGAGACGTCCGACCTCCGAACCTGGCCGTCCGAACTCGAAGCGGATTACGGCCGGCTGTCGGACATCGGCGGCCGCTCTGGGACTGCCGTCCGATTCCCCGACCTAAACCCCCGTCCGATGCCCAATCCGACCGGCCGTCCGATGGCCCGTCCTACACTCCTACCAGCCGTCCGATGCCGCTTGCAATCCGCGTCCGACCCCCGTCCGAAGCGCCGTTCAGACCCGCCGTCCGACAATCGATCGGTCTTCGTCCGACCGACATCCGACTCGCCGTCCGATCAGGTTTTCGGAAGTATATAAATATAAGATTCAGTGATCTTAGGATCCTTTTCCAAGGCCCATTATTCATGAAACAAGCATCCAATGCGACGACGGCTGCTGAAATCAGGAGATAAAAAAATCATGAACTCATGAACTTGCAACATCAAAGGTCAACCCGAGTAAGGTAGGAGGCTCAGAAATGGAGCATCTAAGGGCTGGTCTGCGTTTTTCATGTATTTCTTTGGACGGGAATATTTTTAGCTCATTTTTCAGACATAGAGAAATTGACGAGGAATCTATCCCAAGTGGTTTTGTATTTTTTCGATCATTTTTGAATTACTTATGAATTTTCAAACAAGTTGGGTCGTAGGTCCCTATTTGTGACCCTAGGTCTTTCATAAACAGTTCACTTGCAATTCTAAATAAAAATGGGGTAACCAAAGAGAATGATTGGCTCTTGCAATTAATTAGACTTTTTTCCTTGATTCATTCAATGAATGTACTAGTCCATTTCACAACCATCTCATGTCCATTTCACAGTCATTTATAGGGTCCATTCTTAATGCCCGCTCTGTTTTACAACCTCCTACCTTAGGCGGAAGTAGTGGCCTCTTTTGTCCTTCGAACTCATTTGAGTTTGAAGTGGTCTCTAGTTCGATTCCCAGTGACATCATCTACCTTGTTTGATGATGTCACCTCCCTGATTGTGGGATTTGGTTTGGTCGTGGTAGCCAACCATCCAAAAAAAAAAAAAAAAACGTCCAACCAAATTGTGTTGGTATTTGGGAGGGAATCACGATTTGCTTGTGGAGGGGGGAGGTGTTGAAATGGAGTGCTTGGAAGGGGTGATCTCGAGTTTAGAAGGAGGATGTTTGTAGTACCATCCAACTACAAACATTTATGTTCTAAACTCGAAATTCTCCATTCGAAACCCTCAAGATTGGACACCTGCTCCTTCCACATGTAAATAATATTTGCTACTCATGTACAATCATGCCTTGGCTTGACGTTTTTTCTTTTTTCTTTTTTTTGCGGGGGGGGGGGCGGATAAATGAAATTTAGAGTGCGACCATGATATGATTTTCATTTGATCTCTTCAAATTAGAACAAAGTTTAAATGAATTGATTTTAATACTTCAAACGTAAATGGAGGCACCATTATTTCATTTTGTGCACTTCAAATAAAACTGAAGCCACCATGATTTCACTTGGATACTTCACAAATAAAACAAAGCCACCTTCATTTAATTCACCTACTTAAAAATAAATCCAAGCCAGCATGATTTAATTTTGCTAAATCACATTCAAATCTAGACACCATAATTTAAATTCTGCTTCTTTACATTAAAATCAGCACACCTTGATTAAATTTTACTACTTCAAATTAAGACACCATGATTTACATTTGGCTACTTCAAACTAAAATCAAGACGCCATGATTTGAATTTTGCTACGTGAAACTAAGACCAAGCCAACATGATTTAAATTTGATACTTCACATTCAAATCAAGCCACTATGATTTAATTTTCCCACTTGAAACCAAAATCTAGTAACCATGATTTAATTTCTGCTACTTCACATTAAAATGGAGGCAACATAATTTAAGTTTTGGTACGTGAAACTAAAACCAAGCCACCATGATTTAGATTTGGATACTTCACATTCAAATCAAGAGACGATGATTTATATATTGCCATTTCAAGCCAAATTTGCTACTTCAAACCAAAATCAAGCCACGATGATTTAAATTTTTCCATTTGAAACCGAAACAAAGCCATAATGATTTTAAAAAGGATATCCAATCATTTCTTTTTCAATATGGTCTGGCGTTGATTTATGTGTTTTCCTAGATAAATAAGAATAACCATTATCCCATATGCCCCCTTATTATGGTGTCGTCTTTAATTTCATAAGGATATCCAATTTTTTTTCCCACTACGGTCTAACGTTAAGTCATTTTTTTCCTAAAGAAATAAGAATACCCGTATGCCTCCTTATTATGGTGTTGTCACTAATTTCATAAGGATACCCATTTTTTGTGCATGAATGTGGTTGATCCACATTTCTTTTACAAGAATAACTAAGTTGTCTCTCTGAGCTTCTAGATGCCCCTCTATTTGGACATGTTCATCATGTACAATTCTACGATACTTGACAGACAATTGTTCATTTGTGATGCAATGTTTTTAAAGAAAACACTAAAAGTCTAAAACGGGGATTGCATAGGAGTTAATCATCACATTTTAATATAAAATTAGAAATTTTAAACTTCAACAAGCTTGCATAAGTACAAGTCTGAACTCTAAATGTTTGCCAAATTTTTTAGGAGTTATAGACTTGTATGCATGGAAGCTTTCAAAATGTGCCTACACAATTCAGTAGTGTGCGTAGAGATTCTTTACATAAACCGACATCACATACTCTGAACAAATGAATATTATAAATGTATTCCAGGTCAAGGGTTTAGGGTTTAGGATTTAGGGTTCAATTTCTGAAAATAATTTCAGGTTCTTCCAACATAGCTTTGGAAAGGAATCTACAAGAGGTTCAAAAATCATAATTCCCTCTGGCATCAATGCAGTTTGAATTAAGGTAAAACTACCTATCACCCCCCTGACTTGCAATCTGAATATCTTGGGGCCAATTTCAATAGTGGTACCTATTTTTCAGAGGTGTGTGCTTGTTTCACGAATCAAACCCAAGTGGAATTATAATTTTTCGATTAAAACTGTAATTTCTATAAATTTTTGAAGTAATTGGACTGAAATTACAAAACCGTCAATAGACTACAGAAATAAACGTTCCCTAATGAACCTATAACCGCCCAAGTCAAGTACAAAATATTGACTATTAATAGAGTGACACATTATCCCTTGTTGTCATAAAAAATCAGATTTTATCATAGAACGCTTTAATTTCTGTCATAAGACGAATGAAAGTGGATGTTTTGTGGACAGATTTGGATGTTTTATGGACAAAATGAGGTGACGGAATTGGGCTGGTCTACTCACTGAGTTGGAAAATTAACAATAATGGGCTATTTTACCTTAAAACTCCCCCTTTTTTCCTGCCCCAATATCCACGCCGTCTGATCAGAACGCCGTCCGACCACCTGGGTGTCCGAAATTGGAGCCGTCCGACCTTCTGGCGTCCGAAATGAAGCCGTCCGACGAGGCCCGATTCTGGTCGTCCAAAGTTGCTGCTGACCACCCGCTGCCCCGTCCGACGATCGGTCGGTCGCTCCGACCGATTTTTCCGTTCCCTCGGTCGTCCACCTTCCGTCCATGGCCGTGCGAATGGACATCCGGAGCTTCGTGGCCGTCCGATTTGGGCGTCCGAACCTAGAGCCGTCCGATGTCCAGAGCGACGTACGCCCCGTCCGACTATTTAAGGGCACGTCGGTCGGCTCACTTTTCACAGTCGTTTCCCTTGCGGAGTGGGCTGATCCAGCGCCTTCGGGATTCTGCACGCCCCTTCCAGCTTGGTGTGTGAACGGCTGTGGCCTGTGGTTCGAGATTGAGGTGCTGTTAGTCCTAAGTCCGGTTTTGAAAATCGAAACTAAGTTGTTTTTATAATGTGCAAGTCCCCTTTTTTCATCCACATTCTAACTTCATAGCATTGCACGGATGTGTTGAAAAAATCAATTAAAATTCTAAAATTGACTCCTAAAAACGTAATCAAAGTTACCATGCCACGCGGAGAAAGTGCACCAAAGGGAATATCACAAGAGATGAATTGGGCAGAATGGGAAAATCCTCTTTGCGTAGCGGAGCCGGGATGGCAAGAAGAGCCCAAAAAAGTGTGGGATTGCACAACGTGCAAAAAATATGTGAAAATGACACACATCTCCAAATTGTGGTCACGTGCTCGTGCGGAGGTACAAGCTCGACGTTGGGAAGGACAAATGACCACGTGCAATAGCTTCCATTTTGTTCGCCGGTACAAAGAGATTCTATCGGCATGCGGTTTATCAATGTCGAAAACGAATGTCATGACTTATTCGACTATGGCCATGGTGTGGGCGGAGATTGTACTCCACAAAGACGTAGATTGGAAAACAGTGTATGGGAAAAATGTAAAAACTCTGAATCGCCGACAGCACATGATTTATACCAATTGGGTTGGAGCGAGCGATTGCTTGCCAGAGTGGTCCAATCGAGGACATTCTGGAACACCGTCGGTTGTGTTGCCTGACTCAGAGGATGATGTTTTGGACGACGATGATGTTCCCGATGTTGAAGCACCTGTGACATTTGGAGAGAGACACAAACGGCGAGAAGCTCGCGAAGACATTGAGTACGAGGAACAGATGCGAAAGGCAATGCATCGTAGCGTGGAGGACCGTGGTCGACAACATGGGCATGACCGATCGCACCACCTTGACCGTGGTTCACGTGCCCCACAAGATTCAGAAAGAAGTTCACAATACAGTAATGCATCCCAAGGTGGCTCTCGAAGTACGCGATATGACGATGCTAGCCAAGGTGGCTCCCAATACTATCTTGGGAGTACTGCACCCGCTTCATATCATCATCATGGAGGTTCTTATTATGGTGGTTCAAGTGAAGGAGGGTCCCAACACGATGTTCCCATTCCTGCTCCTCCTCCTTTTGGAGGTCCTTACTGCCCAAATTACGAAAAAGAAGTGGCTCCAAGTGGACAGAGAGACACCTAAAGAGGAGGACCATATCTTGGTGTTTATGGGTGTGGTTCTAGAGGCCCAAATAAGAGAGATGATACCGATTCTGATTCAGAGTGAAGCGGTGTTTTGTCTTATAGTGCAAGCCTGAGCACCTTATCCATTGATGGTAATGGCCGTGGATTGTTGTTGTCGATAAGCATTGTACAGTGATGTTGGGGAATTGCAGTTCCTGATTTTCTAAGTTAGCGGGATTAAGTTTTTATGTCCATATAGAAGTACATTGGTAGCCATGTGATGGTATTATCCTTGAATACCGTTGTTGTATAACCAATGTTTTTTTTTAATATACATATGGTATCGGTCCGCGTTCTACAACTGAGTGGCGTATGTAAATCTCCAACAAAGAACATAATGACTTCCGTATTGACCTCAAAAAATGCATTGTATAAGTTATTTTTCCAAGAAATGATTGACGCATCACATTGTGCCCCCCCAAACATAGTCCATACATTCTGAATCATGCTTGGAGTCCAAATTGAGTGAATGAAAACTTCACATTTAAATCCGAAGCATAAATTGGTATTGTTTCTAGTTTTGGTGGTGGATTTATATTACCTCCCCTTCTTCTTTTTTTGCTTCTGTTTCATTATCATTCATTCCATCCACCTTTTTTGCTTTTAGTTTCCTTTCCATTCATTCCCAATTTTGATTAAATCTGGAGTTTCAGTACTTGGACAACAAATGAGAGACCCTATCGCAAAAAAACCGAAGTTTCATTATCATTCATTCCCCATCCTTATTTGTTTTCAGAGGACCATCATTCTTTTGCAATTTTTTTTGCTTTATGTTTCCTTGTCATGAACTCGCACATTTTTTTGGGCTTTTTGTTTCGTGATCATTCATTCCCAATTTTTTTGGGCCTCACGTTCCCTTGGCATGAATTCCCCAATTTTTTGGGCTTTATGTTGTCTTGTCATGCATTCCCCAATCTCCATGTTTTCGGACTTTCCTTTTCCTGGTCGTTCATTCCCAATTATTTTTTGGCTTATTTTTTCTTTGTCATGCCATCCCTATTTTTTGGGGGTTTTCTGATCTTGTTAGTCATTCTTCAATTTTTAGGGCTTCAAGTTTTTTTGTCGTTCATTCCTCATTTTTTTGGTCTCTCAGTGTACTTGTCATTCATTTCCAATTTTTTTCCAAGTGTTAACCCCTAAATGCCAAAGCCACACAAATGTGGTATTTGCAGAACTTTGAAGTTCAATAAAACCTAACCAAGTTGCTATTTTTAGTAGTTCATACTTTTAGAAAATTCTTCTACAAGTCTAGTTTTAGCTACAAAAGTCCGATCTTGAAAATAAATGATAGTGGTTTTTCTATTCAAGTTTTTGTACAAGGGTACCCATTGCAAATTTGCAATCTTGACTTCCCTTTCTGTTGAGAGCTCTTCAAAATGAGCCTCAAATATACTAGATCTTGGAGGAAAATTCACATTCAAAATCCATTTAATAAAATTGTGGAGTACATTTGAAGAAGCCATAAATTGATTGGGGTTATACAAGTTAGGGCTATTAGGCCCTTTAACTGTTTAACAATTTAACCTCATATTGTTTTGGTCACCAAATTTTTAGATTTATCTTTCAATAGAAGAAGATTGAAAGATTTTAGCAGTTCTAGCACCCTCATGGTCAAACATTATAATCTTGAACTCCATCCGTGATATTTTTTTTTTTTTTTTTGTATTAGACCTCTAACATATGTAGTTTGAATCTGTCCCCACTGGGAACCCCGTCCGACCCTGACCCCGACCGAGAACCCGGACGACCGAACTTTCCAAAACCCGGACGAACCACCCGTCCGATACCCCGTCCGACACAGCCGTCCGAGAACCTTTGCGTCCCCGACCGACAACCCGGCCGACCGAACTGTCACAAAACCCGTCCAAACCACCCGTCCGAGAACCGCTGCGTCCGACCTGTAACCGTCCGAAAACCTGTCGGATACCCCGTCCGATACCCGTTACACCCGTCCGATTGGTCAGCTTCATTGGACGGCCAAGTCGCGACCGACTGATCGGACGGCGGAGAATCGGGCTGACTGCCGAGAAGACCGTCCGACAAGTATAAGAGTGGTGGACGGCCCGACCGCCCTCACTCTTGCCTTCTCCCTTGTGTTTAACAAGAGGAGCGGAGAGCTTGGTGGTTTATCCTCCATTGGCTCCTTTCTTAGGGAAGGCAAGAGTCGGATTACAGGAGGCCCCTTATTGCTGTTTTTTTCAGTTTTGGTGTGACGGACTGACGGTGTATGCATTATTTTTGATTTGAAGTGAAATCCCGAGTTCAATTTCATCTTTTGAATATTCATTGATAGTACAGTTCAGCAAGATGCCGAGGCCAAAGAAGGGAGGGAAAGGCAAGCGGGTGCTGTCAGATGATGAAGAAGCTAGGATAACTAAGGAATATCCTACAGATGCTTGCAAAGAATTTTTGATCGAATTTACTGTCAAGTTTTATGAGTCCGAAACCACCACGTCCCTGGATAGCAAATATGTTAGATATCAAGAAGAATGCATTCAAAAATTCAAAGACGACATGACGCAGAAGATGTTAGAAGCACTGAACGTTCCGCAATGGAGGCATGAGATGGACAAACCGCGCTTCAACAAATTCTTGGCGAACAGGATGAACGATGCATTTTGGAATGCCAAAGTGATTGTAGAAAAATTCAGCAAGAGCTACCGTGCACAGGATGCAGACTTCGAGCAAGTCATTCTTAGGGCAGACTTGTTTATTCAACGGTGCCGTCCATTTGCTAATTCACGGAATAGGCAAGGGTCAATGTTTTGGTGGAAGAGCGTTGAGGGAATGGCGGAATTGCAGAAGGGGCGACGGCATCTCGTAGCGCTTCCAGAAACAGCAAGGGTGATTGCACAAGATGACAAAGTCATGATGGGCGGGTATGCAACAATTCGTAGGGTCCGAATTGAAGGATGTCCTGGGATACCCATATTTTGGGATTTTGCATCAAAGGTATCTCGCCAACATGGTATACAACCAAAACTCGCAAAATTGGAACACCAAAACGAGTCAATGGTGGTGAGGATTCCACATGATGGAGTCATACGATTTTATGCACTGCATGCAACAAACAACGAAGGGTATTCATACTGGTGGAACGGCGGAACACTGCAACAAATGTTGAACTTGGATGTGCAATATCTAGACAACATAGGTATTGCTTTGGCTTGTGCAAACGCTGATCCCGAAGAGGTGATTTGAGCTTTCCGTCTCGCTCGTTGGAGGAGGAAGCGCACGGAGCTTGCATGGGCATTGCTGCTGTCGTAGCACAGGATAAGCAATTCCCATGTTATACTCCCAAAAACCACTCTAAAGCATAACAAAGTGACTCTAAAGATCGAACCCACGAGATTCTGTGAAGTATCTAGCCTTATTAACGAACTAAGCCAAGTCAGTAGTAATATCCATCTTTTCCGGTCCTCTTTCCATGACCGGAACCAAAAACACCCAGAAAACAAAAGACCGGATTCTTTCTATCTTCCGATTCCAGCTAGTCTTCCGGTTATCAAATCCAACACAATCCCAGGACCCTATCTCTTCCGGTCCGGGTATCCGTCTAGGCCAATCCGCTCTAGACAACTCACAACCATTTCCTCTCCTATCCGGTTTGGTTTTACCTCTGTTTAGCCATCAGAGGGTTCGCCGCTTGCTTTTGAGAGTGGTAGGCCCACCACACCTTCCGTGACTTATAGTGGCTGAAGACCCACTTTCCAAATCTCTTCCTTCCTAGGCTAGTACAGATCCGGTTTGGTCCTTCACAGCAATCCAGATTGCAATCCGGTCTACTGGTCACACAATGCCCCCCCGTACGATCCTCTCAATACTACAACGACCCTGATGTCATCCTATTCCGTGCGAAGCTAAGGCGGTTACAAGTGCACCCATCCATTCCAATGTCAACTAGAATTCTTCCGTTTACTATTAAGATGGTGAGACCTCACAGGAGATCAGACACTCAACCGGATTTCTCACCCAGGAGTTCTAGCGCGACTAAGGACTCCCTCCCTATCCGCCTAGCCTAACAACGGCTTTCTCACCCGGAATCTCAAACTCTAGACGCGCTGAGGCACTGAAGTTCACTCCCAACTCTATCCTATCCGCTCACATGCACTTAGAACCAAAAAAAAAAAACACCAAGGGAAGAAATCCCATCGCATCCGCTCGCGCCTTCCAAACTCCCTCACGCACAATCCTGCCAAGACATGGGAGATCGTACAACAAAGAAGCACAAGGAGAAAACACAAAGAAAGATGCAGAGGGAAAGACTCCCAGTCCTCAACACAAGGACTGAATTATATACACTTTGAGAACTTCCAAAAATAACAAAAGGCAAAAAGAGCCGTTAAAAGTCAACCTAAATCCGGATCCTAACTTCCGGTCCTTCTAACACTACCGGATCGGATTACTTAATCCGGATCCGTTCCTATCCTTCCTAACTTATTCTACATGGCTATCCCGCGCCCCAACGAAGGACTCTTGGGCTCCGCCTCCAATTGCTCGAAGACTTCTTCCAAGTTCCTGTTCCGCTCTTCGGCCATCGGATCTGGCATGTCAGAACCGGGAGAGTCTTCGATGTTGATCGGCGCGGTCTGGGAAGGCTGACTCGGCTTTGATTGCGGAGTCTGGTCCCTTCCTTCCCTTGGGTCTGGCACTTCCGGAAACGATTCCGGTATGGAGATGTCCGATAGGTGGACCCTCATCGATCCGGTCAGCTTCTGTGTACACTCCTCCATCCGGTCCGCCGCTCCTCGTGCTAAGACCAAATTCTTCTCCACCTGCTCGGAGAAGTCAGTCAGGATCCGGACTATCCGGGTACCGGATAGTTTCTTCTCCTCCAAGACCTTCTCGTCGAAGAGTCTGGCCCTGACTGCCATGCTTCCGGTCTCTCCGAAAGTCGCCTTCACCGATTCCGCCACCTTCTGCGTCTCGTCCGCCATTATCCGGGTGGCGGCCATATCTTCCTTGAAGGTGGCCACTTCCGCCTTCAACATGTCGACCTCCTCTTGAAGTCGACGGATCTCTGCTTCCTGCTTCCGGATCTCGACCGGATTGGTGATGCACTCCGCTACCTTCCCTGGCAACTTGCTATCCGGTGCTGCCTGCACCAACTTTCCGATCTGGATTAGGGCGATTCTCTTCGCCTCCCAGTCCGTGCGGATGTCGACGAGGGTCTTCACCAATTTCTCGAACGGGTCGACCGGTCCCTTCTTCGAACAGCCTGTCTTCTCCCCTTCCGATGTCTTCTCCTTTCCGGTTTTATCGCCGAGTGGAGATCCTCTTCCGGTCGGAGACGTCGTCTTGTGCCTCTCCGCCTCTTCTTCATCTTCTTCGATCTCGGATCCGGTTTCCTCTTCCTCCTCGTCCGTTTCCGATTCCCCGTATTTCAGGAGATTTTCCTGGGCCTTCCACTTCTTCTCTTCTGAGTCTAAAAGGAGCTGGTGTTGCTCATAGAGGTGGAAGAGGTAGGGACACACGGGTGTCGGCCTACTCCTTCCGACCCTCGTCGCCAACTGGGCCACCAGATCGAACATGATCCGGGCCCAGTCCGCTTTCCGGTCACCGCTCAGGGCACCGAAAATAGTGTTGCCGAGGGTGATTGTCACCCTTGTCGGCTTCTCCGGATGGAGGATCGGGATCAGGAACTGTAACAGTTTCCGGTGCCGGTCGTCGATGCAATCTTCCACCGCGTATCCGTCCTTGGGGTTGACCGCTCCTCGGAACTTGCCCCGGACGTACTCGTCCTTCCGGTTTGCCATCCCGTGGCCTCCTGCCCGGAACTTATAAACCTCCCTCCAGATCTCTTCCGTCCATTGATGTGGAACACAGCGGATCGTGTTGTCGAACTGGTTCGTCCACTTCCCCTGGATCTCCTTCACCATCCGCTCGTCTTTGAAACCCCAAGGTTTGTTGAGCAAACCCTGGCACCCCATCCGGTTGAGATCCAACCGGAGCATCTCCATCTCCTCCTCTGTCGAAGGGAGAACCGGAACGACCTTCCGGAGTTTGACCGGAGTCGACGACGTGGATGGGCCTAGTCTGTTCCGCCTAAGCTGCGGCATGGACACAGACTAGATCTAAGACAGTCCTTTCCGATTCTACCTCACACAGTCCTAGCCGCATGTCCCGTCCTCACGTTCTCTCTCCGATCTCAACCGGAAACCTGCACAGCGATCGGTACGCAACCGGAAACCTACCCTGCAGCACACCTCTACTGCTCACACAAACACGCGCACGCTCACAACACTTGAAAACGAGGAGCGCCAAAAATACTCTCACCAAACAGCGTTTGGAAATGGGGAGTGACTGAGGAGGTCCTGGGCTTTTATAGTCTCTCCTAACCTAAAAGCCGTCATGATGACGTTTATCGGTCCGGTCCCACCAATCCGGTCTAACCCTAATCCGGTTCTATACCCCCAATCCGGTCCACTGCTACTTCCGGACAAGGATCCGATTCCAATCCGGTTCCTGGGTGTCACCACTAGGATTGGATTCGTTCGAACTACTCCACTATTTCAATGTCTTTCCTAATTTTCCGTCCTCTGCTGTTTCTAGACAAAACCTACATACTAATCGATAGTTTCCGTTCCGTTTTCTAGATAAACAACTGAAAACCAAAGATTCGGACTGCGACAGCTGCACATCATGAATGCAGTGCACAATGCTAGACATCTCCACAATGATATTTCCCCGGACAACATCATGTTTCACTTTCCCGAAGACGAGTCCCTAGTCTACATTGGAGTTTGCGATTGGGACTTGACTTCGTAAGTAGCGAAGCACCCAAATCCTTGTACACGTTCACATCTGCGGGTGAGAAGGAAGAAGCTTTGCAAAGGAGGTGGTGGATAGACCCCAATATTGCATATTTGCATAAGCGAAATGCGGATGTGAAAATCATTCCCAATTTATCACGAAAATCAGAGGAATATGCGGTGGGTCGAATAGCTCAGAAGATCAACAAACAATGCATGTCAGTGGCCTACCACAAGTTACACCGGGAAATCCAAGGACATACAAAGTTTAGCCATGAGGATTTGGCAATGGTGTTTCATCAATACTTGGAGCGACTTTGCAATGAAGACAACGGTTCACGAGGTAGTTTGGCTGAAATTACCAATCGATTTACCAATTCTTACAATTGGCCAATACCAGATGAATACTTCCGACATTCATATTAATACTTGAGCGTACTATATAGACTATAGAACTGTAGAAGTATTTAATCAACGTAGAAGTGAGGATTTACGTTTGTGGACCATGTGGCCTAAATAGTATTATTTTCCATTTCCAGTATATACCAATTTATATGCAATTGGATGTACATTTTGGATTCTATAGTGTCCAGAAATTGTATATCTTCTCCATCATTTTTTATATGAAATACATAAACCGCTTTAACCAAAAATGCATAAATTCTTGTTGATGGATGTTGGATTGATAAGGTTCTGTGAGAAGTTGTATGAATTGTCATATGAACGTGCATGTAATAGGACAATGCAAATGGAGTACATTATATTTAGGTTTTCAGTAATGTCTACCCATTTTTTTTTAAAATTGAATACCCTTTAGGGTATTCAAATTCCTATTCTACCCTTTTTTAACAAAAAATTCAATACCCTTTAGGGTATTCAATTTCCTATTGTACCCATTTTTTGAAAAAATTGAATACCCTTTACTTCTTTAGGGTATTCAATTTCCTGTTCCACCCATTTAAAAAAAAATTGAATACCCTCTAAGATAATCAATTTCCTATTGTATCCATTTCTTTAAAAAAATTGAATACCCTCTAGGAATCTAGGGTATTCAATATGTATTCTATCTAGTTTTTTTTCAAAATGGAATATCCTTGAGGGTATTGGATTTGAAGAAACATCCATTTAAGAAAAAAAATGAATACCCTAGAGGAGTAGAGGGTACTATATATATCTATTGTACCCATTTTTTTTTCAAATTGAATACCCTTTAGGGTATTCAGTTTTCCTATTCTACCCATTTAAAAAAAATATTGAATACCCTAAAGGGTATTCAATTTCCTATTCTACCCATTTTATTTTTAAAATTCAATATCCTAGAGCGTATTCAATTTCCTATTCTACCTATTTAAAAAAAAATTGAATATCCTCTACGGTGTTCAAATTTCTATTCTATTCATTTTTAAAAGAAAATTGAATTTCCTCTAGGGTATTCAATTTCCTATTCAACCCATTTAAAAAAAAATTGAACACCCTAGAGGGTATTCAATTTCCTACTCTATTGATTCATTTTTTTAAAGTTTATACCCTCCAGGGTATTTCATTTCCTATTCTACCCATTTTGGGTTAAAAATCGAATACTCTAGAGGGTAAGAGGGTATTCAATTTCCTATTCTACCCATCTTTTTTTAAAATTCAATACACTAGTCCCTAGAGGATGTTCAATTTTCTAATCTACCCATTTTTAAAAAATAATTGAATTTCCTGTAGGGTATTCTATTTCCTATTCAACCCATTTAAAAAAAATTTGATTACCCTACAAGGTATTCAATTTCCTATTCCACCTGTTTCTAAAAAAAAATTCAATACCAATCGAGGTATTCAATTTCCTATTCTACCCATTTTTAGAAAAAATTCAATACCCTAGAGAGTATTTAGTTTCCTATTCTACCCATTTCTTTTTGAAATTGAATACCTTAAAGGCTTTTCAATTTGAAAAAATATTTATTTAAGAAAAAAATCGCCAGTCCGACGCCCGCTCCCGTCCGACTTTCCTCCAGCCCGTCCGACCTCCGACGGAGCGTCCGCATTTCCATCCGACCTCGGACGTCCCGAAGGCCCGTCCGACCTCTGACCCTCCGTCCGAAGTCCCGTCCGACCTCCCGACCCCTCGTCCGACCATCCATTGAACGGGGGGTTGGGGTCCGTCCGAATGTCCAGGGACGTCCGGAGGCCAGCGTCTTGGGACTCTGGACGTACGTCCGGACGTCCAGGGTGTCCGGACGTCTGGACAACCCTACCTCAGGGCTGTGGTCCCAACTCGGTACGGAGCAACAGAAGCACTTCCAAGGTGAAGTTGAAAATGATCGATATCCATCGCCAGACGCTTCAGATCCACCTTGCGTCGATGCACTCTACTCACATGTTGGCTAATACTCCCAGCCTCCACTACGTACTAGCAAGGTCGACAGATGGCTACGCGAAGGCGTTCATTCACAAAGAAGTGCAACTCGGATTCGATATACGAGTCTCGGGTGTCATTTGTGGGAATGAATGGGTAGATGGCAGCGGATACATCGGCATTCGGCCCTTCGACGTTGGTCCTGCAGTTCGCTTTTATGCAAGTTTTGCAATGGACCTGCATATTCAATGGGTGTTTGCTGGTGAACGCTCGGCAACGAGAATACTCGAAAAATCCCATGTCCCCTTGTTGCAAAATGACTGCCTCCTGCAATCCGCAGCCATCCAACGGAAACGTTACGGTGCAAGTTTGAGCATGGAGTCTGGAGTAGTTTTTCAACCTGCGTTTTGTAACAAACACAGGAGGGTTGCACTTCTTGCATTCAACCGACATTGTTGCTTGCTTGCTGGGGTGTAAAGAACAACCTATGGAATTGAAGCGTACCAATCTTGAATCCTGTGGTATCCAAAAAATAGTGTGTTAGCCCTCACATCGGTTACATCGGAGCACAGAACAGGGAATCAGAAGTTGAGCAGAGGAAGAAACAGAGCACTTTGGAACCCTAAAGAGGACTCCATCCAAGCGACCCTATAAACCATCGCAATTTGACAAGTGTTACACATCTACAATACTCAGGCCGCCATGAGACGTCTTTGCAACGATTTCGGAAACAAAACCACAGACGCACCAAGTAGGAGACTTTGAATGCAACGACAAGGCTTTTCGGCTTTTTGGTGATTGGAAATAGAAGTACTTCAATGTCTTGATGACGACCGGACGGAGTATACACGCGCTCTCGTGTCCGATCTGTAGAAAAAAAACGTTTGATGAATCTATAAAACAACACTCCACGCCCGATCATGGAACACCGAAAACAGCTCGCCTTTGCTTCTTTTGGACGTTTGTCCCCGTTCCCAACTGGAGGCACACTCACAACCACCTCGAGCCGCCCGAACCTTGTCAAATTTCTACCGAATTTGGTACCTTCAACGTTTCAACCTGCTGGAATCATCCTCTGGAGTTAGATATCACAATTTGGAACATTTAGAATCGTTCATTTGGAAGTTAACAGTCCAGAGGTACGTGACATTATGGTGTCAGAATCTGGGACTGCTGTCGGAGTAATTGATGAGCCGCCGCCATTGGGCGGCTCTGGGAATCAATGGAGCCCTTTTGAACATGGAACGGGTTGGGCGTGAGGAGCCAGAGTTTGGTATATGGACAAGCGAAGGCCATTCACTACGTTCCTACAACATTGTCACTCTTTTACTCCCCTCTTTCTTCGAAATCTACCCCAGTCTTGTCAAGACCCATCTCCAGATGCAACACGATGATCCGATTTCAGAAGAACCCGCAAGGAAGTGTCTATGTCGCTGCACCAGCGGACTCCAGTCGACTCCCAGTTCATCTTCAATTGTTTCGTCTGCTGTTCTTGGTGCAGATTTCGGTCCCATTTCGTCCCCTCCGTCTTCCCATCTTGTCCCTCTTTGTCTTCCTATCACGCAGCCATCGTGGATTAAGGACGAGACAGTTTCTCAAGCCTACCTGACGCAAGACTTCTCCGTCATCGCGCACCGTCCCGATTTGGAGTAACTGTTGCAACGAATCGCTCAACTGGAATCCGACCTTCGGCAGTTTCGTCGTGAATTCACCCGCGACGTTGACACCATGGACGCTGATCATGAGGAGGACGCCTCCGGTGGTGCCAAGGTCTTTGTGGAGCACAAGACAAAAGACCGCCAGGGCAAGAAGTCGGAGTCCTTGCTTTAGTTCAGCGACCAGTATTTGATTTTTTGGGCTGAAGGTTTGGGAAGTTGACCCCCGTTTCATAAATCAGGACAAGCGAGTTCTTTAGTCGAGGATCCTTTTGTCATGTTGAGTAGGGTCCTTTTTTGAGGTCGTAGAGGGAGATGCACCCTAAAGACCCGGCAATGGTTTGCCGATCAAGTGTGTTGAACTCAATTATGAAATACAAGAGTTTATCCAAATCAATGCAAAAATTGTTGATTCCCACCTTTTGGAGAGAGTCACTCCAATGTTGTTCAAATTGTGGGAGCTCGTATTGCTCGAAGTTATATATTTGGTTTTCGTATTTTTTTAGAAAATGTTTTCAATCACCTAAGTAACCTTGTGTCTAGTGTAATACAAAGTTCGGTTCTATGATCAATGGCCCCTAAAAGAATAATTTTGAATTTTTCTTGCCTGAAATTTGGTAGCCATCTAGTGATGGGAGGCAGCTGTCGGCCTATTGTGAGGCTCCCGTCGCCAGATACAAGTGTGAACTTCCTCTTTCACCCACATCGTTGAACCCACTTTCAATGAGCAGTTGAGGTTTTTCTATGCTTTTTCGTCAAGGATTTATGCATTTGAGCCACCCCTTTTGCCTACTTCTCTTTCAACTTTGTATTGTTGGTGCCAATTTGCTTTCAGTGTGAGAGGGTCGAATTTGCCATTCTTTCTTATGTGACTTCCAATATTGTTGTTTAATCACCATTCAATTGTTGTGCCTTGAAGATCGTGTTGTAAATCGATTTGTATTTTTGTTTCCTATATAATTCTCTTCTTTTCCTATACTTCATTTGCATGCAAATTATGTCAAGTTGCAAGTTTAGGATTTCCTCTGCTTGCAATTCTTGCACTTCTACTTTACAGTTTAGAATAGAATCCATTGCGGCTTACTTCAATTAGCAATTCTATAGATTAGGGTTTTTCAAGCTTGCAATAGGTCTATGGGCCAAAAAACGCGTACTTACCGCTTTTTGTTTATTGCAATGCTTAAAATTCCCTTTGAAGCCAGATGTTTTGTCTGTCAATTCATGGAGCCATCGATGAGGAGGAAGAAATCGTCTCGATATCGATATATCAATATATCGGGATGTCAAGACTCAAGATACTGCTATATCGAGATGTTGAGATATCGATATATTGAGAGAGGGAGATATGAATATGTCGAGGTGTTAAGATATCGAGCTGTCGAGATGCTAGCGTATCAGCAACAAGGGACGAAGACCAATCTCTTGCAAAAGAACGTGCGCTTCTGAAGTCGGCTTTAACGGCTTTTAGGGTTTAGGCTCATGCGACCACGTGCGAGCCCAACCCCTTCCCCGGTCGCGGCGTCTTCAACCTAGCGGCGCCATGTGCAGCATTCGTTGGGGCCGCGCGACTATGCGCAACACCCGCAGCCACGGTCGCATTTCTTGGGTACTGTGCTTTCATGCGCCGCAAGACGAGTATGCGGAGTGTGGAGCATGCGGAGTGTGGAGCGCAGCACCGACCGCAGTGGGGCTTTTGGGCGGAGACGACGACGCGAATCAATCGAGCTCGGAGCAGTCGTGCGCGGAGCAGAATAGATGAGGTTGTAGTGCCTATTGTGATAGAGGACTTAGTACCTGCAGCAGCAGTTGCTCGTGTTAAGCCAGAGGCACTATATGAGTACTCAGATGAGTTAGCGGACCAAAAGTTTAGGGTTTAGGATTACAAAGGTATCCCCGAATTTTTCACATATTTTTTTTGGGTTGAATTTTGGCCTACCCCCCCTCCCATTTTTATAGGGTGCGCATCCAGTGGTGCAATAAAAAGCCTAAAAAATTTCATCGTTTGCGAGATATAGCAAGTTGGACATTTGGAAGGTTAGTTGATTCTTTTTTAGGATAAGGTGTTTTGAAATTTGAAATAAACCTATCTCCCCTATTTGTGGGTGTTGTGAATCTAATGGTGGTGTTGGTGTCTCTTATAAAGTTTAGGGTTGGTTGTTATGTACGTTTTAAAAGTGGCATTTAGGGAATTAGGGTTGTTATTTTTGTCATAGTGAGGAAGTTGAAAGATTAGAAGGTACCACACCCCCATTTTCAAGGGTTGTAAAGACAATGAAATAAAAAAAAATGCCAAACATAGGATTTTTTTTTGAAATTATGGTCAGTTTGACTTTGATGACCCTCATAGTTGACTTTTTTAAGTTGATTGATTTTAGAATTTTGACCTAAAACAGTGTTGTAGGTCTAGAGACGGGTGTTTTGGATTATTATTACGCTTCTTGATACGACGTTGTATGCATGAGTTATGGATGAATGAAATTTTAAGAAATAAAACTTCATCCGTTCATAACTCATGTATGGAATGTCCAATTTTGAAGTGCCACATCATCATGGATTCCTAAGATGATGATCTAAAATCTGAAATTTCAAGTGTGTTTTCGGAGAACATTTTTGTTTTGTATCTTTTGATTTCTATTTGATTAGAAAGCTTTAAAATTGTCACTGCAACTTTTGAAATGACACATCTATATTGCAAACTTTTTTTTTTAAATTGTTGTTATCTATTATTCTTTAGTGCTTTTATTGTGCAATTGTTCAGCTTGTTTCTTTGAAATCAAAGTGGCTGCTTTTTTTTTTTTTAAATGTTTAGTTTATCGTTTTTAGGATAATTTTTGTTTTAAACATTTGTAGAATTGTTTTGTCCTTGATTTTTTTAAGAGAAGTTCTAGTATTATTGTAATTGTGAAGTGTTTTTCATTCTATTATCATTTAGTAGAGAATGTTTGAAATGTAGGGTCATTTGTCTTCCAAAAGAATCGCAATTCTAAGAATCACAAGGGAGAGCACGTCATCTCTGTTTCTTTAAAATATTTGAATATCAACCACAATATTGCGTTGATTTAAGATGCAAGGTTCAAAGATGTTGTGCTTGTGGCGAGGTGCCTGTCGTTTGCCAAGATATTAAGAATAAAACATTACATAGTATATACAATTTATTATTTTCTATATAATCATTTGAAATTATTTTAATATAGTTGTATAAAAAATATAAATCAACAATCTTAAATAATGACATGCTAAAATCAATACAATAAAATTTATTAATTAATATTCTCAATTTTATTTTTGCACATAATATTCTATCGACTAAAGCACAAGACTTAATTTTGTAACGTCACAAGATTGCTCATACTAAATTAAGTTTGCAACTTCATACCATCCTTTGCAAAAAATTAATTCTTAATTTTCTTAAGAAAACTCTCAGATAAAATAGATTAAACGATTTCTTCTTTTTAAGGGTTTACATTTCTCCCCCCTCCCCCTTCTTTTCACCTCTTCATAAAATTTCAACATTCAGGATATCAAAAAATGGAAGAAAAATCTCATTACTAAGAATAATACAAAATCCATACTTGGAGATTCAATTAGCATGCATTGTATAGTGAAAAATACCATGTAGATGGCCATGCCACTATATTGGCAGTGTTCTTAAAAGGGATTAACAATTTAAAATAATTTTTTCAAACTCAAACACTCATTTATTATAATAAATATGCCAACAATTTTTTATTTTTTAAATAAGAAGGCTACGTTTACTACAATGAAACTGAATTTCTTACAATGAACCAACAATTCAATAATGAGAGCAAAATTCTAGTAATAAAATAGCATTCCAGAGTTAAAATAACATTAGTCCCTGAAGTTTTAGAAGTCCTTCTAGGGGCATTAGGAAACCTCTAAGCCCTAGGAGGAACTTTGAGGGGATTTTTTTTGAATGCCATAATGTAAATACAAAAATATAAAAAAAAAAATTTGAAAAAAATATATTGCAAAAAATTGAACTTGATGTAGCACCCACTTGTCACAAGTAGTGATACATCAACTGTTTTCATTAAAAAACAAAAATAGTTTGAATTTCTCTCTACTCGTGCCGGTGAAGGTGAATGTATTTCAAAACTTGTAGCCTTTTTAAAAGCAAAAATTATTTGTAATGTTTTTTGAACTTTAGACAGATACTTGTGATCTTCATTTCTGGCAAGATTTTTTGACATTTTTTTCTAAGATAAAGAAAATATTTAGATTTTTGAGAATATAATTTTCATTTAAATTGGTGCTTGTGAGCAAAAGTTATGCGACAATAAGTCCCTCATAAGCAAGAGCAAACAGAGAAAAAACTTCAAATATTTGTTTTATAGTACACATATCTTTTCTATTTAAAAAGATTTGATTCATACCGTTTGAGTAACTGATGTGAAAGTTATAAGTTTCTTGTTTTGCAGGCCATCAATCTCAGCAAATTTATAGAAAAATAATGTATCAAATTTATTTTGTAATGAATTCAATTTTAATAATTTTGAATTAAAAAAAAGTTGGACACGATTCATTTTTCTTTCTAAAACAATCTCACAATTGAAATTAGTGTATGTCAATTACTTGATTCTATCTGTAAACAATTCAGTTTTTCCTATTATTTGTATTTGCTTCAACTTCTTAGTTTTTTAAAGAATGAAAATCACAAGAGGTTTTCTGAGTTTTGTTTTTTGAACTTTCAACTCAAATCTTCAATGGCAAAAAATTCACATTTTGTAGTACGAAAATTTAAAAGTAAGGCTTGGGGTCTTATAATCCAGTTCAGGGTTGTCCATTATGATGTGACGTTGGCTTTTCACGTCAGGATGTCCGTCAGCGTCGGTCTGGACGCGTCCTGACATGTTGAGATCGCGTCAGGATCCAAAAAAAAATTATTTTTATTTTTATTTTTTTTCTAGGACGGCCTGTCCGTCGACCTGGACGGACCGACTGTCAACAGGACGAACCGGCCGTCGACAAGGACGGACCGTCCAAAAAAAATAAAATTTATTTTATTTTATTTTTTTGGATCCTGATGGAAGCTGGGATTGGATCCTAATGTTTTGTTAGCGTCACATTCATCCAAATATGACGTGACGATGACAATCCTGATCCAGTTTGTCAGGGAAAAAAAGAAAATGGTTTTTTTCATTTGAAACGCATATATTTTGTAATAATATGGTTGAAGTTTTTGAATTTTTTTTTAGGCATTTTCATATTGGTTTAGTGCAGGATCCTAAAGTTGATTATATAATAGAAACAAATATTTTAGAAATTTGTTGTTTGCATTACAAAAGGCATTTTTGTGTGCTTCGGGACAAAAAATGACCTTAAAACTTAGGAGATGAAGGATTAAAAAAAATAGACCAATCATCATTTTCAAAAATATTTTGGAGTATGTCAATTTTTCCATCATTTCTTGTCTCTGGATTTTCCCACTGCAACTGAACTTTTACTTTGTGAATTCGGGTTACACCCCCGAAACCAACCCGATGCAAACCTTCCAAATGGAACTGATAGTTGCCTCGCACCGAACTTCCTTTCTAACTGGAGCTTCGTTGATGATTACCAAGCACCCAACATTTCGATGCAATTGCTCATTTTCCTGTGCTCGCAACTATTTCTCGAGCTTTGCAAATTCATTTGCAGCTTCTTGAGTCGATTTTGCGACATGGATTCCTTTTCTATAGGAGAAGGTGCCTTAGATTTTAAGTTTATGGCGATCTGGTATTGGGAGTTCCTACTCCGTCACTCGTTCGGGTCGGATGTGGTCCGCACTGTGCACAACAACTTTCAGCCTGAATTTTCCGAAAGAGTTCAGCAACTGACTCAGATGTGTATTGCACGTTTGTTTACCAACATGGTGGAGCAATGTGATTGCTTCGTTGACCTGCCCGAGGCTATAAAGTGGATGGAGTATCTCGGCAACTATTTGGTGGACGGAGATCACGTGTTGGATGAGGTTCATTTGTGGGGCTTGGGCCTCTTGCAATTGCCCTTGCGAAAAAGACAGTTGGATCCCCACGTGGATATTTTGTTGGCGCAATTGTTGAATCTTGAGGCGGGTGGATCTACTCACGATCGAGACGAGCAGGCCAGGTCTTTGTTGTCGGACTTCTTAGCAATCGTATGGGAGCTATTCGGTCCGTCCGTAGTAGAGCGAATTATGTGTAATGCTAGTGGACGCGAGGGAATGACCACCTTGGCAAAGAGAGCAAATTGGACCTTGGAGCTCGAGAAGTTGAACCGGGCCTTGAAAGAGACGAGGAAGGAGCACGTCAACTTGTAAAAGGTGTTGGAAAAACAGAAGAGAATGTATGAGATGGTGCGTGTAGGATTGACAAGTAAGAGAGGAGGCTTGAATGCGGTTGCATAGAAGGTTCTGCAACG
>OX579633.1:1708127-1905150 GCA_951230915.1 Antitrichia curtipendula | reverse complement strand
GGAAGCTTTATAGCTATATAGTAAATATAAAGATTGAGATTCTAATATCCTAGTTGTACAAAGGACTAAGTCTACCATGATTTGCTTATAGATGCACAGATTTCAACATATAGGTTTAAGAAAGCACTATCTAAATAGGCTATCTTATAAGTTATATGAGATATATGTTTGATGGATTTCATGATGAAATCAGATTTTTTTGGTATATCATTTAAAGGACCATGAAAATTCCTTTTGTGAAATTAAAATGACTTTCTATTCACTATATGCCTTGCAATTAGTAGTAGCATAATGACTTTTGGCCTTCACAAACTTTTTACATTCCAGTGATGTGAATACTTACAGTAATGGAAATTAGCAAGGCACTAAATCTTTGCTTGATTTAGATTGACAATTTATGATACATCTGTTCCAAATTAAAGCACATGCATAAATATTGACATGAGATGCTCATTTTTCATTTATCAGAGTTATGAAGTTGGATGCGGATGTGTAATCAAGCTAGTTGTATTAAACAAAGTCAACGAAGTCAAGGAAAATTAAGACACATGACCTTAACATAGATACCATGACTTACCATGGATACTCTGCATATGAAATTAGTGAGTGTTAAGACAAAACTTAACACTGACACCTTTAATTAACTGAAATGAAGTCTGGAGTTAATAAGGGCTTGATGCCTTGTGTATTAACTGGCCTACTTAGTGACTAGCTTGCTGGTCGACAGACTTGATGGCTGACACCGCCAGGTATATTACCTGCGGCAGTGGGCTGACCAGTAAGACTACCAAGCTTCATTCATATTGCCAAGTCATTTTTCTCATGTGATGGTGCCTGGAACTGTGGAGTTTTTCGGTGGAGCAACTTTGTAGCTTTTTCTCAAGCTTTTGGAACTGGAGCGTTCTTGCTTCTTTTAAACATACTGAAGACATTGGGTGTTTTTTTCGATCATGGCGTTCTCTCAATCTAACACTACACAAATTCCTTGAGGACTTTTTTGATGAGGAGTTTGTGAATATTTGAGTAGTTAGTAGTTATGTTTTTGACTCAAGATTTTTTTCCTTGTAAAAACTATAACATGCATTTGTGGGCTGTAGACACCTGCTGTATCTTCACTAACTAGGCATTCGTGTTGTGTTTTTGGGATGGACACAGGTGAGGCCCCAAACTTTTTGGAGGAATTTTTTGTTTCAAGACAATTAGCTACTATATGACTCAAACCAATATTTTCTACTTTTGACATTAGATACTTTGCTATGACATTTTGTTGTAAAGTAGACTATGTCTAGGATATATTACATACATATATTCTATTTGTATGCTGATTTTTTCCACTGTGATTATGAAAAAGCAATTTCCTACATAATTTAAATTATGCTAAGATGAAACATGCTCTTACACAAAATATTGTTTTATTTTTAGTTTGTGAAACAATTGAGTTGCTATGTCAAATTTAGATCTGATTTACAACTTAGTGAAGGATTTGAAGTTTTTGGTAAATTTTTGACACTTGTTCACTGCAAACAACAGTGTAGGAGAGTCCAATGCTACAAAAAGAGCTAGATATTGCTATAATGCTTTTTTCAGTAAAGAAAAAATTGAATAAGTGCCCAAGAAATTGGGATGTACCAGAAAAAAATCCTTTTTTTGTAGGGCTCCATTCGGGTCTATGGCAAGAATAGGGTCGCATTCAATTTGGGTGTAGGGTGAAGGGTTGGTGGTTTAGGGTTTAGTGTTTAGGGTTACAAGGGTATCCTATAGCATCTTGGATTCTTGGGTGTTCGGATATGGAATTTTATTTGACCTACCCCCCCATTTTCTAGGACTATGATTCCAACCGTGAAGAGGAAAAGCTGTACAATTGGCCCGTTTGCGAGATATAACAACTTTGACTTTAGATTTGAAGAGTTTGACTTGGCTATTTTGGATTCGATATGATGAGTTTCAGAGTGAGAGATATGTTTTTGGAATGCGCTCGATGAGATCTTTCCAGAAATGTTTTGTATGTCTAAAAATAGCCATTTCTATTTTTGGCCCTAGACTTTCACTAGAAGGAAATTTGACCTTTATAGAAGGGTTGTTATTTCAGTTCTAATGGAATGAAGTTCTAGGTTATTCTTACGGGATTCCAACATGACATGGCACTCTTGGATTAGACCCCGTATGCACAAGTTATGGACGGATGAAGTTTGGATCATTCCAACTTCATCCATCCGTTGCCGCCACCTCATGCATCGGATGATAAAGTGCAAGGCATTTTTGGAAAGCCACTTCAAGCATCTACCCAATGCTGCTTTTATCCTATACTAGAAATAGCTTTTTACCAAGGTCAAAAGACAAGGGAGCCACGTTTGTGCATTTACACAAAGAAGGGCAATGGGATTTGGATTGGACGATGATGTAGGTCTCATTTATGGGATTTCAACGTAACGTGGCACTTCTGTATTGGACCTTGCATGCAAAAGTTACACTCGAATGAAGTTTAGATCATTGCAAATTCATCCATCTGTTGCCACGACCTCATGTATTGGATGATAAAGTGCAAGGCATTTTTAGAAAGCCACTTCAAGCATGTACTCAATGGTGCTTTTATCCTACGCCAAAAATAGCTATTTACCAACGTCAAAAGATAAGGGGGCCACTTTTGTACTTTCAAACAAAGAAAGGCAATTGAATTTGGATTGGACCATGATGTGGGACCCATTCTTGGGATTTCAACGTGACGTGGCACTCTTGGATTGGACCTCGCACGCAAAAGTTACGGATGGATGAAATTTGGATCATTCCAACTTCATCCATTCATTGCCACCATTTCATGCATCGAATGGTAAAGTGCAAGGCATTTTTGGAAAGCCACTTCAAGCATCTATACAATGGTGCATTTACCTTACGCCAAAATAGATGTTTAGTAAGAGATGTTCATATTCGTTAAAATGAGACAAAATGGTCATTTTGAGACTTCAACCCTAAAACAATTATAGTGATTTTATCCTCGAGTCGAAGATAAAAGGAAAGGTCAACCTTTGGGCAATCAAAGGTTTTTATATATATTAATATATGAAAGTCTCAAATTATCGAATAGTCTCAAAATTAAAAAGTTATAACGATTTATCTTCGAGTCGAAGATAAAATTGAGACTACACTTTGTCTCATTTTAATGAATATGGCCTTAGAGTCAGAACACGAAAACTTATGTAATTGTGTTAATTTTTATTATTTTTACTAATCCGAATTATGCTAAGGCTTAAAATGGATATGTGGATAAATGAAGAAAATCAACCAACAATATTTTTATGATTTTAGTTTCTAAAACTTAAGAGGATATGAAATCCATGCATGGCTTACTAAACCCAAAAAATCAGTCCCAAATGAATTACAATGATTAAAGTATTATTATGAGCCAAGCTCATGCAAAGCTATGGAAATGGAACATTGAAAATGAAAAATATCAACCACAACATTCAATATGTTTATAATTAACAAAATCCATATTATTATTGAACCAGAAAAAGTTATTGCATTTAAAATAAGCAAAATACAGTCACTGATTAAGGAGTTGTATTTTGATGGTTTCATTGGCCAAAACTCATGGATTTTTGATCTAAACCCACGTAAATAAAATTTGTACAAGTTGTATTTTGAACAAAGGATTAGAATTCATGAAAACATTGATTAAATTTTTTTTTCTTCCATTGAAAATTAACAAAGTATAGTCATTGATTAAGGGGTTGTATTTTGATGGTTTCATTGGCAAAAACTCATGGATTTTTAATGCAAATGCACCTAAACAAAATTTGTACAAGTTGCAATTTGACCAATGGTTAAGATTGCATGAAAACATTGATTAATCTATATTTTCGTATATTGAATACAAGCAAAATATAGTCATTGATTAAGGGACTGTATTTTGATGGTTTCATTGGCCAAAATCCATGGATTTTTAATTGAAATGCACATAAACAAATTTTGTACAAGTTGTAATTTGAACAAGAGTTGGATTGCATAAAAATAGTGATTAAACTATATTTTCTTATATTGAACATCTATAAGCAGAGAACAGAAGAACTTTTTCAGAACATATATAGACAAGATGTGAACTCAACATTTTCAGAGAGATATAAAAGATACTAGAAAGAATACGATGCCTAAAGAAGTAGCAACCTACCTTGAGAAGGAAATAAACAGATCGGAAGGCCAGACCGCCGAAGGAACAATTTCAGCAGCTAACATGTTCTCAAACTTGTCCTTGAGACTAGTAGGATCCCTCCTGCAAAATATTTTTTGATTCTCTCGAAAAATCGCAGTCCACCTCCTCCTATGCTTGGTGACCCCTCTTAGTAGAGCATCGACTTGTTGAGGGGTCCATTTCTTGTAAATTTTCACTTTTTGAAATTCTTCATATACTTCAAAATAGTCCACTCGACTTCGCTTTTGCAAGCGAGACGACCTCCTCAATGTTGAAATGGAACTACAACAAGGTCTTCCCGGATCCTTTGAGCTTCCTTCCCTGGTAAGGGAGTTGAAGTGATCTTCAACGTCTTCAAGAATTTGAAGAACTTGATCTTCAAGATCCTCAACGTCACCTGCCTGCAGCAGTAAAACAACATACACATATAGGTTAGCACCCGTCCATTGTTTGAATATGCAATCTCAAATACACAACACCAAATGTACCTGTACCTGTTTGTGCTCCAGATAATCCACCTCATAGGCTTGTGCATTGGAAGGCCAGATGATGTCTTCTTTTGTAGTGTCGAAAGATGGGCTAAACTGTCAGACCTTCTCCACGCTAGGAGGGTCGTCAAAATCAAAGAGAACCCTACCCATATCACCCATATCAAGGGACTTGCACGCTATATGCCCCGGTGATGTCTCCCTTGGCAACCGGTTCCTTCGTCAATTCTTGAACAAGTTGCTCAAGCTCGTGCACTCGCCTGCAATACAAACAACAATTCAAGGACCTCACAAGGAACAAACTCTTGACAATCTCAAACTCCTTCCCACTTTTGAACTCAAGTTGATTCAAGATTAATTACCTTTGAAGATTTGAGGAGATTTCAAGAGATGAGCATAAATTGCTTTGCATGTCCTCTATTTCTGATCGGAGAAGCTTATTCTCCATGGCAACACCAATCGCTCCATGCAGCGTTTCCAGATGCTGGTCTAGCAGGTCCTCCACTTGCAATTTGAGACGACCATTCTCGTTGGTGACAGCAATCTCTACATCCAGTGCTTCCAGAAGCTTGTCCCGTAAACTTAAAATCTCCACCATTCCACTTCTCTCTTCAGGATTGGGATCCACTTTCTCTTGCATCACTTCAAGTTCTTCCGTCAGCATTTTTTTTTGGTCGACAAGATCCGAATATTCAGAAATCCATTCCTTTGCCCGCATCTCTGCCTCCCGCTGATCCACCTGCGCAGGGCTAGCACGATTCATCGTGCTAGAGCTCACTGAAAATGAAAATCGAGTTTTTGTGAGGCGCCTAAGCTAATCGACTTCTTACCATGCGCCTACGCTGTTCCATCTTGGCTGGAAGGAGCTTCGTGGCGGCATCAGCTGCTTGCTCACACCCCAATGCCCCAACCATGATGGCCTCCATTTCTCGCCCTTGAAAACCACAGCAATGGCTTAGCTTACTCAGATTCGTGCCTGAATGACTCACAATGTCACCTGTAGCTTCAATGACAAACTAGGGAAGTCCCAGAAATCCCCTTACCTCTCTGCTAACAGTTTCGGGGCTGCCTAAAAACTTGTGCGCATCTTCCGACTTCCCAGTGAGTCAAACAACCCGCAGATTGGGTTGAAACCATCTCGCAAAAGTGCGCTTTTTGAAATGTGCAGGCAGCTGAGGCGGCCCAAATCGGCCTGTGTCACATGGAAAATATATAATTATAAAATTATAAAATCATCACTTTATCCTTGCAAATTCATTTTTCAAAATTGCTAGTCAATATTTCAAAAAAATCCATAATTTAAGTAGAATTACCAATGAATAGCCAAAGAATACCAACGAAAAGGTGATTCATTAGAAATCTAATGTTTTTGAGCTCTAATATTTGTATAAAGATTTCCATCACCAAAGTCTTCCAATCCCCCACGAAGGCTCCAAAACCTTCAATTGGGTGCCACTAATAGCACGGAGAGCATTAAAGCCCATTTTTAAAATTTTATACAAAAAATCAAAGACTTTAAATTTGTGAATGAACATAAAAAGGCATGCTCTCACTTAGTACTTGGAGTGGTATTAGAAAGAGTCTTAGGAATAAATTTAACCCTTGAGCACTCCAAAGTCCATATTCTTGAATGATGAATACAATGCTTTAGATTATTATTTGTCAAATTAAATTTTCATTCATTTTAAATAATGTGTGAACCTTCTACTATGACCAGTTTGATCAAATTATGGTAATTAATATAATTTTACAATTCAAATATATGAACATATACCAAAAAAATGCCCAAAATTCTAAATAGGATTTGGATAGTAAAAAATCTATTGCACCTTTGAATTAAATTCACATTTCTAACACCCCATCTAACACCAAGTCAAACATGTCTTTATATTAATATTCAAATATAAATTATTATTGTTATTATTATTATTATTATTGTTACTATTATATAAACAAAATTTTAAATCAAAATGTCCTAGCTTATTACTTAAGAGTTGAACTTGGCAGAGGCAATTTTCAGAGGCTTGTTTTCTTGAAGTGTTTTTGTTGAGATATTAATCAAAACTACTTTGTCAACACTTGGATCTTCTTAACTCCTTAAAGACTAGGTGTTTAAATTTTGAATAATGATTGAACACAAACATATAAAAATGTGTTTCTTCATCCATCAATTTTTTTTGTAGATCTTTATGTTAGTTCTTTAATATTTGTACAATATATATATATATATATATATTATAAAGACTTCTAATTTGCTTTGCAAAATGTTTCATAATTCAAAGAATAACTAATAGGCCTAACTTTAAAAAATAACTTTTCAATTAAATAAATAAATTTCAAATTTGACTTGAATAAATACAAAAATTAATAACCTTCAAAAATTAATTTGATTAAAACTTAACATTTGGAATATAATGGAAAAAAAAACTTGAGAAAATTGCATACATATAATTTACAATTGACTTTAGAAAAAATATTCAATTTGTGGCTTTACATTTTCTTGAAAAATATTGGTTTGTACTCTAATTGATTTAATCATATGGATGTGATCTATAAATCATATTTTACAACTACTGTTTGAAAGTCATTATTAAATTATTTAAAAAATATATATTTCATAACACATCTTCACAATTTTGGAAATTTGGACTACCCCTTTGGTCCTTTAGGGATTAAGGTAAGTACACCTAATTGCAAACACTTTTCATTCTTTAACACCTAAAAAATGGACTTAAATAAACACCTCCACAATTTAGGACCATTGCAACTTTTCAAAAGCAATCAATGAGAGGTGAGGAGTTTTAAAGGCAATGAACAAGAGACATTTTGTACTTCAAGGGTGTCAAGTCTAGGTGAGTATAGTATTATGTATAGGATATTCTATGTTTTTAATGTTGAAAATTTATAAAATATTACCAAAGTGTCAAAGAATTACAAAACAACTTGGAAACATTTCTCTTTAGTTTGATAATAATCTCATCAAATTTTTTGGTTCATTCGACCTTTGATACATTGGGACTGGAAAAAGTGTCACTTTTATTTTCTATTACCCTTATAAGGTTAGATCTCTTGATGTTTTAGATTATCTCCTAATGACCATCATGAGCTCTCTCGATGACCATTATTAATTTTGGACTTTTAAAAGTCTAAAAGTAGTTAAATATGGCATATATCCATTAACATTCATGAAGCATTACTAGATATAGACACACTTAGTTTTTTTCACATGTTTGCGTGTACTTCAAAGTCAAACATCAAAGAAGGATTAACATCAACATGACAATGTTAGAGCATCTTCCCTTCCCTAAATTCTTCTTCAAACCTAGGATGATACTAAAGCATGGCCACTCTTATGCGTTAGGAGTTTGACACTCTTCAAATGTAGATGAAAAGTGTTACGAGCCCCTTACAATATTCTCTTGACACTCAATCTTAGAGTGTCAAGGAATGGCCCTTAAAATCATTATTCATCCTAAGTTTAGTTGCAATATTGTTTATTCTACTTGATGAGTGGTCACTTGACTATTTATGAATCATATTTGGTGAGCAAAGGTGAAGGACAAAGAAATTGAGGGCTCTTCTAAATTAGATGGAAAATTTGAGAGTGCCAAGTTTGACAAGTAAAGATGTGAGTGCTCTTAGCCCTTCAAAGACCATTGTTCCCTTGGGGGACAAAATGGATTTTGGGCAGGTTCCTATGACCTCAATTTTTAATGAAACTTATTGAAACTTTCTCACAAGATAAACAAACGTCTTAGCTTTGTGGAAAAATATTATGTATTTTTTTCAATTGGTGACTAGGAGAAAAAGTTATGCCATCTGAAACATAATTTTCACTTCATTAGGGAGAAAAAAAAATCCACAATAACATGAAATTAAATTTTTAAATTTTTTCTCCTTACAGATTATATTTTTGTCTACATGTGAAGCTTTGATTCATTCCATTTGGATTAGTGATGTGAAAGTTATGAACAATCTTGTATTTCGGGCAATTTAGGCATCTTTTTGAAAAAATAACTTACAGGATTCATTTTTGAATGTAATTATTTAAATTTTTAAATCTTTTTCTTTCTTGACAAGGTTAAGCTTGATTGCTAGAACAATCTTACCATTGGAATTATTGTGTTTCAATCCCATATTAGAGCTATTAATGATTTAGTTTTTTTTCAATCTTAGACCTACTTCTACTTGACAATTTTTTTAACAATGAAAACCAAGCATTTTTCTTTTGAAATTTTTTTCCTAGACTTTCAACTCAATTCTTCAATACAACAAAATTTAAATTCAAAGTCCATAGTGCAAAAGAATTCCACAAAGGGCGGTCAAAGTCAGCTGAAATTGATTATTAGTGTTCAAAATTTCTGTTTTTTTCAACTTTGAATGCTATTATCTTTCAATCTGTATGGTCAAACTCCATGAAATTTTTACCACATGATCTTAGACAAGTAAAGTAGAATATACTACGGTTAGATTCTAAAAAATATATGTTTTTTGTTTTCTTGAATGAATGCAGCAGAAATGACAGTTTTGAGTGTTTTTTGACAGAAAAATGACCTTAGACCTTTAAAGATTAGGACCTCCTTTCCAAGAGCAATACCTCCAATTCCAAGAATAGTCCCAGATAAGCCATTTCCAAGAAGATTTCCCTACTAAATTAAAAAACATTTTCTGCCGATGGGTCACACTATATTTAAACCCACATCAGTACAGAAAATGCGGCAATCGGTAGATATTGAGGCGCAGTCTCCGACTAAAACTTCCACCACAAATACAAACTCCTCCTCCTCCTTCTCTACAGACAACCTCTCTTCTTCCATTCATCAGTTTTCCCATTACTAGATCTCTTGCAAATTCTGCATTAGGAACGTATTTTCTTCTTCTTCTCCGTCTTCTTCATCTTCTTCACCTCTTCCTTCGCTTCAAAACAGACAGTTTTCCAACTCAGGGTGAGTGAATTCTTCTCTCACAGTTATGGTTTGCTTGCTCTCGGGGTGAAGCTTTGAATTTGGTAGTTTTGAGGGAAGCTCAAAGCTCAAGGTTAGGCTTTTGGAGGTGGAGGTTTTGAATTTGTTGAGGAATTTGTCGAAGAATTTGTCGAGGAATTTGTTGATGGTTTGAGTTTTAGGGTTTGTTTGTGTTGTGTGTGTTTGTGTGTGTTTGTGTGTTTTTAGGTTGTGAAAGGTTTTTGTTGCGATGAGGCGTGCTGGAGGAAGGTTCAAAGGGGGAGGTTCAGCCCTTCGTGTGAACGTGCCCAAGGAGGCCGCGATCTCTGATTACGTGTAAGCGGATGGATTCACCCAGTTGTGACCTTTGAGCTTATTTTAGGGTTTGAATTTAAGAGTTGTTAGTGGATTTTGCACTTGTTAGAGAATAGTTTTAATTCTAGAGTTTACTGGTTTGGCTGAATTTGAAGAGTAGTCTCTGTTTGTGGCCTTGCGTTGAGCTCTGAGGAGTGATTTCAAACTATATTTTGTGTGTGTTTCTAGAACTTTTAGGGTGGCTCACCGCTTTTCCCTTCACAGTGGTCAATTGTTGGTAGGTTATCGCTTGTTGGAGAATTCTAGCTCTGATTCTAGAATTCACCATTTTGACTGACTCTGAAGAGTATCTCCGTTTGTGACACTACTGATAAGAGTGATTTTAAATTCTAATTTTGAATTTCTTGTGGTGTTTATAGAACTGCAAGTGGTACATTTCAAGATGGAGATATCATGCTCAATAAGGAAGGAATTCGGGTCGTGTCTCAGACTCAGACGTCGACTGTAAGTTCAGTTTACCCCATTCTTGTGTTGTAGGTGAATTGTTTTAGGGTATGACTGAATGTTGACCTTTATCAACGCTTTCTTGAAAACGTTGTACCCTTTGTTTTTGCCTGTGGTGAAATATTTTACTGTGGTAGTACGTACGAGTAGTGGAATTTTTTTGCATTCGGGCTGAAGGGCGGTATTTGTTTATGTGTGGAATTTAGGAAATGACTGTAATAGGCATGATGTGAATCAGTTTTCCGGTCTATTTTTTAGTATCAAGGACCCAGAGGACGAAACCCAGCATAGATAAAGATTCTTCCTCCAGGCCTTTCAGGGTGTAATAAAAAGTTTACCAATCGGGGTTTCCTAGGGATTGCTTTTATTACTTTTGTTTTTTTATAAATTCACTGAGGTCCTCTATACTGTTGATAGGACTTCGTTCTTTCCACATCCTATAGTACGCCGGGTTATTGATACTACTGTCCCGTTTTCTGAACTAGTTCTTGTTTGTTTACTGCAACCTTACAAAGAGGAACAATGTTACTTGAAATGGTGAACCTCATTAGATACTCTTTTGAGGTCAACCTCAACTAATTTTCGGATTTGCTGTGCTTACAGCCAGCTGCAAATGGAAACATCTCTCTTTCAGACTTGGAGACTGTGAAAGTGCTGGGCAAGGGAGCTGGTGGGGTTGTGCAGCTAGTCAGGCATAAATGGACCAACGAAACGTATGCTCTCAAGGTAAATAATCGGCTTGTTGCGATTGAGATTTCTGCCGTCCTCTGAATTGCAAGCACCTATTGATGGAATATTTTTTTTTTTAATCGTAGTGTGAAGTCTCCATTCACCGTACTGTAAGGGAGAGGTTCCATTCACCATACAGTTGAACTTTGAACCTTTTCCTACAACAATCTAGAAAGTTGCACCACCTTAAATTCGACCCGTTTATTTTGTGTTAAACTAGAAATCAATTGCATAAAATTAAACGTCAATAGATGAAGAATTTTCACACTTACCACATATCAAAAGCTCACATGTAGGGTCCATGGAGCCTCTAATGTACTGTATGGTCAATGGAACCTCTACCTTACTGCTGTAGCTATTTCAAGTCCTCTGCAAAACTTTGCGTTTGATAGTAATGTAGTGGATACTTTTTCTGACATTTTAGCATTTTAGCCAACATGTAGCAGTGTGTTTTCATTGAGAGATCACTCAATAAGATAGACAGGCATAATCTGAATACTTCAAGTATTCCAACCCTTCAGGCTCCTCTGCCTTAGAGCTCACTGGGGATATAACTTCAAGAGCCAAATTCTCTTAATAAGATTAATAAGATCGTTTTCTTAACGGTTTGATATTACTCTTCCTTACAATGCTAAGATTTTGAGGTTCAGGTGATTCACATGAACATTGAAGAGACGACACGGAAGCAGATCGTGCAAGAGCTGAAAATCAACCACACTTCCCAAAATGCATACGTTGTCATCTGCTACCATGCCTTCTACAGCAACGGCCTCATTTCCATTGTTCTGGAGTACATGGACGGAGGCTCTCTGGCGGATATTATGAAGGAGCTGGAGCCCAAGCGTATTGAGGAGCCCAACTTGGCTGTTGTTAGCAAGCAAGTAAGTGATCGAACTCGGCTGGTTTTACCAATTCTGCAACTGTAATTTTCCTTCTTAAAGGCTACACTGATTTATCGTATTAAGGCATGTACACCCATAATCGACACTGCCCAAAATGCGACCCAAGAAAAAAAGGAACTGCATCTGAAAGAAGATTCCACCGCACTTTTAGGAAGGATTATTAGGACACCGTTTGAATAAGTTATGAATTTTCAAAATATTGTTTCTAGGTGTACCAAAAACCAACACTAGTAGGCTCTCACAGACTCCCATGTTTTTGATAGTGTGCACCTACATTTGTACACTGTCACAACATGAGAGTACATGAGAGCCTAGTGTTGGTTTTTGGTACTGTACTTTGAAAATTCATTACTTATTCACAGTGTCCATAATGCATGCTAAAGTGCGGTGGAATCCTCTTCCAGTTGCCAATAAGATCCAATAAGAATAATTCATGTTTAATAATAATAGTAAGTGTGATAACTTTGTACTTCATATAGAATTAAGTCGCCTTCCATACACTTCATATTCAGGTCTACGCAATGGGTTCCCTATACTCCATACAGTTTCTTCAAATGTAAAGAAACCACTATTAAAACACATCAAAAAACAATCTTTTGAAATGTAAATGCGAATTTCAACCTTCAATCACGCAAGATTAATAAATATATTTTAAGCAAGAAATCTCCAAAGGGATCAAAGTAAATGTTCCAAAAAAAAGGCTTATAAGTTTTTTTGCCATGTTGTAAGCCTTCTTATTCTTAGGAACTGCATCCCTAATTTTCTGATTTTTGTATTTTGAGCAGGTATTGGAAGGACTTCGGTACCTCCATCAAACCCGCCATATTATTCACAGGGATATCAAGCCCTCGAACCTTTTGTTGAACCATAAGGGCGAGATCAAGATTTCAGATTTTGGAGTCAGTGCTGTGCTGGCGAATTCCATGGCCGTGAGGGATACGTTTGTGGGCACCTGCACTTATATGTCGGTACGTAGTACATTTTCACTCTTCTTTTCCCCCATTAAGGTAGAATTAGACAAGAGACTGGAAACACTCAATGTCCATGAGTCGGTAAGTCGTAGCTGCACCCCTCAAAGCACACAACAGTGTAAATTAGATTTCTAATTAGTAACGCAGTTAAGCACCCTTTAACGTACAAATCTGTTATAAAGTATTGCTTACTTTTGCTTATAACTTTGTACCAATATTTTACTTGCCTCAAATCAATCCAAGTATAATAGCCTTGCCAAATGAAACACCTTTAATTTTGACTGTGAATTTCATCTAGTATTACTTGTTTGATGAACATGATTTTTTCATTTCACTAGAAGTACACATCAAACTTTTAAGGGAAGTCCAATGCATAGTGGATCGAATTGTCTGTATAATCAAAACTGGATAAATAATAACTGATCAAAGTTGACGATGTTGCTTTTGGGTAGGCTTTGGTCACTTATATTATTTCAATCCATATAGAAATGGAAGTGCCGTTCTTGGATGTTTGAGCACTTATGGTTAGCATTACTATTATGATTATTATATTTAAATGTTCACTAGAAGAAATCCACTATTTTCTGAAATGGCTTTGTGCTAAATCTATGTTAAATCTACGACAAATTGCGTTGAAATTAGCAAAGCTGCATTAGTTTTAACAGAGATTTAACCAATACCATTTCAAGCAATAGGTGGCTTTCTTCTATTGGGCTTGCTTAATGTTGCCAAGGATTGGACAGCGAAGAGTATGTTTTCTTTCTTTCTGAAACTTGGTCCCTGACATTCTTATTTTTTGCCTTTGGCAGCCAGAACGCGTTCGAGGCGATACATATGGATTTGACAGCGATATCTGGAGCTTAGGATTAACCCTGTTGGAGTGTGCTCTGGGAAAATTCCCGTACCAGCCATCAGGCAGTGAAGAAGGGTGGATGAATTTCTATGAGCTTCTGCAAACCATTGTGGGCCAGCCTCCTCCGTGTGCCCCGGAGGATCAATTTTCTCCAGAATTTTGTTCTTTCATTTCAGCTTGGTAAGCACAGCTTGGTTCTATTGCATACCGTAAGGTCGTTGCTCACTGAATAGAATTTGAATCTGGGATTTTAACGCAACCAATGTAGGAATGACACGCGTGACTAGTTTCTCCAAAAGAATATTTGGGCTTTTTTTTTAGTCAGAAGCACCTTAAGGTAGAAGATACTATTCCTATCAATTGCTGAGAACTGTAGGTTAATTGTATTTCTAAGAGATGAGAGTCGTAGAAAAGAAAGGTTTGAATGGCCAAAATTTCTTGTCATAGTTGAAAAATTCCATTAACCACGCATTTTGATCATCTACAAGAAGTGTACATTCTTTACTTGATAATGTACCTGGTTTCCAGATTTGGTACAAAATAAGAATAGGTCTGTCCGAGTTTTAGTATCCTCTGCAGGCTTATTAGAAAGAAAACCTTTTTGTTTTTCAACATGTGTTGCAGGTGGTGCTTGCTTGTAATCAGTTACTCGTTTTGTGAACTATACTTTTATATCTCAGGCAAATTAAATGCTTCATATTATTTGATTTACTAATTAAGAAACTGAAATAGAAAGCTTGTGGTTTGGCAGCTTGCAGAAGGACCCAAAAAACAGACCATCTGCAGCAGAACTCTTGGTACGCTTTTCTTGATTACAATGCTTACACTGATTTGTCCTAATAGTGTGCATGTTATGACATGAACTTAAAATGGTCATAACTTTCTACAAGGGAGGAATCTTTTTTCCATTAAATGTGTGCTAGCGCTATTCATGTGGAAGAATCATCGCAATGATATCATTGCTAAAAAATATTCCTCTTTTGTAAAAAGTGATAACCATATGTAGATTCATTTCATAACATGCACTAAACAGACAATTCAGTGTAGCTTTTTAACTGGTATATGTAATTGTTTAGTGTTTAGTGTTTAATTGTTTCATCTGTTTTCAAGTCTTTTTCTGACATGTCTCCTTTTGCGGTATTGCAGAACCATCCATTTTTGAACAAGTACGATGAGAAGGAGTATGGGTTGGACAAATTGCTGCCCCCTCTACTACCCCTTGCTTAATGAATTTCCCCTATCTCGAGTTCGTAGTGTTTTGGGGTAGAAAGCACTTGTCATGAGGTAAACGAACATGATATGCTGTTGCAGATACTGTAATTTTGTTGATTGGCGCTTCTTTTGTAAAGAGTTGTGAAAAGCTGACGGTGGCATGAGTGAGGCAGGGTTTTTGGGGGTGGGGTTTCCAATCTGTGGGTGGGGGGTGGTCTGCCTCTTGCATTACAAGAATCCTTGTGTCGTTCATACCATTCTTTAGCAGATGGGTGAATTCAGATGGCAACCCCCCAAAATGACTCAAAAGTCTGTCATTCACAAAGTCAACTACACACCTGAAATCATCCAAATAAGCATTTGAGCATGGTTCCTATTGTTACACTTTTTAATTTTTTGCAAGGTCTTGTTAGTGATCATGAATGGGGTTTCATAAACTTTGAGAATGCAGTTTTTGGACAGTGTATGAATCATCAATGAGATTTTGAAGTGCTGAAATAAGTGTACCCAAAATTAACCTTATGCGTTGGTAACGGCTTTGGGACTTGAGGAGTTGTCAATGGCCCTGGGATTAGGGGAGTTTTTGTTGATGGCTCTTGGACTAAGTCGCAAGTGTTTACAGTCGACCAGCAGAGATGGTATGGAATAGTTTCCATGAGATCTTTTGGGAAACCGTATGCTGCGGCTGCCACTAACCCGCGGTCCAGGAATACTTGTCACATGCAAACAGAAACGAAATGGATCAGATGTGTCCAGGCCAGACTCAGGTTTTGAAAGGGCATAATAGTAATCAGGACAAGAGCGATCTCAGGCATGGCATGGCACTCAATATGTTATCCAAACTGAGGTAGAAATAACGTGTTTGTCACTGAACAAGTGGTTCTCTTTTATTGCTATAATCTAATGAGAGAGTTGCTTTCACTTTTTTAAGTCTTATATGAAGATAGATGCTAATCAGGAATGATTCTCTATCAGACTATCAAAACAACTTTGAAAGACTACTGTATTTGTGAAATATTCATGGTTGAAGCATGTTTAAAACAAAGATATTATGTACGAGATGAGAGAAAGATGGAAAGAAAGAATCACAATGGAATTCTAGTGAGACATCGTAACAGGTCTATCGGTACACACATGCTGCAAATCTTCAAATGTGTCCGGAATGGTCAGACCCTTACTGTCGCAAGCTTTCTACAACGTACGATGCATACAGGTCCCTGCATCGACAAAGTGTTAGGAGCTCCTTTCAAGAATGTAGTCACATCAGTTGTATGGAATTTCAAGCCTTGATCAGAAATAATACTCAGATACACACACTCATTTCTTACGATAGAAAATTACATAAGTTGGCTGATGGCGTCAATTGCATTTTCCGTGGCCAAGAAAATCATCAACATTCACTTGTTTCTTCTTTTTCTTCTAATCTGCTTGTCCAGGCATTCACGTATATAAGTGAACTCAGTACGTGCACACCGAATTTTCGAGCTAATTATGAGTTGTGCAAATACCTAGCCCTGTCCTATATTCATATTCCATGCTCGAGTGACCCACTTCATCATACCAAGTGAAAGGGTGAACTTACAGTCTTCAAAAAATTGGTGGATTTCAACCAGGCGGTGAGGTGGAAGTTCACTTATGTCCTTTAAGTGACGGTACTCCGGATCATCCGCGCAAACAGCGATGATCTTGTCATCAACCCTCTGAGAGCTTGGGAGAGGACGGGGCTAGCTTATAACTCTCGACCTTCCTCTTTTTCCATCTACAATGTGCCATGTGACGAAAGTGACCGGAGAGAATAATGGAGTACAATCATGCATTGTTCTTGTTTTCCAAAGTAACTTGTAATTTGTAAGTAAACTATACATGTGGCCCTCCATTAGGTGGCTACGTGCTGAATAACTGCACAAGGGTGGGGAGGACCTAGTCGATTATTTGGACGTAACTCTCTCCTCCAAACTAGCTCAAAACCTCTGGAGTTTGGAGACATTGGAACCACTTTCCAACCGCAATAAAAGTGACAAGTAAAGTGACAGGAGGGCGGTATGAGCTGCTTTGCATTGTGAAATCGATTAGCGCCGAAAAGGCCAGTAATGACGAGGTCTGAAAAATGTGTAATTCAATTACTTGCATAATAACTAGAACATGCATGGGATCTTCATCCTCACAAAGTGTGCGGGGGATGAAACCGTAGTTGTGAGGGTATACAACTGAAGAGTGCAGTACACGATCGACCTGCATTACAAGTCCACGATCAAAGGAATGAGTGGGTCTGTGACTTTACACAATTGAGGACCAGCGGTGCTTCCGGGCCTGCAAAACACTCCAAAGAAACAAGTGGCATTTTAGACATGCATGCACAGAGACACAGTTTACGTACACAACACAAATGCTCTTGATATTTTGCATTAACTAGATCACGTTTTCAAGACACTATGTACAGCAGAAAGATCGTGACATTTCTCATGGAGGACCCAGGATCCATGGTTTCTAAATGCTTAAAATCTTGCACAAACAGTACATTACTAATTAATTTTGAGAATGAACACCATACAAAACAACATGTGTTGGTTTTAGGTCATCTACCACTAGAACATGGAACCCTTATAAGTCTAGGAAGTTGCATCCAAATAATATATTCTTCGGTGCATTTGAATCCTCTTCGACATGCCAAAAGGAAGAATTATCAGAAAATGTGACCATTTTTAATAATAATTATAACTATTATCAGCCCATAAAGAGACACATTCAAGTATGGTCACTTCAGGCCTGTCTTGATAAAATATTTATTTAGGAAAACGCAACTTATAGTCTATATTTACACCATGAATCCAAATTTGGAATCATTAAACCAAAAGTTTTCTCCGAAATAGTCCACATGAGGATCGTCACACGATCGTTAAGAGCCTCGGTGGCTGATTCGTCCCATTTCAAGGCACCGTTAGAAAGCAGAATCCGCCGGAGGAGAAGTTTGGCCGATTCGGTCGCAGAATCGGCAGAGATGGCCGATTCTGACGCTCCCACCACGTTCCCTCACCTCTTAACGTAAGAGAACGCGCCTCGCATTCTCTAGTACATTCAACCACCTTCATAAGACTGGTCAATGGACCATCCATCACACACGTAGCTTTTGTAATGAAGATCCAATCGTGAAAGTCACGAACTGTACAAATTGTCGCCGCCAAGGTCACTTTAATTCTGTGTCCACAAAGAGAAGGCAACTGCGGTGTGCAACTCACCAATTTCAAGATCGTGCCACGGATGAGCTGCAACGTTGCGGCTTTCCAAACTAGCGAGAATTCGCTGGTTGAGAGGCAAAAACAGATGCCATACAGTCTGTCTGTTCGGAAGACATTTCGGAAGTCAATGTGAACCTAGACTGTTAGTAGCTGTAGGTTAGAATTCATGCAAATAGCTTCAATCCATGTAAAACTCAAGGTATTGGATCGATCCATGTGAAACTTTGTTTTCGAAATGCAGAAATGTAGCTTCTCCTGATTTAGATGTTTACGAACTTCTTCGGAGACTTCAGGTTTTCGGAGAGTCGCTCAATTTCTAATTCGCAGTTTCAATGTGAAACGTACTCTGACTCCGAAAAGGTTTAGCGGAGGAAGTGGAATCAGAATTAGGTCTGCACGCACTGCGCGCCATTCTCTATGGGGCTAAATGTCGGCAAATGTTTAAGTCTGCTACAATCCTATTGGAAATTTGAGGGAGATGATGTCATTGCTTAGTCATGTTTTTGAGCAAGTTGTTACAAATTGTATAATTGTAATTACGAATATTATGCAAAATTTGACGTAGTTGATGCAATGGCCTTTAGAGCCATCTCTTGGGGGAATGGCTCCAACATGCAACAAATCTTTAACCCCTAAATGTCCAAGGCCTTTTTTGAACTTTTAGGAATTTGTTCTAAATTGAATAAAAAGACAACTTTTGGGTAAGTTGTACCAATTTTTTTGAATTGTAACCATAAAAATTCAAACTAGACATATTAAAGATCACATACATTAGGAAAAGGAAACACAACAATATCACTTATAGATTGAAAGATTATAAACGTTTGATCAAGACGGTGTTAAAATTATAAAAGTGATTTGAAGTCTTTCAATCCTCTTTTCACATGTCAAACCTAAAAAGTTGGTCACCCAAAAAATATGAGGATAAAGAGCCTAATATGCATAACCCCAATCAATTTATGGCTTTTCAAAATCTACTCTTACTACAATTTTTTTAAATGAATTTCTAATGCAATTTTTTCTCCAAGATTTAGTGCATTCGAGGCTCATTTCCAAGAGCCCTCACCACTACAGAATGTCAAGATTGCAATGGACACCCTTGCACAACATCTTCAGTAGAAAATTCATATTCATTCATTTTGAAAATCAGATTTTTGATGCTAAAACTAGACTTCAAAAATAATTTTTCAAAAATATAAACTATTAAAAATAGTAATTTGGTAAGGTTTTATTTAATTTTTTTGCATTCATTGACACCACATTTTGATGCCTTGGATATTTAGGGATTAAGCCTGCCTTTCTTTTTTGGAATAAATATTATCGGATTTTGATATCTGATTACTTGTTTCTCTACAATCTTGTAGGAAATTGAAGGAAAAGAATCATGTGATTATTTTGTGAAATTTTATGGCATTGTAGATGAAAAATTTGTCAAAAATTGCTAGATATATAATGTAAATTATAGCCATCGCATTAAGAATGCGCACATATAACTTTAGTGCAGTCCAATATAGAATTGGAGACAAAGTGTTGAATGTGGAGAGCATGGTTATATCTTATATAATCTTGACTTTCTTTAGCAATATAGTGTTCTTTTACACCCTTCATGAACATTCATGAACATGATTGAAGCTAACAATGAATCAAATATGCTTGAATGCCAATTTTGTAACCCATTTCAACATCCTCTAAGAGAAGTGTGCCCCAATGTTTGAGCACTATCCTATTTTCTGTGGATATATACTTTGAACGAGCCATGATCTGATTCCGGCATTCCGGAAACGAAACCATTCACCTCTTTCAAGCTGAGGACTTCCAATTTCCCAAAACTTCGATGAAGCTCACAAGTCACAACCTGCCTGACTCACTCCGTCTTTCAATTCAACTTCACTCACACGTGACATAGTCCGCTGGCAGCTTAGATTGCGCCTTGCTGGCTTGGTCAGCCATCCCTGCAAAGCATACGTGGTACGGGATAAACCCAAGTAGCTAAAGGAAGGCCTTCTCTCAATGCTGTATTTGTAACCTGCTACCCAAATTTAAAATCTCCTCCCAAATAGGGCTGCAGGAACCTCACTGCCGTTCTTCCTGGATGCTTCTTGCGAGCAAAAGGTTAGGCATCGGTCTTATGCCTATGGTTGATCAGGTGCACTGACTTTCATGAAGCTCAGTGCTGCAAGTTGAATTCAGGTATTTATAATTTGGTCACTGAAATATGTATTTGCCCATAGTTCGTGAGGTTCACGTGGCTGCCATTAGTTGACTGCATACCCCACGTTTTTAAAGTGGCTTAATTAGCAAATTCAAAGTCGCGGCAAATGATTTGAAACTCCCGTTTCAGCTAATTATCGACAATTGAGTCTAAAGATTTCCACAAGAAAAATGTTTCATGTATATCTCGAAAATTCGGTGTGCTTTATTCTGTACGTACTGAGTTCACTTATATACGTGAATGCCTGGACAAGCAGATAAGAAGAATGAGAAGAAACAAGTGAATGTGGATGATTTTCTTGGTCACGAAAATGCAATTGACGCCATCAGCCACTCCATGTAATTTTCTATCGTAAGAAATGGGTGTGTGTGTCTGAGTATTATTTCTGGCCATCAAGGCTCGAGATTCCATACAGTCAACTGATGTCAGTGACTGCATTCTTGAAAGGAGCTCCTGACACTTCATCTGAATATTATTCCTGGTCATCAAGGCCTGAAATTCCATGCAACTGACTTGAACACCATATTCGTTATAATGAGAGAATGGGGACATCTCAAAATAAATATGTTGATCTCGACCAAAATCACCAATTTCCGTTAAAAATGAGAGTTTTCAGCTCGATTCGAGCTGAATTGACATAAATCCTTTCAATTTTAGGTCGAATCTGAAAGGTTTAATGTCAATCGAGCTGAATTGACCTAAAACCTTTTGTCAAATTGACCTAAAACCTCTCATTATAACAAATATGGTGCATCATGCAAGTTATGGCGGGTTTAGAGATCTTTTTGTACGAGAGACGAGTTTCTTCATATCAACTTTTTCCATCATTTTGTATGAATTTTTATGCAATTCCAAAGTGGGAACGTGTATTAATACCAATCTCCAGTGCAGTCCCAAACCTGTAGTAAGTAGTGGTGATTGGCTTTCTGGAGCCTAACTTCGTACTAACCGTGGTTGAATTTTATTGTTTACAGAATAGAAAGGAAATAAAAGCGAGGGTGCAATTTCATGATATTAGGAATCAGAAATGGAACTTTCCAGTGGAGGACAACAAGTCTGGTTTTCTGTCAAGTTGGCTGCTGCATTACCTCAGAAACTGTTCATCCTTGAAGAAACAAAGATTTGGTTACTGAATCGTTGCCGTTTGTAAGTTGCCGTTTCCTTCGTTTGTTCTCATTTTTCAGACACTATTCAATCAGAGAGTGTTCCGAGGAAGCTCTTGTGGACCATAATTCTAGAATACGAGAGCAGTGTGTAATAACTTATACTTTACGGATTCGTTAATCTTCTTCCTGAAATGAAGAGGAATACTTGAACAGAATGATCGCTACCCATATTGCCAATGGCAACGGATTCTGATCCGGAGTTTAAGCTTTTTTGTGGTCTTATTGTGACCTACTTAGAATTCCTATTTGTGGCTGGAATTCTGTCCCTCTTACCAACTGTTCATAGATTCATAACACTTGGTTGGACTTCCATTAGCAAGTGGTGTAAGCAAGGTTTGCCTTGTTATCTCCGACTATTCCTTGGTGAATGAAACTGGGTTTGTAGAGATCTACATCATCCCACTTTGAAATCCCATTAGAAAAGCACTCATGGAGATTGAATATTTGATCATGACCAATTCGTTTGTTTCTTGTTTCCAAAAAGATTTCCGCAGCTGTATTTTATCATTCAAAGTCGTATTAGCAAACGTTAAATTCCTTAAAAGGGATATACATGGTTCCCTCTACGCATTAAGTATTACAGTGTTTCGAAGGAAACGAGATAATTTGCACCTGAGAGCGAGTTGGATGAGGTCAATGCTCCTGGCGTTACGTTGCAGCAAAGTGTACGCATATATTACACACATATATCTGTTCTTCCTTCTAAACTTGGTACACACCAGAGAAAATCTTAATTTTCACGGGTGGTTTTAGTGCAGATTTCTTGTCGTTTGCTGTGTTTGTTGCATATGCCTAAGCAACAGATTCCATGTTTACAGTTTTTTGCACCTCGCTAGTTGTGCAAAACATTTTGGTTTTCCCGTGAAAAAACACTATAATCTTTGAGAGAACCAACTTTCTCCTGCATAAACGCCTTCAGAAAACTCTCTTTTTTCTGACGTTTGGAACCGCCTATTGGCACAATTGCATCTTAGTGGTAACTACTCTCGATAAACCCTTTGTTTGAAATCTCAAATGGCGAAGGCATGTGCAATTCAGATGTTCCGGGTGAACGTGTATGGAGTTGATGTAATATCTAGCCCCGGGTATCTAGCTCGTAAATGCCAAAATGGTCAAAAGCGTCTGGCGTAGTGTTCATATGAAAATGGGTGATCCTGAAAAATTTAATGACTTGAGGACATCACTAGAAGGTGGCAAGAATGGCTTCTAATACTGGCTACTAAGATTAACCCCTAAATGTCTGGGGGATCACCGTGGAAACACGGGTGCAGTGTATTTCGGGCGGACGAAAAACGTCCTCCGGGACGTTTTAGAGCGGAGGCCCATCCAAGCTGACCTGGGCAGCTCACATAAAAATTTCTGAAATCCCCACACGAAAAAGAGTTTAGAAAAGATCCTCCAGGCAAGGGTCCGGAGAGAAAGCCGTGTAGGTCAACTTCAACATCACCGGAGCCTGGACCCCTCCGCTGGACCCCTCCGGCAGCCCCATGGAAACTGGCTCTTAGGGGTTCAGATAAAAAGTTACTCCTTTAAAATTGCATTTCCACTTTTAGAACATGCTAGGAGGGGCCTCATCTCCAAAGCTGCAATATTAAAAATACACGTGCTCAAATAAAAAAAATTGCAAGTACACAAAATTTGCTCGTGCAAGATAACATCGTCAGTGACTTTCTGGGCCAGGTACAAGTCAACTCAATACATATGTACTCTGAGTCTGTGAGTCACTCCAGCACGGAAAACATCCAAACACGAAGCTTGTATATAAAATGAAATACAGTCAAACCTCAATAAGTGTTACCTCGATAAGTGTTAAAACTCTATATGTGTTATGGAAATTTCCGCTCCCTTAAAATTAAGACTAGTAAGTGTTATGTGTTAAGTGTTACGCAATGTCGCGCTCCCGACTTTGTTAATTTTATCTCGGTAAGTGATAAGTTTCCAAAAAAAACTTTTTGTAAGAGCCATCACTAGGGGGGAGATAATTTTGAGGTACAGTAATAGTTTCTAGTTGCAAAGTGACTCTAGATGTCCCTTCTAGAAACAAACTGATAGGTAGATGTATTGGAACAACTAAGTTTGATATCCTCTGAGACTAAGGCCCCTAACATGAATGTTCAAGAGTATTTAAATTATGAGCTTGAGTTTGATTTGAATAACCCTTATCAGCCCACTGATGAAGAAATTATTGAAATGCTTCCATCTCAACAACAAGGTAGTGAACACGAAGATAGTGAATGATCTTGATGAAGCTAATCCTTACGATATAGTAGAAGAGGTTGTAGGCTTTAAAGATGTAGGTAGTGCTCTTCAAACTTTGAGAAGTTTTTGGAGCAAAGACCTAATGACACCATATTATCTATTAGAAATATTGAAGCACTAGAAAAGGAAGTAGAATCTTGGCGTGTAGCAGAAACTCGCCAAAGTACTATTGATTCATTCTTTTGACGGACTTAGATGAATAATGAATCAATATTTTGTAATTTCATTCATTTTTTCTATAAATGTTATGTATTTACCTTTTTAATTCTTCTAAGTGTTATTTTTTATAAGTGTTACAAATCATCGGCATCACCCTCTATAAGTGTTATGTGTTACTAAGGTAGAAGGCTCAGAAAGCGCTCATCTAAGGGAAAAAAGACCTCTGTACAAAAATGGGTGGACCCAAAGTTTTTCTTAATTTTTGTGGGAGAAAGAGAAATGAAGAACACAACTGGAAAAATTTTAATTTTAATTTTCTGATTTGAAATGAATAAGATTTGATTTTTCAAAGTCAGAGGTGCACAGGGCCCTATTAATGTTCATAGGTGCAACTGTAATCAATCAAAACATGCCATTGAATGGAGCCAGTGAGTTTAAGAATGATCCTAACCATGCCTTTAAATGAAAACAATGATTCCAAAAATGATCCACTGTACGTTTTCATTCAATTCACTCCCGATTGTAAAATCAAAATTTATTGTAATTGCTAAACACCCCAGGGTTTCTTTACATAGTTTCAAATCTAATTCAGAGTGTTGTAACTTTTGCATATGATGTCCGAATTCAATAAAAATTATTGGAAAATTTGCGTTCTCTCCTCTAGTTTTTGTGTTAAAATTTTCAGATCAATACAAGATGTACTGATTTTTTGGAAGCCAATCAAAGCTCACAGGTTCAATTTGAGTCTACAAAACTGCATTTGATGGCTGAAACTTTGGGGGCTTGTATCTTCTTCATCGAATGCTATTTTTCAATAAAATTTGTTGTGCTATGTTTCCCTTGAGGTTTAGTTGTTGTAGTAAGATTTTCATGTCAATCCAAAATGTTTTGAATGTTTGGGAGCAATTCGAAGTTTAAAATCCCGACATTTTTGGATTACAGTGAACTTCGGCGGCTTGTTTCTTCTTCATACAATGTCCGTTTTTAATTAAATTTTTTGGAAAAGTTGCGCATAGTACTAGTCTAGTTTGTGTGGTTAAAATTTCACATCAATCCAAGAAGTTATGAGTGACTGAGAAGCATTTTAATAGAAGGAGGTTCAGCCTCAGATGTATTTTTGCAATTTTTCTTACTATTTTTTGACATTTCAAAGTCATTCTACAGAACTCACCAAATTCAAGTCTTTATTATGAGTAAAATCACACATGATGATGAATCATGTCACCTGTTCAATAGCCTAAAATCACACACATGGGTTTGCAGTTTCTCACCACATGAAGTAATTTCTATTTCTACATCCCATGTGCACTGTTTTGGACACTCCTACAGGGGCGGTTCTTAATGCCCGAACTGTTTTTGAGCCTTCTCCTATAGTGTCTAAGTGTTAACTAAAAGTATGCTCCCAACCTCTAACACTTATCGAGGTCTGACCTATACACACTTGGGAACAGCAGAGTGAGACAGTGAGTCCCCTTTTTTATTTTTCTGGCAGTCTGTTACACAACTGCAGTCACACAGCCTTCTGGCAGTGTCTAGTCAACGATGACCTCATTCACACTACGGTTTCTGAAGAGATTAGCGGCCTCCACCTCCTCCACCACCACCGCCTCCACCTCCACCACCCCCACCTCCACTTGAACTTCCACCGCCACCGCCTCCGCCACTTCCACTTCCACTTCCACTTCCACTTCCACCACGTCCCCAACCTCCGAAGCTTTGTTTGCTCACCGTTTGCTGCGAGCTCACAGTCTGTGAAACGGAAATGACACCACAATGCAAAGTCAGGCAGTCAGCACACAAAATCCCATCATCAATTTTTCTGTCTTCACAAAAATCACATCCGCACGCAAGCTTTATCCATGAGCTCATTCACAGTTCAACTTGAATTGACAACAAGCTCGAATAGAGATACTCCGCTGTAGCTAATTCTAGCCTCAACTATACATGAACGCAGATGTATATCGAGTAGTGCTCTTCGATCTCAAAGCCATGACAGGCTCTACGACACACGGATGAATGCACAGACTAAGCATTGAGACTCATAGAGATACATGTAATATGACGAAGGACCAGGCTAATCTACTACACGCGGATTGATGTACAGAGCATTGAGACTCATAGCATGTATGACGAGAGATAGAAAGGAATGGCGACAGTGAAGCCAGGTGGAGCTAGCTAGCATGAGCATGGAGAGCATGGCGAGTGACGCACCGAGTCATCAACCAGGCTGCGCTTGTGAGTGAGCGGCCTGGCGAGAGCTGGGAGAACGAAGGCATGGCACACGATAAGAGCCACTAGAATGCAAGAGAGGCACAGTCGAGAGCTCCGTGACAATCCCATGGCTACTACACCACCACCACGACAAACAAGCACACCGGCCTTGAGAGAGTGTGTGTCTGTGTAGACTGGAAGTGAAGCAGCTCATGCTGTTGCTGTTACTATTGTTGCTGTAAGTGATGAAGAGGAAGTGGAATTTCATGGCTATTTATGCAGCTGGAAACGCGGTGAGCGGGGGGAATTCCACCACTCCTCGCATGCATGATTGATCGAGGGCGGCGAGTTCAGCGTTGACAATTGTGCCTCAAACTTAGTAGCCCCTGCCACAGACCTGCTGCAGCTTTTCATGATTGCCGTGGCAAAAGATGCCACGATTGACGGGCCACTGTGGCAACTCTCTGCCATCGCAGCAACGCAGATTCTTTCCTATTTTGGTGAAAGATTTCATGCTCCTGGGCTGTGAGACTGTGGCTGTGCATATATCACAAATATCCGGAAGAATGTTATGAAAAAGTAAGCAGGTGACAATGACAATGGCCCAGTTAAGTAGTTATTCCTTTGGTTTTTGGAAAGTAGAAGGACATAAGAGAAATATGCAGTAGTATTGAGTCCAGAACTTACAGTTTGATATTTGTTGTATTTTGAAGATATCTGCAGAGAAAATCAAGAGATCTGTGGATGTTTTGCTTGGTTTAGTATTACATGATTAGTTTTACATGAATAGTTTAGATTTAGATGTATACAATGAATGTAGCAAAAATGAGCTCATTAAAAAAAAGTAGTTATAAGGGCATTTGCAATGCAGCCCCTATATATGGCCCGATATCGGTATAACTGACTTTTGAACGGTAAATAATTAGAACTTGAAAATTGTCTCATTGGAAGCGCATCGAAAAAAACTTGGAGAAGGTTCAAGAAAATTCAAAATTAAACATTGGACAAGTACTTCAAAAGCAAGGTAAAAATCTGAAATTATAGAAGTCTTAGCAAATCACAGATACCAAAGCAATATTTGGTCATTGACCCCCCACATTTGGCCATATTTAGAGGCCAAGGAGAACGCCACAGAGAAGGCAAATAAGGTAGCCTATGATACATTCTTAAAGTGGAAACATCAACGAGAAAAGCTGCTGTTGAACAAAAAAAGACACAGGGGCAAATGGTATTAATCAATACTACGTCTACTTGTACCTTGAGTGATCTAAGCCACAGTAGTTCAATTTTTAGATCAAGAGACTCAGGTTACATCAAAATTACGGTCTAAATACTCACAAATTCGTTTTGCATTTGCTACAGACCAATGCGCACTATGCTGTGGCCGAGTGAGGGCCCATATCTGCCACAACCTATCACCGGACAACATCGATCATCAGCACTGGTTGCAACACAATAATATGGTAGTACATAATCACAGGGTTATACTGTAGGCTACTAGGCTGTAATGAATTTGATTCAAGTCAGTGTCTGCATAAAAAATTTCTAGGCTATGGTTAGCAAACGTTGAAGCAGGACCTGCTCAGAAATTTGAACAAAGTGGAATACTATTGCTCAAAAAAGGGACACGTTTTAGGAACGTGGCCAAAGAATGGGGGGAATCTAATCTATAATCTAGTGAAGTGTTAGTAGTGAGAGGGGGTGGCCTTATCCATGTAAGCAGAGTTGTAAGGCGCTTGTTGTTGCTCGTTGTTGTTCTCCCCAGAGAGATCTTTCAGCGACCGGCCATTCGTTTCGGGAACCATGAGCGTGTAGAAGAACCCTGCGGCGTTAATACAAGACAACAACAGAAAGGAGTTCTTCAGTCCAATACCAATGGGGTAGCCTTTCTCCTGCTGCCCTTCGTTCTGGCTCTACGCTGCGTACAGGAATCCAAAGGCACCAACAATGGCACCAGCCTTCCCTTCCGCGGCTGAGATTCCATGACATGTGGACCTCAGCCTGGCAGGGAAAAGCTTAGCAGGGATGATGAACGTGGTGACATTACGACCGAAATTGGCGAAGAAGAACGTGAGAGCGTACAACGTTAAGAATGCAGTGTGGTTGCCACCACAGAATGACGCCGGGTTGTTCTCGCAGGGTTTTCCTCGTAGCGCGTAGTACTAGAACGTCAGCATGAACATGAAGAGCGTCATGAAGAAGAAGCCGATCATTTGTATCAACCGGCGCCCGATCACGTTCACGAGTGCTACTGTCACCCAGTACCCTGGCATGGTGGAGACTAGCGCCACCATGGCTTGTGCTCGTGAGACTCGGTACACCTCCTCCAACGCACTCATGGTCTTCGCTACTGGAAGCCAGCCGATCGCCGAGAATATGTCCTTGTGGAAGAGGTTATGGCTGTAGAATGCAATGTCCAGTAGAAACCACGTGGATGTGCAGCCTAGTAGTTGTAGTCCGTGCTCTTTCAGGAATTGCTTCGACAGAAGTCCGTAGTCCGGCCCTGCAACTTCACACAACACAACAACAAGAGTCAACGGGCGTTCAAATCACATTCCTCAAATCTCTGATGAGCAAGACCTTCCATAAGGTATCATAGGAGGCTCATAAACCGACCATCTCAGGGCTGAAACTGAATTTTCGGGGGGCTGAAACTTCTTGAAATATTTTTAGTAAATTTTCCTTGAAAGACAAGAGGAATCAGCATCTAACTCAACTGAGTTGTTTCATGTTTTTTGGAATTTTATGGACTTAGTTATGAAATTTTGAAGTTGAAGTGGAATAGGCCTCTAAAACCGTCCACCTCCTTGAATGTACACTACTTATACATAGTTGAAACCTATGAAAAACAACATATACAAATTGAGTACATTTGAGAAGGTGGACGATTTTAGAGCCTAAGCGGTTTGTGAGTCTCCTATCCTTACCTAGTTACCTAGAACTCAGAAATGAGGACAAGGGACTGTATAAGGATTCACTCAAGCAATTGAATTGTACAGGAATCCGCCATTGGGACGAACATGGGATTCATGGATATCGATCAACATGCATTCGGCATCAGGTGATAATTATTGACATTTGTGAAGTGAGGGGGGTATTGGTGGTTACCACCTCCGGGAACAGCAATGGTGGCATCGACGACACCGGTGAAGTCGACATGAAGAACCCGGCCCATATCCATGACGGCCTGCTTGTTGTTCTTCGCCACCAGCGCCGTGTACCGTGCCGTCTCCGGCATCTTCATCCGGTAGTAGAACGTCAAAGCAACAGGAATGGCGCCAACCGCCAGCACAATCCGCCAAACGTAGTCTGCTTGTAGTAGAGTAGACGCAATCTGATTGACGTTAAAAGGCGGGTTGTGCAGGGTGTTTCGAAAGATGGATGAGATGACAATCGACATGGTGGCGCCGCCGAGGATCCCCATCCCTTGCATGGCAAACACAACCGCAATAAAGGCCCCGCGAGTCTTCTGATTCAAGTACTCGGACATGATTGTTGTAGAAAGCGGGTAGTCTCTGCCAATCCCCACTTCCAGCCAGAACCGGAAGAAGCACAATGTCGAAATGACTGCTTTGGCGGAGTGTCCAATTGACATCGCTGATGCGAGGGATGTGATGACCATCATGAGTAGCATCCATCCATACACTCGCTTGCGTCCGAGCTTGTCACCCAGCCAACCGAAGTAGAGCTGCCCAACTAGAGTGCCTCAGTGCTGTAAAGTGCTACCCCGTTCATGGTCGCGGCGACGTTCGGCGGCAGTACTCCAGGCTTCCCCTCTAAAGGATCGTAGTAGTATAACCTGCCTAGTAACCTCGTGACGGTGGAGATGCAGAAGAGATCATATGTGTTCGTGAAGAAGCCCATTCCTGCAATGACGATCGTCTTGAAGTGGTACCATTGCGTCTTTGCCTTGTCGAGTGAGCTCAGAATCTCTCCCGCCCCTGATATAGTAGTAACTAGTAGCAACCTAATTTAGACACCGATGCTCCGATCTGCAGAGTTTGGAAGGACAGACCAAGCTATGTGCTGATATTACAGCTCTCGTAAATTTTTTGTAGGGGTTGCGTATGAATTCTGTGTGTATTAACAGGGAAATGTGAGACAGGGAAAAATCACAAAGAAATAGACAGGAATGTATAACAACTCACAGTGAAAACATGAAGAATTCCTTAAATGAGACAGGAAAATCTACAAAAGTTTGCGGCATCGATGCAGCAAAGGTTGTATGAGAATGTTTCTGATCTAAAGTGTAGCTGATCATTTGGTGGAGTGGTGGTTATGTATAGTGGGAGGCATGGTCCCGAGGGCATTTCAGCCTGGGACGTCACCTGCCTCAAGGCCGAGGGCGGAGCCCGAGGTCAAGGGGCAGGTGACGTCCCAGGCTGAAATGCCCGCGGGACCATGCCTCCCGCTGCGTTAAGCAATCGGGCAGCCCGAGTTTTTTTTTTAAAAGCTGCCCTAAAAATTTGAAAGTTGCCACTTACTTTCGCGTCACGCTCCCGTCATTGTCCATTTGCGCCGCGCTCTCATTTTGCCTTCATGCCGCGCTCCCGTCGTTGTCCATTTGCGCCGCGCTCCCTTTGCGCTGCTTGTTTTTGAACTCGTCGTTTTGGCGCAACGGCCTTGTCGACGCTCATATAGGAGCGTAGTCTTCTCTCCTCTTGCAGCAATCCCTTCCTCCTCGCAGGTGTCGCAGACTGCCTGTTAGTCGCGCCGTGGATACATCGTTGTTCTCCTCTCGTGGCAATTGCGGTGATTTCTTCCTTCTTTGTCTTATGCTCTTGTTTATTGTTTTTGTTGCATTGCTTCTTGTTATTGCTGCACTTGCTTCTTGTTCATGTTGCTGCGGGTATTTGGTACTAATGCTGGCTATGTTTGTTGTTGCGGAGCACCGGACTGGCGTTTACCTTATGTCATATTGGCGCTGCAACACTAACCCTCGTTTGCTGGTAATTGTTTATCTTGTTTTTCATTGCTTGTGTGTGTCATTAGGTTGTGCTTTAATGTGTATACTTATTTCGTTTTGTTCCTGTTCATATGTATTTGTACGTTTTCTGATTTTTAATTTATGCAATGCAGGTGTGCAATGGCTCAATGCAAAAAAACAACTGGAACGGACTGTTGCGGCCACCAAAACAGATAGACTCTAACCTTTGTCATGGAGAGTGGTAAAAAGAGATGATTGAGTGTGAGTCCGGAGTTCAGTGCATTGATAGAATGAGTTCACTTGACCCGTTCGATTTACGACCATATTTGAGAGTGAGCAAATCAGTGGTGATATCACCTAAGGCTGAGATGATCGCTTTGCCATGTGCAATTCTGAGTGATTCAGATGCTGTTGCTTGTTCGTCCTCTAGTGAGGTTGCACTGTCTCTTGTTGCTTCTCATGCTGTTGAGAACCTGCAAAACCCTAAGGTTTCAGATGAACTCACTGTTGATCTTGGTCCGGTTGATGCTCAGGTGTCACTTAGTGACAATAAGGTTTCGGGCATCGGTTCCACAGACTTGGTTACTTCAGCCGAGTATACTCTACTTTCCAGTGACTTCGTAACTATTACCAGCATTGAGTGTCCGCATTCTAACGATGAGGTTTCGGTATATGAGGCTACGAGTTTTCAGGCCAGTGATGAAAGTGAAGAGCATGACACTATGCTCACCAATTCTAATCAATGTGTTCATACGCTTGATGTAGTGACTAATCACTCTACTTTACTTGTGCATCCGAGTCCTGACTATGCAGACGCGTACTCTGTAGATGACGACGATGTTTTGGCAGCACTTGCCGACATTGTCGATACTGGTCCCTACATTGTACAGGATGATTCGAGCCAGTCATCTGATGATGATAATGCTGTTGGTCCTACAGAGGATGATCCGTCCTTGGTACTTTCTAATCGTTTTCTTAGCATTGATGAGACTGAGCTTGACAATGTTCGGAAAGGTGGCCGTCGTCGCAGTGCACATTCCGAGAACTGGGCACGCAATGCCTTCGATGAGTTCCGTCGTTTCAAGGGTTATTCCATCGTGTCCACGATTGAGGATTTGGCAGAGGCAAAGGATATTCTTCCATTAGTAGACATGTTACAGTTGTTCATGTTACAAGTTGCAAAGCGTAACGGCGAGTTATATCCTCCTGGAACGTATGCATCTTCATCTCATTTCTCTTGTTAATCAGTTAATGTAAATTCTTACTATTATCTTGTGTGATGCAACATGGCTTAAGATTGATCTGTAATATGTATGTTCTAATGGTTATCTTGTGTTTTGTAGAGTACTTTAAGACTGATATGTAAGACAGCAGTTAGAGAGCAGTCAGACTTTGTTAATACTGTAGTTCCTTGAATACATTCTATGACTTGACTGATTCTAATTTTTTGTAGAATTGCGAGTATGCTGCGAGCTATTGGCAGGATCATACAAGCTCGTGAAAAAGAGCGCTATGTGCAAACATCGTCCAAGCCAGCGCTGCCTTTCAATATTCTCACTGATCCAAGGTTTCACAGAGTCAAGTTAGCAGCAGATGAGGCAGTTATCCGAGCTGTACGTGCAGGACTAGGTAAGGAAACTTTAAAGAGTGATGTCTTGTCTATTACGGAAGAGAAACAAATGCTGAATTTTGAAGAAGCTTCAGTGAAGCATCCATCTGGATTGAACCGAAGATTTGCGTATTTTTGCACCCGCAATTTTTTTGTGAGAGGTGGCCGGGAGTTACGTGAATGCGAGAACAACCTATTTAAGATCTGCATGGATCAGGTTGGAGATTGATTCTTAAGGTTAGTCCTTTTTTCCCGTTCTTAAGGCAACGTGGACATTCGTAAGGTTAGTTCCTTTATCCCGTTCTTAAGTCAAATCGAATTTTCTTAAGGATAGTTTTTTTATGCGGTAGTTATTTTATCCCATTCTTAAGGCAATGTGGGCATTTTCTGGTTCTTCAGATTCTCGCCCGGATTGTCCAAGAATTGGAAGGTCGATGTTCAGCAGTGCAGTTCAGACAGTCTAAGAAAACCTGTTAACTGCTACGATTTTGATGTGATTTCGACATACATGTCCATTCTTGCACATTGGCCTGTATTTGATCCAATTGACTTAGTTCATCCACTGTTTCTAACCCCGAAACTACGGTTGAAATCTTTTGATACTGTCTGGTTTTCTTGTGGCCCTGTGGGAAGGAACACCTTGAGTGATATAACCCGGACCTTAGCTAAATCTGTACCTGCTTTGAAATTGAAAAGAATTACTAACAAGAGCGGCAGAGCCACAGGGATCACGAGGATGGAAGAAGCTTGTGTCCCGCGTGAAAAGGGGATGATTGTAACTGGACACAAGGACACTAAGTCTTACGCAAAATATAGTCGGGAAGAAGTTGACCTGTCCAGCAAAGCACTACAGCGTGTTATCTCTGGGTAGGCAACTTCTTTCCAAGATGTTTATGCCGATGAGATCCTCAGAAAGGTTCATTAGTTTTAGCTTACTTAGAGACTTCGTTAGCTGTGGTCTATAGATATTTTCGTTTTTAGCTGGGGATTTGGTGGGTGTTAATCTCCTAGTGAAGTGGTAATATGCGATGCTTAATTCCTAGCATCTAGTACTTCCCTCGGTTCTGAGACTACTTGGTCTATGTGACTAAATTGTTGTTTGGTGTATGCAGGATCTTCTGAAACTTGGTGATGATGGTGCTGGTTCTATTTTGCAGGGTATCGGAGGGGTGTCCAAGGTCTCCTTGGTCATGGTTGGCCATAAGGAGTGCAAGATGTCCCTGGTCGTGGTTGGCAATGAGGAATGCAAGTTGTCCCCGGTTGTGGTTGGTAATAAGGAGCGCAAGCTGTCCCCGGTCGTGGTTGGCGATAAGGAGCGAGTTCCTGTGTTGAGCGATGGGAAGCCAGGGCACGTGTTTAAAGAGAATAGTAATTGTCAAATAATCAATTTAGTGATCAATGGAGCAGATTCGCAGTTTACAGCAACTGAGTTTTTTAGGAATCTGGGGCCTGTCCCGTTTCTTGCAAAGTAGTATAGCATTTTCATTTTCAGTAGAATATCTTGCATCTAAGTCAAGCTTTTCTCAGCCAAGTTTGTCCAAATGGTTTCCTTGGTTGAGTTTTTACTGCTGGCTTCTGTTTTAAACTTGGTTTTTAAACCACATGCAATGATATGTCATTTTTAACACTCTTTTGCATAAGTTACATGCACAATTAAAGCTTATCAGTGTGTCTCTTGGCTGCTGTGGTTCAAAGGGATCTCTTCCACACTCTAAGAAATATCTGATTTCCTATGTGTACCAATAAATTGAATGCCTTTAAACACTTGCCCGAAAAGCTAGCAGACCAAAAAGGCTACCCGAAAAAAATTGACTGACTGGCACTGGTTAGTGGTTACAGTGGTTGGCACTAGTTACAGTGCCAGGCACTGTGACGGATGCGTTATGCAATATAATTAGTTTTTTTTTATTAAAGGATCGGGCGCCAGAGTGCTTAACGTAGACATGGGATTCAGTCATGCACTGCAAAGCTGGCAGAAAAGACTAAGCGCCGAGGATGTCGGATTGAACTGATGCTGCCCATATTAGAAAGAGCATTGATAATTTGATACTAAGATAGGACTTCCAGCAATCTAGCTTACTATAAATAAAGAGCAGAGAAAGGATATCCGTTGGATATGTCGATTGTTGCTCATAGATCTCTGGGTTAGTCACCCTCTCAAAATTGCTTAAGTAAGGTATTAATTGAAGCACATGCTTATTTTGGGGTCCGGGTAAAAGCTGTCTTGCGGCAGATGCTTGCCAGCTCCCAAACTGCAGGAGCTTGCCTCCCGGATAGCATTCTTTTATAGTTTCATTACCTGAAGAGTATTGATTCGGTTGTTTGGAGTTAGAATCACTACAAGAAAATGGGGGTATAAATGACTTGTCCACAATGACTACAACGACAACAATGACTGCAAAATAGTCATTTTGCAGTCATTTTGCAATCATTGTTGTTGATGCGGTCATTGTAGACAAGTCATTTATACCCCCATTTTCTTGTAGTGAATCCGCATGGAGAATCTAAGTGACTCTGGTAGAGGCTCACATAAAGCTCCCTATGCAATATTGAAGATTTGAAGATACTAGTCCTCAGATGAGTCAGATTCATGCTTGTCGCCATAGATGAACAATAGCTTACAGCACGTTCCAATTTTCTAAGAATGCAAGTCCTGGAAATTGGATCTGGGGTCGGGGACCTGGATCCTTGCTTGTGTGCATGCTTGTCGAGCTGTCAAATGCCCTCGCAAATGCCATACAACAGATGCTTCTATGCAACAGATGAACATTTTGTGGATCTATTTGCTTCATATATAGATAATGCATAGGAGAACTATTGAGATTTGAGGGGGCTAGATTTGGAGGAGGTGCAGCCGACGTGCTTGGTGATGCTGGCAAAGCAAAGGATATGTCAATGGAAGCTTTGAAAAGGTGCTTTTCAAAAATATGGGACTCCAGACGGTGCTACAAGATGGTGAGTGGTGACGAAGGTTAGCATTGTTAGAGTTTCGTATCATCCGAGGACTCATGATGCTCTTTACCACCGACTCATTGCTACCAGTTGCAGCATGAGCCATTGGAAGATTTCCAATCGAACAACCAAAAATCCAAGCAGAGGGTGTACCTTCTGTTCCTGCAGAGTCCACACATCAAGCAAGTGCAGACTCTGAAAGTCATGTACCAACATCCGGATATGTCTATTTTCAACAAACTGCACGGGTACAACGAGTTGGTGCTCCGGATCCACAACACAAAGCTTCGAATGCAATTCTATTTGCAGATTATAAAGAAATTCTGCAACATTGGGATGAATGTCTTCTCTCTATTTGTTGGCTCAAAGCTGACATGCGCGTCCTTGGTAAGTCCATTTCAGGTCGACTCGAGCTCTTTGTTCTTCATGTCAAATGTAATTGTCATATGTATGTTGCCCTCATTCAGCTACCTGTTTAGGTCAAATTGTCATGAACAGGTACTCACGTTCAGTTTGACGTTATTGTTTGTTAGGTAACTCAAACAATAATTCTCCAAATGGACAATAGCAAAAGGGACTTGCTGGTTTAGTTCGGTTTGATCTGATCCATGTGGTGTTATGCCTTCTAATTCACGTGTTTCCATGCTGTGCAAATGTCCAGTTTGAATTATTACGTAGTAGGAGTTAAGGAAGAAGGGGAGTAATGGTCTGATATTGCGAGAACGGCGAAGAAATTGGACAAGCAAGACTTTTGCATGTCAAATATCATGTCAACGAGAGGACTTTCAGCATGAAATCAGGAGATGGGTCAACTTCATCAACGTCCACGAAGAGCAAGAAGACACTGTGGGAAGCATCCATTGCACTCTTGGCCAAACAGCGCGCCGCTGATGTCCAAGTTGTCAACAGGCAGAGTGTTGACGTCTCGTCAGATAGTGAAGAGGAAGAGCGTGTGGACTTGAAAGATAACAACAACGCGGAGGACACCTACATCCTTTCGACAAATTTCTCGCATGAATTCATCACTCCTCCAACTAAGGCCTTTCAATTCAATCCGGGATCGTCGGCGTCTTCAGACCAGCTGCAATCGGGTCAGCCCTTGAGTACACCTCCACTTGCAGCGGCATTGACAAGAAAGAGGAATAGAAACAATGACAACGCAGATATCAGGTATGAAATCTCGCAACAGGGTTGTCCCCGTCACGTCCTGTCCGTCCGTCAGGATGTCCGGACGGACGTTAGGATTCAACCCCGGCGTCCGTCAGGATCAAAAAAAAAAAAAAATTTTTTTTTTTTTTTTGACATAATCCTAACGCGTCAGGACGCGTCCGGATTGACGTTGACGGACATCCGGACGTGAAAACCCCACGTCACGTCCAGATAGACAACCCTGTCTCGCAATTGAAGAGTGAGCGGATACAAGACCGGATAGCAATCATAGAGATGCAGTTGGAACAGAATAGAACTCTGGACAAAATGCAAGCCTTCATGCTAGAGGAGTTGAGGAACAACAAGATGATGTGGGTTGCGTTGGTTGCTCAACTTCAAGGGGCCTTTTTCCTTGCAGCACTCTTCCCAGCAATCAACAATGATCAGTTGGCGATCGGAAGCATGCCCTCCTTATCCAATGTTAGCGGGGCTTCACATGTGCTGCAGCTGCCAGCAATGGCTGCTGCACTGCATCAATCAACTAGTGGTGAGGCTACACCTCTTCCTGCATTAGGGGTTGCTTCCTCCATGCTCCCCTCTGTGCAGGTTTCTGTGTGTCTTCCACCTCCTGCTGCTTCCGCTGCCAATGCTCTTCCACCTCCTCCACTGCCTTTAGAGGATACTATCACAGACACTTGGCCTTCTTCTCCGCTCGTCCACGTTGCACCTGCGACAGATGCAATTGTCTCAGCTCCCATTACTTCCAACGTCGCATTTGTCGGTCCGGACAACGGGAGCAAGAGCCTTACTGTCGACGAGGTTCATCCACAAAGTGAGTCCTTGTTTGAACGTGGTTTGTCAGCATGTTAATCTTAAGCAATCACTCGATGTCATTTGTGCAGTATTAACTCAACTCAAGCTGATTTGTATAGTAGTTAAGATGTAGATGTATAGATTTTTTTACATGTACTTGGTTTGAAACCACAGCTTCTCGTGCATTAAGCCTAGAAGGATCAAGTATTCAAACACAATTTTGTAATCAATATTCATTATTTGAGGCTGTAATATACAAATTCCTCACACCTTTTTTGTGTATACAATCTTGATTGGCAGGCCCAATCAATGATGATATGGAGCCTACGTCCTTGTGTTCTCCAAATGTGAGAGGTCAGTCGGCGTCCCCCACGCCAATGCATCTGGAAATTTTGCCACAATTGCTCAATGTTGACCCGGCTTCTTCACATCGTTCACCGCCATCCACAAGTTCATGCGCTCCGATGCTACAGACTGCTAGTGCAGATGGAGAACATCGAGAAGTTGTGGTCCTTCCATCAACGATTGTTGCGCATGATGACACTGCGCCTTTGACTCGACCTCACCAACGCCAGGTACGATGTGCTCTTCCTTCTAGCCTTTGTATTTGTTCTTGTCTCTTGGCCTCCTGGTCTGTCAACCTCTCCGTGGTTGTCACCCGCTAGTTTACTAGGCGTCTGAGTCATATCGTGTTCGAAATGTGTCAGTTCAGATTCATAACTAGCTGCACATTTGTACGTTCGATAGCAGGAATCAGATCCTCCATGCACTCATGGAGGTTCCTCGGAAGAAGTCTATCGCCCACTGAGGTTGAGGCACAAGACGGAGTGGTTGAACGTTTTCCTAGATCTGAATGGGATTTTGTATTTCACCAAAGACACCAAATCAAAAGGCTATTCAAAACCCTCCGGTTGCACCATGCACACACCCTCGACCCTGATTTCCACCATTGTGGGGACCAAGACTGTGTTTGTGCGACCGCATTGCAAAGAGTTCCTCCATTAGTTACTTCAATTTGCCCACGTCACAATGTGGAGCTCCATGCTCAAGGTCAACACTAATTGCATTTGCGATTACTTATTTCACAACCTTGAACCCCCTTTCCTTGTGCTCGGGCAACAATCATGTACGACGTTGAGGTCAAAGGACACCCAGGGCATTGTGACTATATACAAATCACCAGGAACTGACAAAGAATTCTTTCTCAAAAATCTAGATACTCTCTTCAATTCCTACGTTGGGATGTTCAAGCCGTCCAATACCATTGTAATAGATGATAGCCCGATCAAACACATTATGAACCACCCGGATAATGTAATCCTCCCAGATTCGTGGATCAACAAGGGGCTTGGTCTAAATGACAAGTTTTTGCTAAATGTCTTGCTTCCCTACATTATCGGCTTGCACGATGCTGGAGAGGTCGGATTCAAGGCTTTCCGGGAAAACAGTTCTGTTAGAATTTGGCACAAAATGCTCTATGACAAAGGAAATTGTTGAGAATACATTTACATGATGGACGTTGTGCGGATGTCCGACAAACTAAGGAAAGGTAGGACAAAATAGGTCGATTCAAGCTGTTTTGAATATTTGTTGGAGGACCCTTATTCCACCCGCACTTAAATAGTCCGTGTCGATCTAATGTATACATAGGTTCTTAGGTCAGCTCAACCTATTCGGCACGTTAGTTAGTCAAGTAGGACATTCTAACTCTTAAGCTCGCTGTAAATTGGTTTATACATACCATTTCAAGATTCATGTCTACATCTTATTGTAAAGATTTTTTGCAATTAGATGATAGTTCAAATTTTCCCCTCTTAACTGACTGTTGCATTTGTGATCCAAGTCCATTTTGCTTCTACTTGCACAATTCCTTTTTATGCTCTTGGATTGTTGTGGGTTGTTATCCCTTTTTTATTCTCTTCTTTAGACTTGTGTGCATTTCAAATCCGTCCGAGCTTGCGAACTCATGTTCACGAAGCTAGCCTTCCCTCCGAAGCGTCCACGGATTCCATTTTGGACTATGGACAATACACTATCCTCGATGCTATCCTCAATACTGGAAATTTTCTTTGCTCAACAGTAATGGCCAATTCCACCATGGACTTCTCTACAAAGCCCATGGATGATGGTATGGTGGACAATCCACCAAGTAGAGGGTTGAGTCCAAAGTCCGTCTGTTCGCCGTCTCCTCTATGGTGCAAAAGCCCGATCGCTTCTCGAATGTTACCGTCAGCCACAGACAAATTCACCCAGAGGAAATTGTACGAGGATGCCGTACATGCAACTCCTACAGTGGCATTGAATTCCACGGTACCACATGGTGAGCGCAAACCACTGCCTATTATCCATCCTCTTCCACCTTTGCTTCCGCCTCGACGCGCCGCATCTAGAGGTGTGCGGATGACCAAGACACGAGATGCAAGTCCATGCACTCTTGGTGCTAATCAAATTACAAAAGCGTGGGACCAAAAATGCAAGCAAATTCAAAGGATGGAGATGGAACGACAGTTTTGGCTCAAGAGCAGTAACGAATACAACCGAGGGCCAGAGATTTGGAAGACAATGAGGTCCCTTAGGAGCAAATCGCATGTGTAATTCCCTAATTTCATTCATATGGAGCTTACTCTCTTTATATAGATAGAAAGGACTCATTTCACTCAAAAAAAAATTCTTTCAATAGTGTATGTATAAGATAGTCCTACTATCGTAGATATGTCATAGGATTGTATGCTATTGTATATGTCACACACAACTTGTACATACATCACAATTACTCTATAACAAGATATTGTAGAACTTTTGTTTTGAAATGCTATATTTGTTTGTGGTCAATAATTGTTTTTCTGGTGACAACAATATAAACCATGATTTGTTCACTATTCCAATCGCGTAGTAAATATTACTTTGGAGAGTGTGTTTCAAACATCTACACCATTATCAGTAGAAGCTTGTAAAGAGAATGTCATGAGCACTGCAATGAGTGAACTAGATTACAGTCTCTATTGATGGTTTAGATAAACCATGTTGGACTGTATGTCGACCTTGTTGTCAACTACATTCATTATACACTTTCTATGCCAATCAGTTCTCATGCAATCAACTCGCAATGGGGGTGATGTCTCTAGCATAGTGTGTAAATAACAAGTACCTTGCTATCAGGATTGCAACAACTGGCATGCTTCATAGTGCTTCTCTAATTTCTCACTCTACACTGTTGAATTCAATTTGTGTACCTTCAATGATTATTGTCTACAAATTGCTATATTTTTTGGAATTAGTTCATAATGTTTTGCTAATTTGCAATTGCACAAGGGTTACTTTCACCACTGCTAGCACTGCATTGGTTACAATGTATATGTAGGCAATGGATTCACTCCAATTTATGTTTTGTACTACTTCTTCGACACTCTCATAACATTGGAAAACTCTCATTTTAATGAATATCGTGTTCTTGTGACTACATGCTTGCAAGGAGCTCTTGACACATTATCTATTTGTAATTTGGACAAAATTGTAAAGTAGGAGTCTTAAAATTGTAAAGTGTATTTAGAATCGCTCCTATGATCAGCTCTGGAATGGACATGAGATGGTCTTTCAATTGACCTCTATAGTCATTGAATGGATCGAGAAAAAAAATATTATTTATTGCAAGAGCCAACCATTTTCCTTGCTTTCCCTATTTCTCTTTACAAGTTGCAAGTGAACAATTTATGCAAGACCTTGGGTCACAAATAGGTGCCTACGGCACAACTCATTTGAAAATTCATGAGTAATTCAATAATGCTTCGACAAATGAAAACACTTGTGTTACACTCCGCTTCTATTTCTCTTCGTATGAAAAATGAGCTAAAAATAATCCCATCGAAGCGAGGCGATACGTGCCTCGAAGCCATTCCCATCGCAACGATCATTCCGTCCCCTCCCCCTCGGCTGCTACATACCGAAGGTCACCACCCGATTGTTTCCGCTCTTCAGGTTACGATAGCGTGCCAATGCCCACAGCGGGAAGTACCGAGGATATCCGTGGTAGCGCAAATAGAAAACACGCGGAAATCCTGTGGCCGTAAAGCGCTGCTCAGACCACAGGCCATCTTTGCCCTGAGTCTGACAAAGATATGCGACGCCGTGTTCACAAGCCGCATGTTCCACCTCTCCCACCGCCATGAGAGCCAGCAAGGCCCATGCCGTCTGTGACGCCGTGCTCGGCGCAGACTCGTAACCCCGATAGTCGAGCCTGTAGCTGGAACCATCCTCGCCCCAGCCGCCATCCGGGTTCTGGATGGAGAGCAGCCAATCGCGGGGTTTTCTCACCATCGAATCGCTCGGATCGATGCCCGCAGCGTTGAGCGAACACAGTACCGACCAGGTGCCGTAGATGTAGTTAATGCCCCAGCGGCCGTACCAGCTTCCGTTCGGTAACTGATCGCGACGCAGCCATTCGATTGAACGCCGCATGGGCTCTGACGTAGCGGGACGTTCGCCAAGTTGTGCTTGCAGCGAAAGACAGCGCCCGGTCAAGTCCGCCGTCGGCGGATCGAGCAGCGCACCGTGATCCGCGAACGGGATGTTGTTGAGGTAGTGATGCGCGTTGTCGGCATCGAACGCACCGAAGCCGCCGTCCTCGCTCTGCAGTCCGTCGATCCATTCGCGCGCGCGATCAATAGCTTCGTCGAACGTCTTCCCGCGCTCGCCGCGCACGCGGTCCATCGCCATCGCGATGACGGATGTGTCGTCGAGATCGGGATACCGCACATTGTTGTACTGGAACGCCCAGCCGCCGGGCCGCACGTTCGGGCGCTGCACGATCCAGTCGCCCTTCACGTCGAGAATCTGCAGCGGTTTCAGCCAATCGAGCCCGCGGTTCGCTGCCGCGATTGCCTTCTCGCCGCCGGCTTCAAGCAGCGCATGCGCGACAAGGCCGGTGTCCCACACCGGCGAGACGCACGGCTGGCAGTAGGCCTCGTCGTCCTTGACGACCAGCAGATTGGCGAGCGCGGCGCGCGCGATCTTGCGGTCCGGGTGATCCGGCGGGAACCCAAGCGCCGCATACATCTTCACGCAATTTTCCATCGCCGGGTAGACTGCGCCAAGCCCGTCGATGCCGTTGAGACGCTCGGTGACCCACGCAAGGCAGTTGGCGATGGAGCGCTTGCGCAAGTCCTTCGGCATGTAGGGCTCAACCGCACGCAGCACGACGTCGATGATGCGGAAGCCGATGAACCAGGACCATTTCTGGTGCGGCGCCTTCGCCGGCGCGCCGACCGTCTTGGGGTCCTCATGGAAGAGCTCGTCAATCGTGACACCACGCGGATTGAGCGCCTTGGGCTTGAGCGCCTGAAGCACGAGCAGCGGCACGATCACGGTGCGCGCCCAGTAGGAGATCTTGTCGATGTGGAACGGGAACCAGCGCGGCAGCAGGATGATCTCGACCGGCATCACTGGCACGCTCTTCCACGGGATCACGCCATAGAGCGACAGCAGAGCGCGCGTGAACACATTCGAATTGACCGCACCACCTCGCGCAAGTATCGCTTCGCACGCCAGCTTCATGTGCGGCGCGTTGATGTCTTCGCCGATCATCTTGAGCGCGAAGTAAGCCTTCACGCTTGCGCTCATGTCGAAGTCGCCTTCGTGAAACAGCGGCCAGCCGCCATGTTCGCCCTGGATGCGGCGCAAGTAGACGCCGATCTTGCGCTCCAGTTCGAGGTCCGGCGTCTCCGCGAAGTAGTGCACTAGCAGCACGTATTCGGCGGGGATGGTGGCGTCGGCTTCGAGCTCGTAGACCCAGTGCCCGTCCGGCTTCTGCGCGGCGAGGATGGCGTCGGTCGCGGCGCGGACATGCCCCTCGAGCGAACTCTCAATGGCGGTGTGCGCCGTGGCCGGCGCTGTCAAAGTATCGGTCATCGCACGGTTTCTGCTGGTATAGAATGCAGCACAAATTCGGCTGCTGTGTGACCAGACCGAATGGCACCTTCGATGGTCGCGGTCAAGCCCGTGTCGGTCCAATCTCCGCTAAGGTAAAGATTGCCCGGCTTTTGCTTCAATCTTTCAATTACAAACAACAGCCTCAGTCATTCAGTCTGGCCGGACATTCAATTGAATGCATGCAATTGAGTTACCTTTTGGGCTTGTCAGGTTTCTAGTGTCTACTGAATGCTGCTCGCAGGGATGGATGACCAAGCCAGCGCGCAAGGCGTATTATAAGCTGCAGAACGTCACTTGTGATTGAAGTTGGATTTTGATTGTGATTGGATTGTGATTGAAGTTGGATTGTGATTGGATTGTGATTGGAGTCACGTTTTGTGCATGTGAGCCTCAGCAAAGTTTTGGGAAATTGAAGGGATGGCACCAAGCCAGCAAGGCGGTTTAGGCACTTGTGATTGAAGTTGGATTGAAAGACGGAGTCAGGTTGTGCGTGAGCCTTATCCAAGTTTTGGGAAATTGGAAGTCCTCAGCTTGAAAGAGATGAGTGGTTTTGTTTCCGGAATGAAGTCAGATCATGGCTCGTTCAAAATATATCCAGAGAGAATAGGATAGTGCTCAAACATTGGGGCACATTCCTTGAGAAGATGTTGAAATGGGTCACTAATTAATGGGTTGCTGATCGTGATTATGTATGACACCCGTCCTAGCCAGGCTGTAAACTAGATTATCGAGTTTCTCACATTCTTGATCATGCGTGAATAACTACTAATCAGTTGGTTTTGTTGAAGTTTTTATGGAATGTGGACCAAGTGCCCACCGGCTTTCACAAAGAGTGCTTCGTTGATGACTTATCTTAAAAGTTGACATTTCAAGCATATTTGATTCATTCTTTTTTCAATCATGTTGATTCATCATGTGTTTTCAATCATGTACTTTCAATCATGTCGTTTCAATCATGTTCTATCCGAAGAAGTTCTAAATATCTAACTCAGGAGATGCTAAGTTTCTGCATTTCGAAAACAGTTTCACATTGGCTACTTTACGTTGAGTTTTGCATTAGCTTAAGAAATTTAGCATCTCTGATGTTGTATGACAATGAAATTCGGTTCATCATTGACATTCATGAAGTCGAAACTCCGTCCCATGGAAAACTTGTTCACACTGATGTTGGCTATTAATTCTTGTCTCAGCAGTTGCGGTTGAGTTTATTGGTAAGCGAGTGATTCAGTCAGCCTGCGATTCTTCGCAAATCTGGTATGTTCACGATTTTAAATGTGCTTCAATTCAAACTGACTACTCTCGTATTCACATCTGTTGTGGCAATCACCAATTTGTCGTTGATATTATGTTCAATTTGGCCACATTAGTCCAAAATGTGCTTCCATTGAAGTTGAATACTCTTGTATTCCCATTTGCAGTAGCAATCCACCATTTCTGGTGCGGCGCCTTCGCCGGCGCGCCGACCGTCTTGGGGTCCTCATGGAAGAGCTCGTCAATCGTGACACCACGCGGATTGATCGCCTTGGATGCGGCGCAGGTAGACGCCGATCTTGCGCTCCAGTTCGAGGTCCGGCGTCTCCGCGAAGTAGTGCACCAGCAGCACGTATTCGGCGGGGATGGTGGCGTCGGCTTCGTGCTCGTAGACCCAGTGCCCGTCCGGCTTCTGCGGGGCGAGGACGGCCTCGGTCGCGGCCCGGACATGCCCCTCGAGCGAACTCTCAATGGCGGTGTTTGCGATTGGAGTCACGTTTTGTGCATGTGAGCCTCAGCAAAGTTTTGGGAAATTGAAGGGATGGCACCAAGCCAGCAAGGCGGTTTAGGCACTTGTGATTGAAGTTGGATTGAAAGACGGAGTCAGGTTGTGCGTGAGCCTTATCCAAGTTTTGGGAAATTGGAAGTCCTCAGCTTGAAAGAGATGAGTGGTTTTGTTTCCGGAATGAAGTCAGATCATGGCTCGTTCAAAATATATCCAGAGAAAATAGGATAGTGCTCAAACATTGGGGCACATTCCTTGAGAAGAAGATGTTGAAATGGGTCACTAATTAATGGGTTGCTGATCGTGATTATGTATGACACCCGTCCTAGCCAGGCTGTAAACTAGATTATCGAGTTTCTCACATTCTTGATCATGCGTGAATAACTACTAATCAGTTGGGTTTTACATTAGCTTAAGAAATTTAGCAACTCCGGATGTTGTATGACAATGTGATTTGGTCCATTATTGAGAACCATGCAGTCGAAATTCCATCCCATGGAAAACTTGTTCACTCTGATGTTGGCCATCAGTTCTTGTCGCGGCAGTGCGGTTGAGTTAATTTGTAAACGAGTGATTCCGTCAGCCTGCGATTCTTCGCAAATCTGGTATGTTCACGATTGAGAACTCTGCCGCATCTTGTAAATCATCTTGTGTGACTGAATTGAAGCTATTTGCATGAATTCTAACCTACAGCTACAGTCGAGGGTTACGTTGTCTTCCGAAATATCTTCCGAAACAGAGAGACATGGCATCTAGTACTGTATGTTCGAAATAACGTCTAGTAGTCCCGTTATTGATCACACAAACAACATAATCTTATATTGTATTCGGAATTTGAAAATGATTCTCTTACATATTCGACGCCCGTCTAGAAAATTCCACTTAGATTCGAGGAAACTTTAGGAATTCTGGAAGGAATGTTCTTTCCAGAATGAACTTTAGGAATGTTATTATCCGAGGGATGAGCGTGTCATGGCTTCTTTGGCTCATATAGAAGATGATTAGTTGTCCAAGAGCATGTTCCTGGTTCAAAAGGGATCCATGTCTATGGCATTAAACATAGGAATGAATGTTATGTAAATAAGATGTCAGCAGCTGAAATTTATTGAAAACATCAAGGAGCCCTAATCTATCTGATATTACAACCCTAATCTGCGGCTGATCTTGTCACTGGCTGTGTATATATTGCTTTCATTCCATAATGTATGCTCAGGTCATCTCCATTTTGTGAGAGTCGAAGCTGAGAGTTCTCGTATAAATCCTGCAAATTAGGCTTACCAATTTTCAGAATTGGCTACTTTATGATGTGTGTGATTTCAAAGGGAGTGTATGAGTGGAGTGCCTTCTGGAAAACGGTCCCTGGAGTGCTCTCTCTCAGATCCTTGAAGACATCAGCAGTATGTGCACTCTCCAGGTAACGTTCGCAGTTCCTCAATGGTATTTGCTATGACATCATTATTCTTGAAGGACAATAATACTGTGATCGACTCCCATTCAGTGGTCCCGATCGAATTTGATTTTCGTAAGCAGCTCGATCCAATTGCTAAAACTATTGCTTAATGTGCTTCAATTCAAATTGAACACTCTTGTATTCACATCTGTTGTGGCAATCACTACTTTATTGTCGACATTCTGTTCAGTTTGACCACATTAGTCCCAAATGTCTAATACTCAGCCTGTTGTGACTGAGAATCTTGGTGGCGTTTTGCCTCTCAACCAGCGAGTTCTCGCTAGTTTAGACAGCCGCAACGTTGCAGCTCATCCGTGGCATGATCTTGACATTGGTGAGTTGCACACCTCGGTTGTCTTCTCTTTATGGACACAGAAAGTGACCTTGGTGGTGACAATTTGTACAGTTCGTGACTTTCACGGCTAGATCTTCATTACAACAGCTACGTGTGTGATGAATGGTACATTGACCACTGTTATGAAGGTGGTTGAATGATCGTGTGAAGATCCTCATGTGGACTGCTTTAGAGAAAACTTTGGTTCAATGTTTCCAAATTCGGATTCATGGTGTGTCTTTCTAAAAATTTTTATCAAGACAGGCCTAACGTGACCATAACTGTGGAGCCAGAAACCCTCCTCCGTAACATACTACTACTAATAATAAGAACTTACCAAAAACATTTGCCATAGCGTTCGGGATCAGCTTCATCACAGTTGCACTCCACACTAGTCTTCTACCTGCCTGCCTGCCTGCGAAGTGAACGTGCACCACAGTAATTAAGGTGGTGCCCCGGCCAGAAATTACGGTGGAACCTGAAGTTGTACTTTTGACCAGGGAGCTAAGCTTTAGTTAGGATGTGCGCTCCCAGATCGTTGCCCTGTGACGTACAATGCACAGTGATGGTGCCTGACATAATTTGGCTGAAGATGGCCACGGGATCTTGCTCTCTGCCATTCGGAACTATGTGGATGACGTTGTAAGAAGGAGGAGTAGAATTCATGGGATTGCCATCCCCATTGAAAACATCATGCTTCTTGTCATTGTCCTTATCTGTTGTTGAGACATCAAAATTAGAGTGTGACGGAGTTGAAAGGCCAGCCTAATTTAAATGAATGCTTGGTTTGAGAGCTTTCACCAAGGTCTGTAAAACACTCAGTGCCCAGAAGAAAACTTGAACTACCAGAAAGAAATCTAACTTGATGAAACAACTCTGATTCTACGACAAACATGACATCAACAAAGAGGCTTTTGAAGTTAGGGTTTAGGGTTTAGTAAATCTAACTTGATGAAATCCGAAACCAACTTTGCGAAGAGATTTCTATTATGAAATTCTCACACAAATTTAGAATGCACCATGTGAGACCAATGTATCAGTGAGACGAGCATAGGAAATCCAGTTGCTTGGTCTTGAAAACAAAACTACTCTTCTTCCATTTTGACCAACAGGCTGCAGGGTCATTGCACGAAACACTTGTACTATTTGTTGCGTTTTGCCTTTTTGGTCAGTCAGTACTATAGGTACTATTAGTACTGTGAGTACTATAGCGGTGTGGAAGAAGAAATCTGGGCCATTAATCTTTCTGATGATCTTCTGTGCCGCTACCACGTGTACGTCCGTGATTGGATGATAGGGACGGATGGTGAGGTCTGTTCGTCCGAGGGGGGGGGCTTGGATGCAATCCAGGTAGCAGTGACTGAGAAATTCACGCCAACTGCCATCCATGTCAGAGACTATCATCCAAAGTGGGCCCCCACCAGTACTATTGAGTACCACAGGGAACCTTACAGTACTATTTTTTGGCAAAGACTTCAATTTCCCCTGGAAAATAGGCTGTTGACATTTATATTTTTTTAAATTACAAAAAAGGCTTAAAAAAATAAGGTAAAAAATGGCCATTTTGGAAAATTTAGAAGAGAAAGGTAATCTTCAAGAAAATTATGAATTATGAAATTCTACTCTCCGGAAATGCATGCTCATTGAAGCACACTTTAGGGCAAACCAGAAGACAATGGAAGCAAGGATTTTTGAATCCCTCTCGGCAAAAGGTGTATGTTGCTTATAGGAAGAGGCTCACCAAAGCTCTAGTCAAAATTCCCTATTCTGGGCTCTCAATAGTACTAAAAACCCCCCAATTGGAAAGTGTGACAAGTTAAGAAAAATCAGTCTTAAATGCTAAACTAATTTGAAAAAAATTGAAAAAATTTGAGCATGTTGAAAATCCCTAGTACAACCTTCGCCTTGAATTTTGTATTCATTGGTTCATTTTTCAAAAACTTATGGCACAAAATCACTTTCACTTGCAACATGTGACGGAAAATAGTACAAGTGTTTCATGCAATGACCCTGCAGTTCATAATGTAACAGCTTCACTGAATTCTACTTCCCTACCACATACATGCATGCATTGGATTTTAATAGGAAGCAAAATCTCTCAGTCATCACAAGAATCACAAAACTAGAAGAAGAACAAGAACTCTGATTCTACAACCAACATGAAGGAAGAGCCCATTGAATTGAATGAAGGTAGTTCTACTATGCAGGACCCTTCGTTGGTGACATGGGCAACAACCCCAAGGCTATCAAAGAAGAGCTTGCATTTGGGTAAGAACCTCAGTTACCGTTTTCGCCAATTCCTATTATTATTATTAGAGTGGTCACGTTGTTATATGGTCATGAAAGAGCTCTATAAAGCATTTCATGAACATGTAATGTGCATACTGTGTGCCGAAGTTATGAAGATTCAAAATTTTATGAATACATGACCTCAAACCAAGTGAACACGCTTGAAAAAATGCTTAGGCTGTCTACATCCTCCTAATGAATATGTACCCAGTGTCTATGATTTTAGGGTGGCAATGGAGATTCTGGGTGTCTGCATTAATGAAGGTGGAATCATTCTCAATTGAGTCGCTGGACTTGTGGCCAAATAAAGAGACCTAATTAATTCCAACCAAATATATTAGTCTACAACAGCAACAGAAATACCAACAAAATGAATTTCCTTCCTGCCAATGTATCACAGAATATAAGAACGAGCAAAGAAGAGCATTCTCTCTGCAATGGAATAACTCTAAATTGAAAATGAAGCAAAAACTAATAGATTTCAGCAACGATATTCTACTTGTACTCTTTTCACATTTCTTTTTCAAAGAAGTGATTTTTTTAGCTCCTTTAGGTTTTTGACTATATTTTCACCAAAAACACTCCAAAACTATCATTTCTAGTACAAGTATCAAATTTTAGAAAAAAAGAACATTTTTGGACATATGTAACTGTAGGATCTTGTAGTATGCTAGTTTGAGAAGATGTAGAAAAAATTTCTAAAATTTCCACCATGTGGATTGCAAGATATTAGTATTTGAAGTGGCATAAATTCTTTTGAAGACCCTGCAAAAAAATAGGCAGCTGCACTTCACAAGGTCACATTTGTATGAAAAAATGTCCAAAATGGTGGTTACTCTTTGGATTCATTTTCCAAGGCTAGTTGGCTACATGCTTGAAAATTTTTAGATCATTTGGAATTGTACAACATATAGGGAAAAAATAGTAAGTGGAAAAAAGTAGAGAATGATTCAAAACACTAAATTGTTAAGAATTTAGTTATGGAATTGAAAAATGTCAATCTCAATGGTTGTAATGTTATGGTAAACAATCTACGTCTGATTTTTTTATTTTTTTTCAACACCTAAAGTTCTTTGACTATGGTTTCACCAAAAATGCTCAAAAAATACCATTTCTAGTACAAGTATAAAAATTTAGGAAAAAAACATCTTTGGACACATGAAACTATAGGATCTTGTAGTACATTGGTTTAAGAAGATGTGGAAAAAAATTTAGAATTTTCCACTACATGGATTGTAAGTTATTAGCATTTGAAGTGATAAAAAAATTCTTTTCTTGGCCCTATGAAAAATTGAGCAATTGCACTTCACAAAGTCACATTTGTATGTAAAAATGTCCAAAATAGTGGTTACTCTCTAGATTCATTCTTCAAGGTAAGTTGGCTATATGCTTGAAAAACTTTAGCCTACATAAGTCAAATCTCCACTCAAATGTACTTGCCCAAAAAAAATGAGGTTGCCAAAAACACAAGGCTAGTCATTTAGGAATTAAGGCCCAACAATTTTCATAACTTTTGACTACATAGTTAAAATGTTATTGTATAATATGCAATTTTCATTGCTCGGCGGGCAGCTCAAAAAGTTCTTAAAAGAATAATTTTTTTAAGAAATAAAATTTTAAAATGGTTTTTTAGAATTAAATATACATGGAAAGCTTTGAATCATTCCATTTTGATTAACGAGATGAAAGTTATGAGAAGTTTTAGCTTGCAGATAATTATGGAATCTTTACTTTAACCCTTGAGCGCCCCCAGTTTGAAACGCAAAATGCTGCCCAGATGGACCTCTCTCCAAAATTGCACGGCCACTCGTCCAATACTACGATTTGCAAAATTTTACCGTTGAATCAGTGAGTTCATTACGGTTTCTCCCTTCTGGGAAATTTTCGGAAGATTTCCACGGCTTAGTTTGAACATTATAGCAGTCAACTACACGTTGAATATTAAAAAATGGGCGGAATTGGGGGGATATTGGGGGTTCATAAATTCATGGCAGTCGGTACAGACCCCAACTTGCCCTCAAATTTTGGCAGAGGGTGGATGGCAAAGGTAAGCCCTAGTCTGCAAAATTTCAGGATTGCCTGACATCGGGAGGGCACAATCCTCGGGGCGTATGTCGAGGACCCTAACGCTGCATGACCGAAACTAGGCCGGCAGCATGTACCTTGTTGATGGACACAGTCACAAAAATACATCAGAAGGAAAGCGTGCCAAGTTGGACCTCTCGCCAGTAATCGCCAACCGCTCCTTTCAACTGAACTCCCGAAGGGCCATGTTGATTGGAGGAGCGGCTAGTGCACAAGCCGCCAGGCTTACAAAATTGATATTGGGCTTGTGATAGAAATTGAAACTTTCAATATGAAAATTGAGTGTTTGCATTACAAGGCCAAAAGCACATTCACACTCATTGTCTGGTGATGACAAATTTTTTTGAAATGCAACCTAATTGCCACTTGAATCACAGACCATCAATCAAGCATGAGGGCAGGAAAAAAAATTTGAACGCCACCATGGCTCTCCTAAAATACTATCCGCGAGCCTACAACCACCTTGCCGGTAAATATGAAGTGACACGAGATGAACCAGTGACTGAATCCCAGCCATGAACATGCCCCATGAACACCCACAAGGACGGCGACAAAATTTCGGGACCCACATGCGCCAGTTGAATGCCCAGCACCGTCAAGTCAACAGTTTGTCCTTAAACTTGTCCATCCTCCTGCAACAATCACTGAGGACAAATGTGCTGGCAACAGTCTCAAGCAACCCTCATCGACGTGATGATCTGGTTACTCTCAAAGCCTACCTCTACATCGTATGCACTTTTATGAAGCAACGGTCCAAGCACATGTGTGCATCTATGCATGACGTGCAGCGATACCGTGTCTTGCGCTTGCACACTATGCACCTGCGATACAACCGTGGCCTCAAGTTGCTGAAGTGAATGGCGGTTGGATGCCTCAAGCATTCCAACCTACAGGTGGAAGGCTGGTCGAGCCATGGAGCTATCAATGACTTTGCCACCTCCATATGATAAGTCAAGTGCTTGCGGTACACCTTCTTCTGACGCATGAGGCGGTCATGCTTGAACAACACCCATGAGTTGTTCAACCAACTATCTACAACAAAGAAGAAATGCTTGTGCCACCACTTGTAAGAATGAAACTGCGCCGTATAATCTGTGCGCATCTGATCCTCAATATTGACGCCACGCATGTGGAGCTGGTACTCCACTTGTTGTGGAGTGGAATCAATGGGCTCACGAGTACCATTCACCCATCGCGTAGAACATGCCCCCTCTACCACTGGATCTATCGAGGCCGACAATATGTACACTGGCTTCGAATTGTACCAGCATGTTGCTGCCATGTGACGTTGGGTGTGCATACTCCACATCAAAGTGCCACATGGATGCTCACCCCTCTTGTAGCCCAAAAGTGATGTAGGCAAATCAACTCGGTTCTCCTGAAATGTACATGTTGCCCATATGCCACGATGGTACAAGTCTTTAAACAACTTTAGGGCTGTGAAGAAGTTGTAATACACCACAGTGTGTCCAACATTGTCCAACCCCATGGTTAGCTCACGCATAACTCGCTCCCCTTGCCTTGGCTCTGGCACTCCCAAGGCTCCCACGTAAGGCAATAGGTTGTATATGTAGCGCAAGGGGTTACACATTGCCGCAAAAACTTAAAGGCGTACTTCGTGGGTTGGCTGGCATGTACTGGCGGAATCTTGAGTAGTAGCCATGGTAAGCCACCATGATCTCATCACAGGTGATGAACTTCTCCAGGTTGTATAAGGAGCGACCCTTTGTAATGAAGGCATCAATGATCCACCTAACTTTTGCCAACTTGTCATACCGTGGTGACTCCCGGTCCGTATCTATTGTGGCATTGTCCACATGATGGAGGCAACGTAATAACGACTCAAATCGATTACGTGTGAACACTCGCGATATGAGGGAGCACTGTAGAAACTCTTGTTGCTTCTAGTAGTCCTAGATTGTGGGCGTCATCTTTACGCCCATCAGTATGGCCACGCCAATGAATGCGCGCATCTCCAATATGCAAGTAGGAACCCAGAGAGGGCCCCCATTCGTATTCTGTAAGCGGCCCGTCCCCGGTTGATCTGCGTAAATGTTGGTTTGGTCAACAATCCTTTGGAGGACAACATCATCAAAGAACAAATCAAAGAACTCAATGGCCTTTGGTCGACGATGAGGGACTCGGGCTATAGATCCAGGCAACAGCCCTTGAAAGGCCTCCCGGTCTCCTAAAAGCGTAGTTTCCTAGCTCTGCCAGAAATGGTCGTGAAATCAATCCCTAAAGTCCAAGGCCTCTAAATCCTCCACGTTCCCATAGCAGCCCATCTCGTGCATAAGGTCAACACTGCCACCTTCCTCATTGGAGTCGGATTCACTGTAATCGATGGATGAGTCATGGCCTGCAAAGTCCAACCACTCTGCCTACCAATCCGACTGGGAACTGCAGTCACTTCTGGCTCCAACGCTGTCTGTTGATGCCCTCTCCTCCTCTGTGTTGGAGGACATTGTATTTTGACGATCAATAGGAGGTCCGAGTACGTCGGCACTTTCCTTGCATGTGGGCCCACCCTGCCTTGCGACTGCTGACTGAACGTCATCTTCATCCAGCCTCTGCGTTGGGAAGACTGGTATTTTGTCGCCATCAGACTCGACGTTATGTGCAGTTGATGGGCCAGGGTGATTCCTCCTCAATTCACGCACACCAGTGCCCTGCACTAGTCGACAATTTTGCACGAGCACCTTCCTTCCTTCCATGCTACCCCGTAACATGACAAGGTAAAATGAAACTCCATTTTTTTGCCACCTTTGAATTGGTTTGCCTACAAATTCGGCAACCCCCCCAGTCAATACTCTCGTATCCAAGAAATTGCAGGGGCACATAAACTACTGGCGACAGTGTTCGCACATGAATGTGGCCCAATGGCCCCTCTAAGTGGGGTCAATCTTCCTCTACGACAATAGAAGCTCCTACAAAATTGAACCCAATATCACAATTGAGCCACTCATGCACCCTTGTGGAGGCGGCGAAGGCATCCACAAGTCCTTGCGCTACTGTAGAGAGAGGGCTTGCTGCAGTTGCAAACAGGCTGCAAGAACAAAGTTGAAGTTAGATCGCTGAATTGTCACTGTCTCACTGAGTGTGCAATTGCAATGTATTTGTTGTTTCTACCTTTTCTATCGAATTTTGAGACTTCTGGACTGCCTTTCAGTGATCTAACTTGCCCATCGCAAGTTTGATGGCACTATGCATGGACATTCCCACCTAAGTCACAGTGCAATTTCGTGGAACGAACTCAGGGTGATTGGCAGCACATTCAGCGTTTGGAACTTGGATATGGATAGTGAATGATACGGTGCATATGCCACTTGCCTTCCACAAAAGAAACATTGAATTCAAAGAGCGCGTCATGACGCATGCAACAGGGGATACATGACACGCCGCATGTGAAACAAGCATTGTAAACCAAGCTTTGCAAAAAAATGAGGATTCGAACCCGGTAATCCACCAATGACAATGCGGACATGACATTCTCAAATCGTGAAAGCGCAGACACCTCTACAAGAATCATTGCTCGGATTTTCTCAAGGAATCCTGTCGCAAATTGTATTCAATTCAAAAACGGCCATTACATTTGGAAGGTCTCCAATGATACAGATCTGACGAAAGCATAGAAAATTCAAGAGCCTACTCCATTGAAAGTGGTATGACTGAATTCGCTACCAAAAATCAACTCTACTCTTCTTACGCCACCGCTACCAAATTCCCTATGAGAAGTGCAATTGGAAATTGCAAGGACATTATGCGGGAAGCAAACTCCAAATCGGTTGATTCCAACTGCCGTCGCCCTTCACAGCCCACGCATGATCACCCCACATGCAAAACAAACACTACAAGGGAAATGGGGGCGAATTGACTGCATTTTTGACAGAAAAGTGTTCAAAATGACCACCATAACTTTTGGAACTTGGCACTCTGTCAACGTGGTTCATATTGCAACCTCTTTCAAAATCTTGTCAATTTTTTGGTCAATTTTTGTGTTTACTATGGTGTTTCAAGAGATGAGAAGACAGTTCCTTTATAAAAGTGGAGTGGTAGGGAGGTAAGATAAACCATGTGGGATATCTAGTGGAAGCTCCACCGCTCATAGTTTAGTGAAAATTAAGTAGGAATAATGGTTAAAGTGGAATTTTAGACCTAATTTAAGCATAGTAGAATACAAAATTTTAGAAAACTTTGAACTGAGAAAATGTGGTATTTCAAGACAAATTTTATGTCCAAAAATCCGTTTGACATTTAAAGCTTCCAATCAAAAGTTATAGAAAAAATTTCAGTGAGGGATTGGAAGGGATATTTGTTTTTACAATTTCAAACATCCTCACTAAAATTTGCTTATAACTTTTGACTGGAAGCTTCAAATCTCAAACGGATTTTTGGAAATAAAATTTGGTTTGTAATACCACATTTTCTTAGTTCAAATTTTAAGAAAAAAAGTTATTCTACTATGTTAAAATTAGGTCTAAAATTTCACTTTAATCATTATTCCTAAACTATGAGCGGTAGAGCTCCTAACCCTCATTTACATATCCCATATGGTTTGTCTTACCTCTTACCAACCCACTTGTATAAAGCACTTGTCTTCTTACCATTACTAATTTCAAGGTGAGTTGCATTCAAAGCTTGAAATGCTAATTTAACAAAATAATCTTAAAAGTAGTGTTTAAAGTTATGGAAGTCCAATTCTAAAATGCACAATGAACGTTTGAAACTTTAATTTATTTTTTAGGTAAAAATGTTTTGGTTAGGAACGTGAAAAACTGGCAGTCCTTCCTACGTGGCAAAAATTCAAACAATTACAATTTTTTTGGTGAAAAAGCATGATGACGTGTACTTTTGTCCGAAATGACAGCTGAATTGACATAATCTTGTCAATTAGATGTCCGAATCAAGTACTCCTAATCTACAGCACTATTGACAAAATTTTGTCAAATTTTCTATCAAGTAGGACACAGTTTCCTTTGTAGTGAAAGGTCGTTGAGGTTCTCACCAATTCTGGTTTAGTCGCTGCCGCCTACGGTGGTGCCCGAGTGCTAAGGTTGGCAAGTACCCCAGCATCCCCATCCCTATGGCATCGTCATCATTATGTTGCATCACTTTGCTCGCCTCGAGTTTGCAATCCAAAGTGTGCTATCCCTCTTGTTGGAGATGTCGTATGCAATGTGGGGACCAAATCCTCACTTGAATCTTTGGCGCCTGCCAGCCTACAGGCGGTGGTGATCTTCGAGCATCCGAGTTGGTCCTCTCGTCACTCCCGGAATTGATGTTCCATGCCTGGCCTCGCGCACGCGCACGCCTACGTCCATGCCCAACCCCGCGTCTTCTACCCGCTTCGTTTGTTGCTGCATTGGCGGAATTGGACATCCGTCCGTGCCCTCAGTTTGCCCCTCAACCTTGACCATGTCCTTGGCCTCTAGCCTGTCTCTGTTCCGAAACAGCAACCCCCTCGTCCCCTTCGTCCTCTGAATTTGACTGCCGATTCAAATCCAACTGCCAATGTGCCTGATTTAGGTCAAAATTTTGGAACTCTGGAATGCCCCTTCCCCGTCCCCTCCCCCACCCTACTCTGCCACCCTTCCCCCGACCACCATTCGCCCCCCTCCCCCGTCCATTTCCTCTGCCTTGAATCATGTTTGTTGGCAACTCACCCAGAATTTGACGCTCCTCTGGTGGTAGAGGGGGATTCTACACCTGCACTTGGTTGCCTAGCTGCCGCACGCCCTCATGTATCCCACCTTGGATAGGGATCTGCTGCCTTGCGGAGTTGTTCATGACTTCTTCCAGAAGTTGGAGGTCTTACTCGCCTGCCACCTCCCCACCCTCCTAACACCGGTGAGCCCTCAATTTGCTCAAATTGCGTTGAAGGCCACCATTTTTTCCGAATGAATTTGTTGACAATTCCTAGTTAACCATGAGGGTGGCCTTCTGGAGTTTGATTGTAAAGTGTAAACCCCCAACATACGGAAGCATTGCCGTCAAAAGAGATACCGCCAAGAATTCTTGTCTGGTGCCGAAGGCTAGTAGTGATTGTCGCAAGGCTCTCTAATTGAGATGAGGAATTCCTCTAACAAACACGCCTTCACTATTGCCACCTGCTTGGGCGTGGCATTGTGGCACTCCATGGCCCACGCCTCCAAGACCGCTTCAATCCTTGCAACTTCTTCAGGCAGAACGCGCACTTCCTCCCCTTTTTGCCAAGTTCCAATGGTGGCGATTTTTTGCGACAATACTCCAGCCATGGCGCTGCTTGTGATGGTGATCTTGTCACTCTTGACAGCTGCAAGCGTGGGCATGCAATCACGATTTGAACTTCTTATGCGCTCACACTTCCTTTGATGAATGCCCAGCCGGTACTGTCGAATTGTCTGCACCTCCTGGCGATGAAGTTGCAGGACAACTTGGCGGCACAATCCAAACTTCCAACCACAAATTTGCACGACCACTCCCCGAAATTGAACCCGTTTGGCTGTCCCCACTAACAATTCCATGACTACCTTGTATCCAGAATCCCAAAGCCCAGTACTCGTCCTCTGCAATTGCACTCATACCTTTAAACCTCTCCTTCTCTCACGCGCTGCAATCCAAGTGGAATGCCATTGTGGAGCCAATGAGGACACAAGCCATGGGCGCGAAAACCCCTTCCAATGGCCTGACACCAGACCCTGCCAGTTGCCTCGATCACAGGTTTTTGGGCCCCCTCGCTAGAAACTCGTTTTTGATTGTATGATCTCCACTTTCTGGGGCGCCCACACGACTGTCTACCGGGTGTCTCCATGATACCCCACTCCCGTTCATAACTCCCATATTGCCCGACTGGTGTATACAATTTTTGTACTAGTACCTGCTCGACTTAGACCTATTTTTTTCAAAATTAGATTTTGGGGGGCTAATTTTTAGGTTGTGGGGCGCTTAGAAGTTAGCTATGAATATTGAACTTGCTTCCACAAGTATAAGTCAATCACAAGCATCCAAGTTAATATTAAATTGTTTCCCAACTATACGTACTTTGTCATGCCTTACCCTCCAATGTTGGTTCTTGTCTAGCCAAAGTCAATGGGATTATACAAGATAGCAACATACTTGGTATAGTTTCAAGTAACATCCCTCAAAGCTTTCATTTTTCTAGTTTACACAAAATAAAGGGCACTCAGAGGGTTCGTTTTCACTCTAATGCCAATTGAAGATTCTGCATAATCTACTTGAGAAATTCTATTTTGAAATAAATAAAGACAAATTGCATGAAGCTATGCTTCTCAACACATAGTATTCTAATGCTAAGAGCTCCTATTGGTAAGGCTAACAGTAGTCAATGTCTATTATGGTCTATTTGCTACTACTTACTTTACTTGCAACAACACAACTTCTAGTATGTGGGACAAAAATTCTCCCATGCCTTTATACTAGAGTTGTAAATTGACCAAGACAAGACACAATAAATTTTGGCTAGGTACCCATTTGGTGGTACAATGAACAATTGCACCACTATTGTAATACAATCCACTGAGCTAGTCTACCGCTCAATTTTGCTTTATTTACTATGTATTTGATAGCTATGTAATCAACAAAGAAGACCACTAGATTTATTAGAAGATGATGTTGATATTTATTTATAGAGAATATCATAGTGAGGCATTCTTGCTTGGTAGTGGTGTAATTGCGTTCTACTAGTGCCAGTTGACGACTAGAAAAACATTAGATGAAATTTGGGGGTTTGGGAGGGCCATTTCAAGCTCGTTTTTGGTGTTGTTCCCTTGGTAGTTAAAGAACGCCGCAGTAAAAAAAATTATCTTATTTTAAATAAAATAAGACAAAATATAGTCTTAAAATGAAAAAATATATGAAAAAAAAAAAAAAAAAATTGAATTTTTTTTATATGACGTGGCAATCTCTGTGCCACATCAGGCAGCTACTGCAACGTAGTTCCGAGGGCTAGGAACCCTGGGAAACTCACAGCCCTCTACAAAGGCTGAAAATCATCTACTGAGCAATTGAATGCTTTTGTCCTATGTCCTCCACAACTTGGCACATAGTACTACCCATTGCTAAGTAGAAGCATTGCAATACATGAAATGGTTGGTTCAAGCTGGAAGTCTAAGAAACAAGAGCATTAAATAGTTTCTTTTTAAGCTTGTTATAACTTTGTTGGCGTATGAGCATCTAGTAAAATTTGACCAATTTTGATAAAAATGGTTAGAGGTTGTACATAAGTAGTAAAGTCTGCTATGAAATCCCAGTAGTATCATACATGCCCAAGGATTCGTTGTATGCCTTTGACGTCTTTGAGTACAAGAAGGTTTACTATGACTTTAACCTTTTCAAGATCGGTCATCATACCTTCCTTGGAGACCACATACCCTAATAAGACCCTTTTCATTACTCTTAGGAATAGTTTGTCAGGGTTTAAAGCAATGCTAGTTCTTCTACATCAAATGAGGCACTCTCTAACTAGCGGAAGATGATCCTTGCTAGTGGACTAAGTACTAAAGTCATTAATACAGTCCGCCATCGACTTGTATAGCAAGTCAAAGAATGCAAAACTCATCATCCATTGAAAGGCTGAAGGCACATTGCAAAGACCAAATGGCATCACTATGTAGATAAACATTCTCCATGGAATGAAAAATGTTTTTTTTAACTATCCTCCAAAGAGATTGAACTTTGATTGTAGCATGAGTATCCATCTATGAAGATAAACAACTTGTTACTAGCTACCTCATCCACAATGGTGTTGATGAAGGAAAGAGGGAAATGGTCCTTCTAAATGTTTTTGTTCAACTATCAATAATCCACACACACTCAGAGTTCACTATTTTTCTTTTTCACGAAGACTATGGATAAAATTTAGTTTGTAATTTCTACAAGCCAAATGAACTTGGTCTGGGGTAATTGTTTAATTTTTGCTTTAACTATCAATTGTAAGGTTGGATTCATACGCCTCGGTCTTTGTCTAACGGACATAACATTTGGTTTTACTAGAATAATAAGTTGTGCAATGTAAGGCGGAACACTTCATAGTTCAAGATAGGACCAAACAAACACATCTCAATATTCCATTATCAAGGACTTGTAACTGTCCAAGGACTTGTAATTGTTCAATTCTTCCCCCTCAAGGTGTTATCCTACTTTCATCAATTTATAATATTTTACTGAAAAATAAATATTGATTTCTTTGCAATTATAAGCTTATATGCAAACCAAATTATTAGGATTGTCGTACCAATGGTTAGGCACAAGGGACACATGGGCAAATTGGACCCTACTTGCAAGCCTTCTAAGATTTTGCACAAATGTAAAGGGGGTAGGAGGTCTTTCTCCGAGATGATGGAGTCTCAAGGCATTTTCTGAGTACCATTGATCTTGAGATGGCAAGTACTTTCAATAGAGAGTCATCTAACAATGATACTAGTCTTGGCTTGTTTTCATCCTCAAGAACTTCTAGATACTCATCCTCAATTGGAGTAATGGTAGAAGGAATGTCCTTACTAACCAAAAAGAGTAAGAAACCTAATCCGATTTTTCAACGTCCTACAAACTTAATATCTTTTTCACCCTTGTACCAGTGATGGAAATAACTAAAAATATCTATAAGAAAACCTACATCTCCTAACAAATGCATCATTATGTAAGCGTGTTCATATCTATTGTTGGTATTACACAAGTACAACTAGGTTTTTGTATTCAAGGTGTAAAATATCCTATACAGGTGCCTAAACATGGTCCATTGTGCTTTCTAAGCACTGGATCTTTTGATATGCCTAATTGGTGTAAACTACAAAAGAAACAATTAAAAAATTTCAAAATAAAGCAATTTGACCAAATCGGCCGATCTAAGCCAAGGCTTGTGTTTTGGAAACTACAAATTTATAAACAAAAGATAGCTATTATAAGTTGTAGATCAAACACTATCATTTCCAAAATGATTAATTTAATCAAAGTTTCTTAAGAGTTACGGCTAATGAAGGTTGGCCTTTGAAAGGGCAATTCAAACTTTATCTATTAATTTATCTTGACTCCTAAACTCAATCTAACCTTAAATTTTGACTATAGTTTTAAGACAAAATCTACTATTTAAATTCCAAGTTTGATTCCAAATGGATTGAAAACTCCCTACTTTCAATGAAATTCTACACCAAACTTCATCCATACTACCTTAGGAAATTTAACTTGGTTTTTGAAGTATAAACTAATTATGAACTCCTCAAAAGTTCTTCTATATGATTCTAAAGCCCAACTATTACTTGGTTGTCTTCAACAAATTTTAGATTGTAGTCTACCTTATTCTGTCAATTCATTATTTTTAGAATTTTAGAATTTTATGTCAATTTACTATTTTTATATGTAAAAATCCTCTAAAAGATTGTTAAACCAAAGTATAAATCCTGAGTGACAAATTGGAAGCTCGCAATCACTGAAATAACATAGAAATTTGTAACTCCATTTAGTCATGTAATTCAAGATTGCACTTCAGAACCATGTGGAATGCATTCAAAGGCTGCAACTTTAGAACCATGAACATTCAAGGCTCATGAGTCAAGGAGTTTGCTTTGAAATGTTGAACTCAACTTATTAGTGAAATCAACCAAAGAAGATAATGCGGTTCTTGGATACCCTGAGGCTCTCTTGAATATTAGAGAGCCCATGGTGTGAAGAACTGATTTCAAACAGTGTTATGTGATCTTCCTCGAATGGCAATGACGACAACGAAGTACACGAATCTAGCACATATACTGGTATCTGATGTACCTTGATAATACCACTCTTTTTATCAAGCTCATGCTTCACTTTGTTTCCTTTGCTACTCGCAATCACCTGCAATAACTGATCACTTCAGAGAGCTCTGCTGACATTTCAGATAATCAAAAAACATAAACTTAATTTCTGTGGGACAGAAGAGCATATTTGATCGAACATGAGTGGGTCTGTGACTTTACACAATTGAAGACCAGTGGTGCTTTCGGGCCTGCAAAGCACTCCCAAGAAACAAGTGGCATTTTAGAGATGCATGCACAGAGACTCAGTTTACGTACACAACACAAATGCTCTTGATGTTTCGCATTAACTAGATCACGTTTTCAAGATACCATGTACAACAGAAAGATCGTGACATTTCTCATCGAGGACCCAGGATCCATGGTTTCTAAATGCTTAAAATCTTACATATTAATTTTGAGAATGAACACCATACAAAACAACATGTGTTGGTTTTAGGTCATCTACCACTAGAACATGGAACCCTTATAAGTCTAGGAAGTTGCATCCAAATAACATATTCTTCGGTGCATTTGAATCCTCTTCGATTTGTCAAAAAGAATAATTATAAGAAAATGTGACCATTTTTAACAATACTAACTATTATCAGCCCATAAAGAGTCACATTTAGTTATGGTCATTGTAGGCCTGTCTTGATAAAAAAAATTTAGAAAGACACAACTTACAGTCTATACTTATTTACACCATGAATCCGAATTTGGAAACATTGAACCAAAGTTTTCTCTAAAGCAGTCCACATGAGGATCTTCACACGATCATTCAACCACCTTCATAACAGTGGTCAATGTACCATTCATCACACACGTAGCTGTTGTAATGAAGATCTAGCCGTGAAAGTCACGAACTGTACAAATTGTCACCACCAAGGTTACTATCGATGTCCACAAAGAGAAGGCAACCGAGGTGTGCAACTCACCAATTTCAAGATCGTGCCACGGATGAGCTGCAACGTTGCGGCTGTCCAAACTAGCGAGAACTCGCTGGTTGAGAGGCAAAACGCCACCAAGATTCTCAATCAGAACAGGCTGAGTATTAGACATTTGGGACTAATGTGGCCGAATGGAGCCAAACTTCGACCAGAAATGGTGGATTGCTACAGCAAATGGGAATACAAGAGTATTCAACTTCAATGGAAGCACATTTTGGACTAATGCGGCCAAATTGAACAGAATGTCGACAATAAAGTAGTGATTGCCACAACAGATGTGAATACAAGAGTGTTCAATTTGAATTGAAGCACATTAAGCAATAGTTTTAGCAATTGGATCGAGCTGCTTATGAAAATCAAATTCGATCGGGACCACTGAATGGGAGTCGATCACGGTATTATTGTCCTTCAAGAATAAGGATGTCATAACAAATACCATTGAGGAACTGCGAACGTTACCTGGAGAGTGCACATACTGCTGATGTCTTCAGGGATCTGAGAGAGAGCACTCCAGGGAACGTTTTCCAGAAGGCACTCCACTCATACACTCCCTTTGAAACCACATACATCACAAAGTAGCCAATTCTGAAAATTGGTAAGCCTAATTTGCAGGATTTGTACGAGAATTCTCAGCTTCGACTCTCACAAAATGGAGATGACCTGAGCATACATTATGGAGTGAAAGCAATATATTCACTGGCGAACATAGTCAGTTTAGTGTGAGCGCTTATTTACCCACCATTGGTAAATAATTGAGCATAACCAAGTTCTTGGTAAGTTAGGTGTGATTTTTATCTTTGGGTGCCTAGCATCAATTCATTGTACCTTCCAAGCAATGGATATTTTTCATAGTGCCTAAATGTACTCAAACATTCAAAGAACAACCCAAAGTAGAATTGAATTGCAATTGTCGTGGTAATTAACGGAATGGACTAGGCCATTCGGTTAATTTTTTATGCTAGATGATTCAGTTTAAAACAAATAGTACCAAATCATAGATAATTATTTTCCCTTTTTAAAACGTAAAACTCGACCCAATCCAAGCTTCCTAGCAAAAGTTATAGGCGGATGAAGTTTAATCACTAATTGGTTCACCAAATTTCATCCACTACTTTTATTTATTTTCCGAATTCAAAATGACTTGAAATTTTTGGGGAGAGTTATAGATGTTAAATTCTATCTAAAATCTATTTTTGGTCTGAGTGGAATGATTTCTCTAACCTTTCCAACTCTAGCCTAAAACTTCATCCTTCTACAACTTCTACGTTTTTTAGTCTATTCTTAAGTGTAAGACACCTATAGATTCTTCTTTAACTTGTTCTACAAGCCTATGGTTCTACTTTTCCTTTTTATTCTACTTCATGAGTTCTTGATTGAGATTTCTTGGATCTTAAATCTTGGTTTAAGTGCTGTCAATATGCTATTTTTAGCAGTTTTATATCATCTTCTTATAGGCACTAGTTATAGGTTTTTGAATTCGTAAAACACTTTCTAATTGGACTTAAAAGTTATGACCAGATGAAGTTTGACTACTAATTGGTTCTGCAAACTTCATCTACAATTTTCTTCCAAACTACAATTCAAATTAAAAATTTTCTTTTGCTTGTGGACTTTAGATTTTGACCTCTTTTCAATTCTCTCAACTTGTTCCAAAGTCTTAAGTTCTAACTATACTTCTTCCAATCTAGACTCTAAACTTCATCCACTCCTATCTTACTTGTTTTAAGTCGGATTTCTAAGTTTAAGATGTTTTTGGATACCTCTAAGCTAAATCTACATTATTTTGAATCTAAAACTTGGAAAAAATTATTCTTGATACTTTGACTAATTTGATAGTTTTGTTCGGCTAATACGTTTTAATTGACCAATTTTGAAAATCAAGAGATTTTAGAGGGCTTAGTAATTTACAGCAATTTGGAGGTCATCTTGACCGTTGTTGTAGGAGTTCTTAAATTCTCTTTCATTCACTATCATGTAGGCCTTTATCAATTTAGACTCACCTCTTGAAAGTAGTATTTTAGTACAAGTTGTAACTAGAATTCTAACTACTTCCTTCTTTTCTTTCTATTCTACTTCTTTCCCTTCAACTTTATTTAGACTCCATTATTGTATTCCAATAGTTGACTTGAATATCATACAATAATGTTCCAAGCTTCCAAATAATAATTGACTACTACTTCTTATCCAAGTCAATTATTATTCTATCTAAATTCTTATGGCCTAAAAATATGTTTCTAAGATTTCCTCCTAATCTTGGTTGAATACCCTCTTCACCTTCTCTTCTAACTCTAAACTCTAAGCTCTAAGACAAATATCTAACATACGAACTTAAAGCTTCACCATATTTTTGAAAATCACTAAAACTCTATGATATTTTTAGAGCTCAAAGTCAAAGTTTTGCTGTGATTTTGGTCGCACACCAAATTCTAAGAAAATTTCTAAGAATCAAGGTCAAAGCTTTGTTGTCCCAAATGGGACTTCAAAAACCAAGGACAATACTTTGACAAGATGCTTGTTAGCACAATCACACAAAGGACTAAACGATACTTAATATAAACATAAAACTACCACGTGTGTTAGTATAGAATGTTAGTATGATATAAAAATAAAAACACATGTTAGTATAAGTGGATCAATACACAAATCACTCAAAAGAAAGCACTAGAGGCCCCCCTAAGCGGCATCACCAAGGTACGGAGGGGGATTTTCTCTATGATTAGTACCACAAATAAACTCAAGTACAAACTTAACAAAGTTAGTGACAATAATTCGAGCAAGTGAATACAAGAGCAAACATTAAAGCGCCCCCAATGTTCTTCAAAGAAAGCTTGGAAAACAACAATAACGGAGCTTAAAACGCTCCAAAAACATGCAAAAATTGGCAACGTGGCTCACAATGGCCAAAAATCCAACTAAATGGACCTAAACTATACCAAGAGGTTCATAAATGAACCAAGGGGTGTTTTGAGAGGAGAAGGGGTGATCTTAAATACTCTTCCAAGGGCACCTCCACCCTCTCACTATTCCTAAGGTAACCTTATCATTTGAGATTCTCCATCCAATCTCTTATTTTTGACTTTCTACACTGATTCAACACTCACTTTTGGAATTTAATCACAAATCACAAATGAATTGCACTATTGGCTTTAGAAGGCCATTTTTTCAAAGAAACCAACCTCCACCCCTTTCTCCTACGTCCAAAACGCAAAGAATCATAGCGCCAATTTAAAAATAAAAATAAATAAAAATTCAACTTTTGGAGTTTGACTTTCTAGTGAAAAGTAACTAGCCTAGGCTCTTTAGTAGGTATAAAGGAGTAAGAAAAGATCCCTCTTTGACTTCAAGCCAACTCCGTGTGCTCCCCAATACGCCGATCAACTCCGCGAATGATCTTTAATTTTGCCAATTTTAGAGGATCTTGTCAGTTTTGATACTTCTGACTATCAAAGTGCTACGAAACTTGTTGGAGAGAATTATTAACATAAAATAAGCTATAGTAATGTTTAGTGAGATTTTACTGCACCTCGAATAATTTCTACAAATTCTTCTTTGTGAATTTTGGCAAATGATAGTCCAGAAGAGTATCTTTAGACTATTATAAAATTCCAATTTTTTTTGTGGAACCTCTTATAGAATCTCACAATATATGTGAAAGTTTATATATTTTTTACTTTGCACCTTCAAAAAAAAGAATCAAATCCTGTTACCTCCTTTAACTTCCAATGAACATGGAATCTTTCAAACAAAAAAAAATCTTGGCAAATTGATTGCTCCACTAGACTCTTGGGCACAATTTCCACCTCAAGTCACCGTATTTAAGTTATAGATGCCCATCATTAGTTAGTCTTGAGTTTTCCTCACCTACAAGCTAACAATTGGGATTTCTACTATTTTGTCGATGGGATGGAGAAACAGAAACCTCTCTTTGAGAATCTACTCTAGGGTTCTTACATAGTTTTCTCAGACCAATTTAGCCAATGTGTGTCACTTGCATATCAAGTTTAGACAATAGGGCGATTTATAATTAAATATGTTCTTTATGTAAAATTTATAGATTTCTATCCTATTTAGATGCAGAATTTGGCTATAACTAAGAAAAAATACTCTATTTAGGACCAAATACTATATTAACATGTGACATACTTATTTTGGTTTTACACTCTTTTTAGGACTTTTTGTATATGAACTACACTCAAAAATTGTAAGAAATCCCCCCAAAAAATCATAAGTCCCAAGTGACGAAAATGGGGATTCACAGTAAGGTATCAAGATCATCGAAAAATTATTGTTGTAATATCAGATAGATTAGGGTTCCTTGACGTTGTATTAAATTTCGGCTGCAGGCATCTCATTTACATACTAACATTTATTCCTATGTCTGATGCCATAGCATAGATCCCTTCTAAACCAGAAAATTGTTCTTCGAGAATGAATCATCTTCTATATGAGCCAAAGAAGCCATGACACACTCATCCCTTTGGAATGAACATTCCTTCCAGAATTCCTAAAGTTTCTTTGAATCCAAGTGGAATTTTCAAGCCCTTTCAAGAATGTAATCTAGACGGGCGTCGAATATGTAAGAGAATCGTATTCAAATTCCAAATAGGCTATATTATAAGATTATGTTGTTTGTGTGATCAATAACGGGACTATTAGACGTTATAATTTCGAACATACAGTACTAGATGCCATGTCTCTCTGTTTCGGAAGACATTTCGGAAGACAACGTAACCCTCGACTGTAGCTGTAGGTTAGAATTCATGCAAATAGCTTCAATTCAGTCACACAAGATGAATTACAAGATGCGGCAGAGTTCTCAATCGTGAACATACCAGATTTGCGAAGAATCACAGGCTGACGGAATCACTCGCTTACAACTATTAACTCAACCGCAACTGCCGCGACAAGAATTGATGGCCAACATCAGAGTGAACAAGTTTTCCATGGGATGGAATTTCGACTGCATGGATCTCAATAATGGACCAAATCGCATTGTCATACAACATCAGGAGTTGCTAAATTTCTTAAGCTAATGTAAAACTCAACGTAATCGATCGATCAGTGTGAAATTCTGTTTTCGAAATGCAGAAACTTAGCATCTCCTGATTTAGATGTTTAGGAACTTCTTCGGAGAGTTTAGGGTTTGGGAGAGTCGCTCAATTTCCAACTCGCAGTTTCAATGTGAAACGTACTCTCCGAAATGGTAAGTGGAATCAGAATTTTCGGTCTCCACGCACCATTCTTTACGGGGCTAAATGTCGGCAAATACTAACTAACAGTGTTTTGCTCCAAGGTAGTATGCTCTAAAAGGGACCATTTAAGGACTGGTCCGCCTTTTTTCATAGCCTTCCATGGACAAAAATATTTTTTAATCATTTTTCAGAGAAAGAAAATAGATGTGGAACCTACCACAGGAGGTTTTGTATTTTTTCAAGCATTTTTGAGTTACTTATAAATTTTCAAAGATTTGAGGCATAAGCACCTATTTGTAACCATAGGTCTCCCAAAATCCGTCTTCTTGCAACTTGTAAAGAGATGTGTGGAAATCAAAGACAATGATCGGCTCTTGCAATAGAAATACAAATTTTCTTCCATGCATTCAGTTGCTAAAATGGTTCATTCAACCCCTAAAGGTCAGAGACTATGTTTTCACCAAAAACGTTCCAAAACTGTCATTTCTAGTACATGTACCAAATTTTTGAAAAAAAAACATTTTTGGACATATGTAACCGTAGGATCTTGTAGTATACTGGTTTGAGAAGATGTGGATAAAAGTTCAATAATTTTCACCGTGTCGATTGCAAGATATTAGCATTTGAATTGACATAAATCCTTTTTTCTACCTTGCAAAAATCCGGGCAGCTGCACTTCACAAGGTCACATTTGTATGAAAAAATGTCCAAAATGGTGGTTACTCTTTGGATTCATTCTTCAAGACTAGTTGGCTACATGCATAAAAAATTTCAGATCATTTGAATTTGTACAACATATAGGGAAAAAATAGTAAGTAGAAAGAAGTAGATAATGATTGTTAAGAATTTAGTTATGGAATTTAAAAATGCCAATATCAATGGTTGTAATGTTGTAATAAACAATCTATACCCTATTTTTTTTTTTTTTTCAATTCCATTGAAAATTGAGTAAAATAAAGGACTTCAAAGTTTATTTTAGAATAGAGATTTCATAACTACCCATAAACTATCCACAACTAAAACTCCTCATAACTCTTATCTCATTAATCAAAATGGTATGATTCAAAGCTTTCCATGTATATAGAAATCTAAAGAACCAATTTCAAATTTTTATTTTTAAAATTATTTATTTTTAAAGAAGTTTTGTTTTTTGCCTAGATTGCCCGCCAAGCAATGAAAACTACATATCATACAATAACTTTTTGATCATGTAGTCAAAAGTTATGAAAATTGTTGGGCCTTCAAGCTACTCCTCGGGCATATGTGGTATGAAATTTTCAAAGAAAAAAAATAAAAATTCCATTCTAGTGAGCTGCCCCAAATTGCTATGTTGCCAAAAAAAAATGCACTTTGGTCCTTTAGGGATTAAAGATCACCCCAACTCTATTGTCCACCAAAAAATAAGGGCGGCTTGAAGAAGATGGGCGCTTTTAGAGCATACTACCTTGGCTAGAATCCTATTGTAGATCAAAAAAGTTTTGTTGCAAATTGTCAGAAATTGAATAATTGTAGTTACAAAATATTATGCAAAATTTGATGTAGTTAATACAACATCCTCCTCTACCAATGTTTGGAGCCATCTCTTGGGGGAATGGCTCCAACATGCAATAAATCTTTAAGTCTGCTCTTTCTTATTTGGAATTAATATTATCAAATTTCTCTACAAGCTTGTGGGAAATTGAAGGAGAAAAATGTGATTATTTTGTGAAATTTTTTTACATAATAGATAAAAAAAAATTGTCAAAAATTACTAGATAAATAATGTAAATTGTAGCTATCACATAAAGAATGTGTACATATAACTTTAGTGCAGTCCAACATAGAGTTGGAGACAAAGCATTGAATATGGAGAGCATGTTTCTATCTTATATAATCTTGGCTTTCTTAAGCGACAGACTAAGTGTTCTTTTTACACTCTTGATGAACATAATTGAAGCTAAAAATGAATCAAATATATTTGAATGTCAATTTTGTAAGAGGAGTCATCAACTAAGCACTATGTGTGAAAAATAGACATTAATCCCTACAGAACCAAACACCGTTTTTTGGCAACATAGCAATTTGGACAACTCATTACAAACAAAGTTTTTATTTTCTTTTTTGAAAAGTTTCACCCCACATGTGCCCGAGGAGTAGCTTGAAGGCCCAACAATTTTCATAACTTTTGATAGCATGGTTAAAAGGTTATTGCATGATATGTAGTTTTTGTTACTTAGTAGGCAGCCCGGGCAGCTCCAAAAATTTCTTTAAAATCACTTTTTTTTAAATTAAAATTTGAAATTGGTTCTAAAGATTTATTTTTGCGTGAAAAACTTTGAATCATTCCATTTTGATTCATGAGATAAATGTTATGAGGAATTTCAGTTTGTGGGTAGGTATTGAGCTGCCCAAGCTGCCTGCCGAGTAACAAAAACTACATATCATGCAATAACTTTTTAATCATGCAGTCAGAAATTTATAAAAATTGTTGGTCCTTTAAGCTACTCCTCAGTCACATGTAGTGTGAAATTTTCAAAGAAAAAAATAAAAACTCCCATCTAAGTTAGGAATACCAATAATGATTACCCCCATCTAATGGCAAAGTAGGTTGTTTTGATTCTAAAAAAGATTTTGAAAAGATTTGATTGGCTTGCATTTGATTGGCTCACACTTGATTAGGAACAAGTTTCAAAGGTACCTATTTTAGGTGAATCTATGAGACAAGAATGGGATCCAAATGGAGAATCTACATTTATATTGTATAAAATATCCATCCTTGAGGGAAAAAATCACTTTTGGAGGCGTTCTTCCTCATCCTTGTTTTCGCACATATTGATCTCAATTTTTCAAGGAATTTTCCATATCCTACAAGCTAAAATGCTTATTTTAACCATTTATGGTACTCTTACCTTAGTAGTTATTCTTGCATGATCAAAAATGTGAAAACTTGCTAATCTAATTTACATCTTGGCTAGGGTGGGAGTCACTAATCTATCCTACATAATCATGATCAGCAAACCATAATCAATAAGGTAGGAGGCTCTAGAAATCACACGGGCATGAAGAATCGCCCTTATAAATAACTGTGAAATGGACATGAGGTGGTTCTTAAATTGACCTCTAAAGTCATTTAAATGAATTGAGGAAAAAAAACATTATTAATTGCAAGAGCCAATCATTGTCTTTGTTTTCCCCATCTCTCTTTAGAACTTGCGAATGAACGGTTTATGAAACACCTAGGGTCATAAATAGGGGCGTACGACACAACTCGTTTAAAAATTCACAAATAACTCAAAAATGCTTCAAAAAATATGAAACCACTTGTGTTAGATTCCTCATCTATTTCTCTCTGTCTGAAAAATGAGCTAAAAATATTCCCATCCAAGGAAATACATGAAAAAGGCGGCCCAGCCCTTAGACGAGCGGTTTCTGAGCCTCCTACCTTACTGACCCATTTCAACATCTTCTCAAGGAATGTGCCCCAATGTGCCCCAAGGTTTGAGCACTATCCTATTTTCTCTGGATATATTTTGAACGAGCCATGATCTGATTCCATTCCGGAATCGTCTCTTTCAAGCTGAGGCCTTGCCAATTTCCTAAAACTTCGATGAAGCTCACACCCAACTCCTGAGTCCTGACTCCGTCTTTCAATCCAGCTTCAATCACAAGTGACGTTCTGCAGCTTAAGTTAAGCTTCTTTTACGCCTCGCTGGCTTGGTCAGCCATCCCTGCGATCAGCATTCAATCAACACTGGCAACCTGACCAGCAAGCCCAACAGGTAACTGAATGGCAGGCACGTCATAACACTTTTTTTTCTTTTTTTCTGGGTCAGTCCCATTCATTCAATTTTCCCTGAATGAAAAACCCACCGAATATCTTAGTCGGTACTCTCCAAGAGCGAGCACCGACTGCCCCGCCTGACACCCCCACCAACTGCGCTGCACAGCACAGCACAGTACAGTACTGTACTGTTACTGTACTGCGGAGTGAGTTCCCATGATATTTTCCATGAATACAAATTCGTGAGTGAGTCATGGATTCATTATGCGCTCCTTTTTGTTAGCTGATGGATTGAATCAGCCACCTCAGTTTCGCCAGAGTGTTGGACTGTTGGGGGAATATCTCAGGCTGGGTGGGGGATTCCATTCCATTCAATGTCCGGACAGACTGAATGACTGATCGAATGAGGCTGTAGTGTTTTGTTTGTTTGTTTGCTTGTTTGCTTGCTTGCAACGGAAGATTGAAGCAAAAAAGACGGGCAATCAAGCACTTGGCACTATCTCTCACTCATCAAGCTGCCCACCTGGCGTTCTGATTCATGAAGTTAGAGATATTGAGGCGTCGTGGCAAAAGGGGTTTTGTTTCCTTTTGAAAGTTTTGGTTGGGAAAGGAGAGAAAAAAAAGATCCAGCGATGATCGAGGGTTCAAGAGGGGTATGTGTCGTGTGTGGGGGAAGGGAGTGAAGTTGGGTAAGGATCATTCACGAGGAAGTCGGTGTACTGTACTGTACAAGAGTGTGACCTAACTTAACAGAGATTAGAAGAAGAAGAAAATAAAATGATGTGAATTCGGAATCACAAACTTGGTTCTTTCGCAAATTGGCTCATTGGGAAGCAGGATAAAACACACTCCCGCATTCTATCAGTAGAGGTTTCAGGAGAAGATGCTCAAAATATGCTTTCATAGGAACTTGTTCCAAAATGGCGAAAGTGAAAAAATTGGTCGATGAAATGCTCAATTTAGGAGTTAAAATGTCTATTTAGTGAAAGTGGATCAATTGCAATAGCATGATACACAGTATTCTTGAACTACTTCAAGCGACCCTTTGCTTCCTTTGAGTTGAGTCTCCTTTCACCATTAAAAAAAACCTTGAATGTAGACACCACTCTCAATGAAATTAATCTACAAAAAAATACTGAAATTAGGGTTGCCTTCATAATTAGGTTGCCTTACTCAGAAAAGTTACCTTATGACTCTCTGCTGGTCTATGTGGAGGTGCATGTGGCTCTGTGAACTTGGCTTGTTGAACTAATGCACCAACCCATGTTGCACACATGGTTAAGGTTTGATGAAAATTATTTGCATCCTTGGACAATAACAACATATGTTTATATAGTATCAAATGTTGAGAAATCAATGAGGGACAACCTAATTTCACTATTTAGTACAAAAAAAAATGACATACTTGTAATTGAAATTCCAACCTCCCTATTCATAAATGTTGTGATGTGTGTATATAAGGAAGCGTGCTCTAAAAGAAACCACTAACACAAAGATACATTTGGCTTTCTTCAATGTATCATATATCTTAGTGACCCTTGCATTTCAACTTCAAAAATTCATACAAATGTCCCAAAAACATGAAATGACTTGGGTTCGATGCCAATTCTGTTTCTCTTCCTCCTAAAAATTTACTGAAATTTGTTTCAACAAGTTTAGCTCCCCCCAAAATCCAATTCAGCTCTTAAAAAGGTCGCCTTAAGAGCACACGACCTTATCAGTCTTACCTTGAAGTTCTCGACAAAACTCTGTCACTTCCATATCACTTAAATTCAACAGCCAGGGTAGAAAAATCTATGGCCCGTTTTGCGCCGAACGGGGCGCCGAACCTCCCCTCCCCTCCCCCTGCAGTCCACGTCCCACGTGTCCCGGCCCGAGACTAAGTTAAGCTTAAGCTTAAGCTTCCGTCGTCTCCATTGCGCAGGCTGCGGTGGTGACTGAGGGCCACTTAACTTCCTTACTTCGATCGAGAGGCTGTCTAAATTCTCCTTGCCAGACGGCTCTGACAATTAGTGGTTGTGCGTGACATGTTCTGGCCTTCTGGGGGAGACACAGATGATGGGAAACGGATACTTGAGTTCGATTATGGGAAGGAAGGAATGCACGGCAAGGCAATAACACAATCACATGTACTGCCCTGCCTGCAACAAGACTCTTGCTGGCTCCAGATGATTGCCTGCCCTGCTGCATAACTTACTGCAGTGAAAGAAAAAGAAAGAAAGAAAAAACAACACTTGCAGCCTGTCCATGCATGCCGGCTTCCAAAATTACAGTGAAAATTAAGTTAGTACGTGTTTCCAGCTTCTTATGAATCTAATTGCGTTGAACCCGGGGAGGGAGGTACGCCGCCCGGACACTTTCATTATCTAAGTGAGTCCATCCATGCCCCGCTTCCAAAATTACAGTGAAAATTAAGTTAGTACGTGTTTCCAGCTTCTTATGGATCTAATTGTGTTGAACCGGAGGAGGACGTACGCCGCGCGGACACTTTCATTAACTAAGTGAGTCCATCCATGCCCGCTTCCACAATTACAGCGAAAATTAGTGCGTGTTAACAGCTTCTTATGAATCTAATTGTGTTGAACCGGAGGAGGACGTACGCCGCAGACACTTTCATTAACTAATTGAATCCATTCAAGCGTGGTCAAACCTCAATGCCTTGTGCTTCAATTTGCAAGTCATTTCTGGGATTCACAATGTTGGATTCAAAGTCTCTATTGACTGACTGTAAGTGAGGACTGTGTGCATGATTGATTCAACAGCCCGGTTGCACTGATTTTAGTTGCACTGCGAAATTAGTGTCACTCCAAAAAAAAATTGTGAACATTAGTACAGTATGGTCATATTCACCAGGCAGGCAGGCAGTCTGCACTAATCTAAAATAGTGTGACTCAGTTGGTAACACTTTGGTGGGTTCGATAGGTGAAGAAGAATGCAGGTATTGGAATGAATCGTTTACTGAAATTTTAATGATTTGATATTTTTTTAATAATTAGTCTTGCTGGAAGTAAGGCAGCTCAGAAAAAGCCCCACCCTTGGAGACTGAGTATTATTTGTACTGTTACCCACATAATTGATCATACTCCAGTGACCTGAGTGGGCTCTAAAAGGCATTTGGGGATTCTGTCTGTTTGGCTTTGGTGTAGCAATTTCATGTAAAATAACTATTCTTCAAGTAGTTCCTGTTACTGGTGGCTGATAGCCTTTGTCTTGTGTGAGGTGAAAACTGACCCAAATATTCGTCAAAAGAAGCAATTCTAGCCGACAGTTGGAGGCACCTTTTCCAAGAAAAAAAAACATTTTCGTGGTATAAGCAATTGAAAATCATAAATTTGCAAAGAAATTAAAAAAAAAAAAAATTGGATAAGACGTGTAATTATTATGAATTATTATTATCAAAGTGGAAACTCCGTGGGTTACTCAAACTGCCATACAGCTTGGTCGTAGAATCCAAATCTAATGAACTAAAGAATCAACCAATTGCAATTAAGTATGGGAACAATTTAACTGCACTTAGGGAGGACACTTTTAGTAGAAGCCTACTTGTTAAAAATGGACATAGAGACGATTTTGGGTGTTTTTTACTTTGTGGTACAAAGTTGTCTAGAAGATTGGAAGTTGTTCAAGTACAAAGTTGAAATTGAAAGAGACAACAATTTCACTAATCATTCAACATTAACCCCTAAAGGACCAAATTGTGTTTTGGGGGCAACATAGCAATTTTGGACAGCTCACTACAAATGGAATTTTTTTTTTTTTTGATAGAATTTTCACACAACATGTGCCCAAGAAGTAGCTTTAAGGCACAACAATTTTCAAGAAACTTTTGACTACATAGTTAAAAAAAATTTGTATAATATGTAATTTTTGTTGCTCCCCAAGTAGCTAAAAAAATGACTTTTAAAAAAAATATATTTGAACTTTGTTTTCTAGATTTGTATGTATGTAGAAAGATTTGAATTATTCCATTTTGATTGACAAGATGAAAGTTACGAGGAGATTTAGATTGCGGGAAATTATAGAAACTCTATTCTAAAATAAACTTTGAAGTTCTTAATTTAACTCAATTGTCAATATTTTTGAAAGAAATTAAAATCATTGGATAAAGCTTGTTTATTACAACATTACAACCATTAGTATTGATATTTCTTAATTCCATAACTAAATTCTTAACAATTTAGTAATTTGAATCATATTCTACTTCTTTCTACTTACTCTTTTTTTTTAAATATGAATATGAAATTTTTTTTTGTTGAAATCTTTTATATGTATTCGCAACTTGATTCTTCAACATATTATAGAGAATAACAAGTTGCAAGATCTACACTTTTTTATGTAAAAAGTTTGAAAGATGAAACCTTACCATTTGGAAAGAATTTAAAACACTTCATTTTGAAATTGAAGTGTCATGATCTTGCAATTGGTAAGGTTTTTTTATTCTAAAAGTTTAGGAGTGTGTATTCTAATAAATTAACTAAAGGATCCTATGATTGAATTTGGTAATAAATAAATATAGATGAAGATTTGAGCCTTGCTTTGGATTTGAGTACTCTAAAACAATTTTGGACCCAAAGACACCAATTTCATATAGGACTTAAGTTGGACCTCCTTCTAGCTTTGTTAAATACAAAATGCTTGTCCAAGCATGGGTTACAACAAAATAGATGTAGCGATCTTGAACTTGGCAAGAAATGGAAAGTAATGTGGAAAGTAAGGTACGTGCATTCAAAATTGTCACTAACAACAATTCATCATAGTCAAAAATATATTATATTTATTGAATCTTATTGGCAAATGAAATAGGATTCTAATGCTCTTTTGCATACATTATTTGAACACTACATGAATAAGTTCAGAATTTTTAAAGTATTGTCTATTAGTATATTAGTAATCAACAATAGGTTCTCGTAAGCTCTCGTGTGTAGATTACTATATTGTGTACATATTGCATAATCAATATCTTGTTTTAGTGTCATTTTTTGGATCTAATGTATGTATTACTTTTGGGGCAATGATTATTACATGTGTTGCATATTTTACAAGAAAAGATACAACTATATTGTTTTTATTCAAAAAAATGTACTAAAATTGTGATTCCAAATACAAAACAAAGATTGATAGATGCAATTATTAGAGAGGAAGAGAATGATACCAAAATATTGGATTGTAGTTGAGTATTGGTATCATCAAGATTCTCCAAAAATCAAGGCCATTGTATTGGGTTTGACATTAGAAGGTTAAATCACTCCAACTTCATAGATCTAAATTTGTTGTATTTCAATGAAAATTTGTAAAAGAAATTCAAATGTTTTATTAACAAAAACACAGATAACTCAAAATTAGTCAATAGCATTTGTCAAAGTATACTTGCACTTTTTATGGTTACAGCCTTAGGGAGGTTGCAAGAAAGACCAAACAATTTTGGTAGCGTTTTGCACAATATTCATGATTTTTTGGGGATTACTTTAAAATTACATATTTTTTTTAAATATAAAAATATATTCAATGTACACATCTTTCATAAAAAGGTACCCTAGGAAGGAAAAACATAGAATCTTTTTTAAGTAGGAGAACTAGAAAAGTGCAAAATCTCAAGAAAATAGGTAATTTGATGTTTTCATTTGTGAAAAATAGGAATTTATTTTAAAGAAAATAAAAATTATCCACTTGGAATAACTTTATGATGAAGAGATTTCACCAAAAGAATGATCTCAAAAGTACGCACACAAGGGAGCCCTATTAGCACACATGTGGAGGACATAAAATAATGTTTTTCTTAGATTCCTTTGGTAGGCACGAGTCCATCTAGTGTAGAAATAACCCACAAAAATTTCAAGTCTATATCATTATTTTTGGATACTCCACACTACTTAAAAATCCTAAATTGCAAAGTGCAACAAATTAGCTAAATTTAATTTAATTTAAAAAAGTGTCTGAATTTTTTGAAAAATAAAAAATCTCAACACTTCTAAGTTATCCATCGTCAATAAAAGTTTCAAGTACATTGGCTTCATTTTCCAAAAGTTATGGCCAATGACAACTCCGTCATTCCAATTGAAACGCAAAATAGGACTGGTCTTTCTTGCAATCACTCCTTAGAAGTGATGCTAGAGCCTTAGGGGTGATGTTAGAGCCTTAGGGTGGAATTCTATGCATACTAAATTGGACAAATTTTGCAAAAAAAGAGAGCAAAACTTTTAGGAATTGTGCATGGACCAACAAGTACAATAGTTGTAAAAAGAGAATCAAAATTGTTAATTGACCAAAAATTTAGAAGAAGCTTGTGAAAAGCGGAGAGGTATGTTTTTCATTTTTGGAAAACCATTTTTTAAATTGAACTTAAATTCTTCGGTTGCTATAGTTTGACTACAAGGCAAAGCTACTCAAATGCAATTTTTCCCTACTCACATAGAAATGAAAGCATTACTAAACTTAACAAAACCAATTCCTACTCTAGATTATTTGAAAAACTCATTCTTGATTCCAACACAACATGGAAGTCCACCTTTAGGAGTGATGCTAGGCCGCATTAAGGACAAGGTAACAACACCTAAATTTGTTTGAATAAATAATTGCGCATTAATCTTTTTATTAAATTACCTAATTTTCTTTGTTGGATTTTGTTGGAAGTTAATAGAATATTCTTAATTGTCTTAGAATCCATTTTTTGAAAACCCTATAAATAATCTATGAGTTTATCAAAGTATTGAAAAATGATTGTATATAAATTTGTTTCCAAGCTGTCATTAAAATAAAGGCAATACATTACATTTGAGGCAATAATCTATAGGCTTCAATTTAAAAAATAGGTTCAATTACTTTTAACTTCCAAGATGCTTTGTGTCTATAGGGTGGGATACAAACAATTAATTTCAAGAGTTTTTTTTATTGGACTTACATGAAATGAATGAAATTCATCCAAGAATATTGAAAAAGCAAATTTTGTTGTTTCTTCCATGATGTGGCTATTATAGTCACTTGACGCTTCATGATTTTTTGAAGAAGGTCCTCCATCAATTCATGTAAGGATCAATGGTGTTAGTGTACATGTAAGTCTAGAAATGGGAGCCTATGAACATATGAGCCTTGAGCCTAGGTGTAGATATCCTACAACCACTGAAGGTGCCTATAACATACATACCTATAAAATAGGTATCCTACAATCATAGAAGGTGTTTGTAATGTAGGTGCTTAGGTTCACATTTTAACAATCCTAATGTAAAGATAGGCCCAATCAACTTAAAACTTACAAAAATGAAGATCATGTATCTAAATTCTTCTTAGGCCCTGTTTTATTTGCTTACAAAGCTCGAAATCTCCTTGCGACTCTTTAGGGTGAATTAGGGATGAATGTTAGATAGCAAATGTTAGCTACTCGGGGAGTTCACTTAGAATGTTCATTAGAAACCACGTGCGAATAAAACTTTGGACCCCCTATTTACTTTTTGATTTTTAAATAAAACAAAATAAAAAAATCATGAATAAATTTTCCTACTTTAAAAGTTTATGTTTTGAATTACTGGTATTTTTATTTGTTAATAATAATTAGTTACAAATTTTTGAAGTAAAAAGATACACTATAGAACTAAAAAATAACTTTCACACCCCTACATTATATAAGAAAAAATTGTCTAAAAAATGAACAAAAAATTCCTAAAAATAACTCTCTATTGAAAGCTCATTTTGAGTTGAATATTGATTCAATGGTCATCTAAATGTGTTTTCTATAATTATTTGAGTTGAAAACATGCTATTTCAGTTCATTTTCAACCTCTTTTAGAAATCATTTCATATTTTATTTTGAGTTGAAAATTTTGGCAATAGAAACCTATAGTTATTATTAAACAATGCTCAAAATTTTAGGTTGAAATTATAGTTTATTAAAAATCACTTGTTTGCATGTGGTTTGTTGTAGTAGAACTAAATGCATCCCCCAAAGTTAGCTAGCAAAAGTGCACTTTTTTCAAAAATGCACCTCAATTCCTTTCGTACCTTCCTAAGCTCCTTGCTATGCTACACTACCCCTCAATTGTCCCCACCCCACCCTCCTTGAACATATGCCAGCATCAGTTTGACTCCTCAAATCATTGTGATTACCACCCCTTCCCAAACCCCTAAATAATGCACCCCATCCGTTCCCTGCCTTCCAGTTGGGTCCACCCCCCGTTCCCCTGAACCCCCTTGATTGGGACTTGAGTTCCTGCCCCAAACGATTATTAACTCTGCTGCCAACTGGCAGCCCCCCTTCATTATTCCCCTTTCAGCCCAGCCCCGATTGAGTGAGGGGGGGACCCTAGTGCGCTCGTTTGCAGCTCTTCCACTTGAACGCCAGCAAGCACTCCAGCAGGCCCAGAATTCTGCTCAAATTCCATTATTGGGGGAAAGCAAGTGCCCAGGCCCAGAATTCTGCTCCGTTTCCATTATTGGGGGGGGGCCCGCCAGCAAACCCAGGCCCGACCCGACCCGTCCCCGTCCCCGTCCCCGTCCCGACCCAGCCCAGCCCGGCTTTCCCAACCCGGGCAATTCTCCTAAATTGCTGGAGCAGTTCCACTGACAGACAGCAGAAATTAATATTCTTTCGGGGGATGGACGCCCTCCGTTGCGTTCAGTTGAGGTAGAAGCAGCCAAGCTTATTATATAGAATATCGAGTTCAGTTATTATTACCGGACTGCACGAGACGGGCTGCAGCTTTCCGAAGGAGTAATTTGGGAGCCCAGCTGGATTCGTGAGGCAGGGAGAGTGAACTCACGGCTGGGGTTGCTCTGGGCACTGTGGCTTGCTTTTGCTATATTGTAGAAATTAAAGGAGGAGTGAATTGAAGCCGGCAATGATGGCTACTACCTGCTTTTTCTGGAGAGGGGTCGGGCCCCCCATGTCGGTCAGGATTCGGAGCTCCTGAGGTAAGGGAACAGGTATACCGGTCAGTGGGGGTGGGCGGGGGGTGGATGGAGTGGCCGGTAAGAGTGCTCCCGGAGACGGCGTGGAAATGTACCGGTGGTGGTGGGGTTGCTTGGCACAACCCCTGGTATATCTCGATTAGGCCCCTGTAGGTGTAGGACGCTTATGCCCTTGAACGCTTATTACAGTTTGTTTTTTTTAATTATAAAAAACAGGACTCTCGAATGTCCACATTGGAGTTAGAATGTGACATGGAAGTTGTCCGGTCATGGGTACATATGTTTTGGGGAACGTGATATTAGAGAGGGTGATGATAAGAAGATTGTTTATTTAGCTTGACTGTTATGAGGGTTTGTTTTGATGATTTCCAGCAATGAAGGGTTAACTGAAACGGTGAAACTATGACAAACATAACAAGTCGCGAAATCAGTGAATAAGGTAGTATGCTCTAAAAGCGATCATGACACAGAGGTACATTTTGCTTTCTTCAATGTTCGAACTGTGTACATTTCAGAAGGTGGTCGCTTTTAGAAACCACTATGTTTGAACTTCAAAAATTCATACTAATGCTGCAAAGATCTGAAAAATATGAAACGACTTGGGTTAGATGCCAGTTCCATTTTTCTTCCTATATAAATTTACTGAAAATTATTTCAATAAGTTTAACTTCCCTGAAAAGGCGATCTGCTCTTAAGTGGTCGCTTTAAGAGCATACTACCTTATAAGAAGTTTGCGTGGTTACATTTCCCCGTTACTCCAGTGATCCGTGGAATCCCACGGCACACTCGAAATTGTAGTTCGCCTTGGGAATCTTTCCCAGAAGTGACTTGGAAAGTTTTCTTGCAGTGCTGTATGTACTTGTGAGGATGGCAGGTTTTCACAGCGGGCCCTCTACATGTTGTCCCTCTATTAAATTCTTCCTCCGTGATATACTGTTCGTCGACACTGCAGCAGTTGTATTCATCCCTGCCAGAAACACTTAACAGTCAGACAGTCAGGAGCAACAATGGAGACTCAATGGATTTGCTAGCTTGCTTAGCTTGCCGAGTCTGCCACCATGGAGTACTCGTTGATGTTGGAACGGGTATGGGGTGGGACCTCCCTCTGCCACAGAAAGAATCCCTTCATGAGCGTCCCCAGACCAAGAACATGAGAGGAGCAGGCGATTGTAAGAGCGTCCACTGGAGCTCATTATCAGAACGGGCCCACGCAGCTCCTGGTCCCAGCCAGAAGAACATACTACTGGTTCTTCTCTACCATCAAGCCAGTTTCTGTTACCCATGGGCACGTTACCAGAACGACATTGGGTTCAAACTACCACGGGTCGTCATATTCCATATAATCCCCTGTTCATGTGAACAGTCAAGCGCGTGCACACAAAATCAAACCAGCCGACGTTCGTCCGGGCAAGGCCTCCAATCAACGTTGAATTCACAAGATATGGTAACATCATACAAATGTCCACCTTCCTTGCAACAGCGGAATGCAAGGAGGGAAAAAGGGGCCAATAAATTACATCCAGCATACTTCTTCTCATTGTTAAGTGTGTTAGACCCAAAATCACGAAATTCAATTGAATTGCTGCTGCTACTACAGGGCATTGACAGAGAAGTGCCTCCTGTCCCAATCATCATCTACAAACCGTTGCCAATTTCACAACGAGCTAATAACACTCTTGCCGATCCGTAACACTAATAGCAAAATCAGGGGCACTAGTAGGGGGAGGGGGGGGGAGGGGGGGGGAGGGGGGGGGGGGGAGGAGGGGGAGTTCAATTGATCGACTCTGGATCTTCTAAGGCTCAATTTTCTGTGTCTGATACTATTTCCCATGTACATGTCTCTTCATAACGTCCCCAAAAGAATATATATGCATTCACCCAGCTAAATCTTTTTTTCGTGGATTTCTTCCTAGGGCTTTACAATCCCCTAATGCTGTCCCTCATACTATTGTCATCGATGTCGAATTCCAACCTGGATCCAAGAACGGCTGTCGTACTCGTCAAGCACTTTGAAAACTCCATGTTGTTTTCGTACTTTGGCAGGTCCAGCTTGATTGGCCGAGGCAATTCTAACGGCTTCGAAAAACATTTCTGCATCTCCAAGGGTTTGGATCCATAGCTCTGATACTCGGATTTAACGTGCTCGAAAGTGGAGCTTTTCACTCCCTGCTCCTTGTGATTGTTCGACTTCTCACGCAGAGGGGTTGCACCGTGAAGTGATTGCTGGTGCAACTGATGCCCTGGTTGAGGCCCTCTCAGTTCACGCTCTCGTCTCATTTCCAGGACTTTCTTGTGTGAGTGAGAATGCTTCGAGGCAACGTAAGTCGGAGACCCAGCGGGTCTGTACTCGGGAAGCAACCTTCCTGATTTGTAACGCACCCCACACGCATTACACAATGTCTTCGGTCCCATCGGACCTGTCCTCCATTGAGGTGTGCGCTGGGTTTGACAATGCATGCACCGCCACGGCTGAGCGTTGTCCTGATTCTTTTTCCTCCCCTTGCTGTGACTGTGGCTATTGCTATTGCTGTTGATAATCATACTGCTCTGGTTCTGATTTTGACTGCTGTTTGTGAGCTTGTACCGCTTCGAGCTTTGTGAGTCCTCGTCCTCTTGCTCCACAGCATCCACCGTACTCTCGCGGGAGGCATCTTCCGACTCGATGGGCGAATAGGACATGGCGTACGAGTCGGCCCCCATCGACTCGAAACTGTTCATAGATGAGCTCGTGGGAAGAATTGTAGAATTCCAAATCCGAACACCTGTCCGCGTCCTCTTGCTTCGCGCTCTCCCTGGTACCGATACATCTCTGTAATCTTGCGCAGTGAGTTCCGATGATGTCGCACTATTCTCCAAAACTGAGACTGGGCTTGATTCTTGGTAAGGATCGCTGAGTTTCGTGCAAGGCGTCCGCTCGTTGTTACGTTTGGTGGACGGAAAACCACCGTATGCTGAAAAAACCTCCGGAGTGTCCACCATTGTAAATGAGTCTTCCACGAACGACGAGAGCCACTCGAGGTCGGCCAGATCATCACACTGCACAAAATCGAGCAAAGTAAGATGAGATTCAGCATTGCAGAAGACAAAATAAAATCGAAAAGCAAATCTTAAGACTAATTGTAAGAATTCAAGGAGTATCCCTGTTTAAGTATTTCTCACAGAAAACTTCTCCACAGAACTAATTATTCAAGAAAAGCTCCACGGTTCGATTGACGATGTACTTCAACAAAATCTACCAAACGAAACGAGAACTTCTCTCAATTGAAGCAATATTTCGAACTCGTTTAAACAACATTGCAAACAGGTGAAAATGGGAATTCAACTAATTCGAAAGCTCGTAACAATGTCAAGTACAACAATCATTGACAAGTGAAAGTAAAGTGAGCTGCGAGCGAACAGGAACTTCTACTCTCCCATTTGGTTCTGAAGTTAGAAAATCCTGCGGGTTTAAAAGAAAATCGGTTCTGGACAATGCAAACTGAAACGAAACTCTAGACAATGCCACCACAAGGCAGTTGGCGAAGCACGCCATCAAAGTAAAATGTAGCATTAAAGAAACAGAGTCCAAGACGTTGAAATATCACCAGAATTATGCCAGCAAACGTTCACACACTGCGTAATCAGCCATGTCGGGCAAGCGAGACACGAACTCGACTTTAAATTCAGAATTAGGCGGATTCTTGTTTCACAATGACCAGCATGCGCAAGAACACCGAAATTGAGACTTACTGGCACGCAGAGGTCTGTCTTCACTTCAATGTCATCCAGAGCTGCAGGCTCTACTAGCTCGCTTTTAACTTCCATTGAAGACGAAATACTAGCCTCTCCGCCATTCACAGAGCTCTCCACCGTCACGCCAGAAAGTTGCAACTCCCCGCCGACTATCGGACCTCCGATGTCCTCGCAACTGAAGTCCAACAGGTCGTCAATGTGGAAGACCTCCGGCAGTGCAGGCTTCTCAACCTCCGCGAAAGAACCAGCGAGGATATACGGAGCAACCATTTTCGCCTCTCTACCACTTCTGACTCTCTAATGCTCCCTTCCGATAATCACAACCCTCCAAGCTTCACAATATACTCCAGTGAGCCTACTAGCACCTGACAGTCTCAAAGAACATTACTTGGAGTTTTTTCAAGACGCCTCTCTCTTCCAATTTCGTAGCTCTTCTCCACTTTTAATATGTTCACAGATCGTTCAACTACACAGCATTCTCTCGTTTTCTCTCTCTCGATTATCTTCACAATTCTAAGCACAGCCACCTCAATTCACCTTCACCAAGAATGACTTCAAAACAAAGCCGACTCCAAAAAGAACTCTCCCTCTCACTTACAATCTCCGTCTTTCGCTTTTCTTTTTTCCTTTCAGTACAATAAATTAGAAGCGAGAACACAATTTCTCAAGCTCGGGTGCAAAATGTGCAATGAGTGAACCTCTCTCTCTCACAAACACCGACTCCAAGAAGAACTCTCTAACACTTACAATCTCTGTTTTTTGATGTTTTTGTTTCTTTTTCTTTCAGTAAAATATTTAGAAGCGAGAACACAATTTCGCACGCTCAATGTGAAATTCGTGAAATACTGATGAGCATTTCTGCGAGCTGCGGTTTTGGTTCGACAAATTCGAGCACACGCAGAAACTCACGGCTCTTTTAGTCGTTGGAGTGAGGAAAACAGAGTAGAAGAAGCGACAGTACAACGATGCGAGTGCACTGCAGCAGCTGGCAGGCCAGGCAAAACAAGAAGATGCGGGAGAGAAGGCCAGTACATACTACAACGTGAACCCTCGTCACACGACGACGAATTCTAGTCGTTTCACGCACACACTACGACTCCACCTCCTCTCTTACGCGTTCTTTCTTTCAGAGCGTTACATACAAGCAAGACTGGTCGGTCTCTCTCACTCACTCACTACTACTCTGCCGCCGGGGGGAGCAATTTCCTCACTGCGATCACGGGCATGGCCGGGCAGGAGCTATACCGAGCGAGCGACGGAGGATTTCGGTTCCTGCGAGTTGTTTATTTTTGCGCTGCTGCTACTGCGCTGCTTGCACTCTGCGACGAGCAACGAGACAGAAATGGCAGTCGACACGACTTGGTGGCCCTGGAATTGTGCTGCAAAGCGCGTCGGAGCGCCGAGAGCTCGCACAATTATAGCCCCTCCATGCTTGCGCTTGATTTCAAGCTTGCTCGCTTGCGAAGTTACTACCAACTGGCCAGCAACCAGCCTTCCAAATCCGGCAAAGCTCCGCGCCCTGGCTACACTGACAGCCGAACTAGCCAACCGCGCTCTCACCCCCGGCTAGTGTAGCTTTCAGCTTTTTCTTGTGCCTTTTGCTTTCTTACTCCACTGACTCTACCGTGGAGACGCCTTTCCGCTTCTCTCTCCGCGTGACCCTCGGTCTCACATTGATACCCGGGGTTAACTAATTCGGCGTAAACCCGGATAGGTGAGTAGCGATGCAATGGCAAGATACCCTGAAAGGTGCAGGCGGGTAAGAGTATCACCCCGATGCGTCACTGGGCTGATATGATTGGCTGGCGAGATGGCTTCCCCTGAATTTGGGTTGGTTGGTTCCGGGAAGGGGTTGATTTCTTTTGTTTTATCACTAATAAATTGGGTTGTCCAGTCACAAAAAAGTACTGTAAAATAAAATAAAACAAAAAGTCAACCAAATGTCAAAGAGCTCTATCTTATAGTTATAAAACATTGAACTAAAGTTGAATTCACGTTGAATTGAAGGTCATTGGGCTTTGTTGGTGCTTGGGAGGGCTTTCTTGGCACGTTTCACCACTTTGCAAGAAATTTCTTCACATATGGAAGTAATAATGACTCTTTGAACCATTGGCTCACAAGTTGTTGAAAGTTAGTATATCAGAAGAGGAAAAAATTCCAATTTTTGTCTCAAGAGATGGAGTTTCTAATGAAGGTGTGAAAAACATTTGTTTCTTGAGAGAAGATGTGAATTAATTTTTTTACTATCTTGGCACTTCAATGTGTTTTTTTGTCACTACTTTTGTAATAAACTTTTGGTGGTGAAAAGTTTTCCAAATAATAATTAAAGTCTACTTTTCTAATTTCTATCATCTTTTTAGGATGAAAGTGTTTAAGAACTTTGAACAACCACATGCAAAGAGTGGTGAAGTGCCGGAGAAAAAGGTGCCATTGACTGGTGATCTCATACTTGTTAGTACTAAAAATATTTGAAGGAATCATTGAAAATGTGCCACATCTATGGGATCATAAATAAAAAGTGGAATTAATTTTTTAACTTTGCTCAAGTGGCAAAGTTTCATAGTAAGTGTTGAAAGGTTGTATTGTAAAAAGAATTTGCAATTAATATTTTATTGACCTAACACTTTATTGACTTCTTGCTTTCATGGTTTGTTCAATCATTCAATTATACGTTTATAGAGTTGAAAATTTTCCAAGGAACTTTCATAAACACATAAAAAAAACTATCACTTTGTAAAAAATGATCAAAAACTACAACTTTGTAGGATATTGACCAAAAATGAAAAAAAAAATAATTCATAGATACAATATTATATCATAACTATAATACTATGTAAATGTGCATAAATATTATTATAAACTTTAAAATTGAAAATTGAAGTATTCAAGTGTTTGAAGTTTGAAAGCAAAAGGATTTTGGTCCCTACCAAAGAGGATAATATCTAATTGTAGGATACTATAATGGAATGGTATGAGAATGTGAGGAGTAATTTTCAAAAAAATTGGCCACAAAGATTGCAAGATAATTGCATTCAAAGTAAAAAACATGGTTTAGGATGTAGGGCAAACTAGTTAAATAAGACGTCGATTCCTCTTATCTTAAAATTTCTACAATCCAAATTGTGAATTAATAAAATTTTATCATGAAGAATTTAATCTAGAATCTAAGAACCCCCACCCCGCCCTAGGAAACATGATTTTTATTCTTTAAAAACTTATTAAACAAAAGTAGGTAAAAAAGAGAGAATTTTTTTTGTTAATATGGCTTTAAGATGGAATTAAACACACTAATTCCAATGGTAAGATTTTTCAAACAATCAAACTTAATTTTATGGAAATTTTTGTTTTGAAAAATGTGAAAAATAAACTAAAAAATAAATCTAAGTACCTTATTTTCTCAAAAAGATGCTTGCAAAGCAAGATTCTCCATAATTTTTACATCATTGATCCAAATTAAATGAATCAAAGCTTTCCATGAAGAACAAAACACTATCTATGATAAAATAATTTCTTGAATTTTAATTTCAAGTTTTTTGTAGATTTCCTTTGTTGCTTGGCGTCCCCAAATTTGGGCTAATTGTAGCATAACTTTTGCTCCTATTCATCAAATAAAATATATTGTATTTTTATATCTTAAATAAAAATTTCGAAAATTTTAACTAAAAATTGAGGTCATAGGAGTTGCCAGAAATTCATTTTATGCCCTTCGGAACATAGGAATTTAGTAAGTAAAACATGGATTTCATAGAAACATGTTCAAATCTATAGTTGAACGGGCATTTGGTCCTTTGCGGTTTAATGTGGAACAATGAGTAGCTCCTTAAAACCTTTAATTAATGAACAATCAAAACACTTGTACAAGGCACTTCTATGTAATTATGCCACAGTGATTACAAACGCATTAACATATAAGACCATGTAAGATATCAAATACACAATAGGTTTCGTTTTTATCATTGTTAAGACTTATTAATCATTCCCATTGTGTCACAACCATTCAATTGTAGGACGAAGTGAAAGGATATGGTATCTAAGGTATTCTTTAAAATGACTTCATAATCATCTAAACATGGTTGGTATTTTATTAAACTCTCTTTGTTTTTGTTGTGTCTTGTTCATGAATGAAACTAAGGATTATTAATTATTTTATAATTTTGGAGAAGGACATTGTATAAATAAAGTACAAATCTTTAAGTTTTAATCATACATGCACCTCAAAACAATCTTATGCTCTCATGTTGAGAGGATGTACATTTTAGTTAAGAACTTGAAGGGTGTACTTTTGTATTTGGGTCTACAACAAGTAGGGTTCTTAAACACCTTCAAATCTGTCCAAGGTAATCACTTTAGAACTTGAATGCATATCCATTATATATGTTTAAATTTTTTGAAATAAAATTTAAAACATGTATTAAGGACTTACATTTATGACCAACAATGATTACCTTGAGCACATTGAACCATCTCAAGAACCATATTGTTTTTTACAACTTTGTGCCTTATCTTATAGTTATATATAAAATGGGTTCCCCCCAAATTGCCACTTTTTGCAATTGTGTCTAACTACTATTATTAAACCAATCAACTTTTCATATTTTCTTGTTGGCAAGTCAAAGGAGGTTCCAACACACCAAAGAACATGACATTTGATACTATATGCAAAAGTTATGAAGGGTCAAATTTTTTTTCATAGATGTTCTAGAACCTTTTCTTTCACATAAGTACATATTTCTTGATTTTGGAGATGTACACTAAGTGATGATGCTGATTTTAGGTAGGGTGCAAATTTGGATGTACTCAAATTGTAGATTGTGGTTAAGAGTGTGTATGAAAGAGTCATGAAACCATCTCCATTTGTTGAAGTTTTTTTGTCCAAAAATTTGAATTAAATTAAAATCTTGTATGAAATTTGTAGATTGTGGATGGATTTTCTTTTATGGATATGTATTATATGCTAATTTTATATTTTCTATCCAGCATGTGGATAATTGTTGAAATTTGGAGCACCACTATAACATTTTATAACGCCTATTTTGACACTTCGTAAACTGAAGGGAAAAAAAACAAAAAAACTGAACTCACTAAAGGAGAACTAAATTGACCTCAATTAAAATTATTACTTAACTCAGTCTGCAGCATCTCAGGAGCACGCAGCCGCACTGACAATTTTGCCCTCCGCTTCAATTAAATTAGTTTAGCAACTGCATTATAATTTGGCTCCAATTAGCTAATTCCTTATCATCTGTGCACTGACAACTGACAACTGCAAGTGCACCAAAAAATCTTTTCCGGAAATAAGATTTATTTGATGTAAATAGAACACCTACTGTAAGGTGCTGTTTTAAAAATAAATAGAGATCGCTATGTTCTCAAATATCTAAGATAATTGTTATGATTTTCTTTTCAATTTATTATAGGATGGCTCTGAACTGAATAGGTGGGTTCACATTGTTCAATTGGGCATTTGCAAGTACAGTCAAACTTGGTTAAAAGGCAAGGTATACAACCCCATTTGGGCCCCCAAAGCCCACAGGTAAGTACACCCAAAACCGCCACTTTTTGCTACTGAGCCTAATCACTATAATTAGACTGGTCAAATTTTCATATATTTGTGTTGGAAACTGAAAGGAGGTTCCAACGCACCAGAGAACGTGGCATTTGGATACTGTGTGCAAAAGTTATTAAGGAACAAAGTTTGGTTCTAAAAGCGTTTCTTCCATATAGGTACAGAATTGATTTTGGAGATGTACGCATAGTATAGATGGCAGTTTAAGGTCAGTGGTACATTTGAAGGTACCTACCTTACATGTTGCTTTTTAGTAGCCTTCAGCAATGTACAAACAATGTACATTTGAGGAGGTGGGTGATTGTAAAGCCCTATGCTATTTCAACTTCAAAATTTCATAACTAATTCCACAAAGCTCAAAAAAATATGAAACAACTTGGGTTAGATGTCAATTTTACTTGTCTTTGAAGAGAAAATTATTGAAAATTATTTTAAGAAGCTTCATCTCCCCAAAATTCAATTTCAGCTCTCATGTGAGTGATTTATAAACTTCCTACCTTGTATTGTGGGTAGAATGATTGGCACAATATGATACACTATTATCCAAAAAATTTAAGAATAAATTTTGGTGGTAGACAAGCAATAAGGAAAAAATGATAGAATTGGAAGAAAAATATTTTTTTGACTTTGTGTAATTTTTTTTAAAGTTAAGGGTGTTGCCTTGGGGCATCCCATTTTAGCTTGTAGATGAGCCTATCAAAATAACAAAAAAATAGCTATTGTAGGACTTCTACTAACCCATGTCCAACTTAACACATGTTGAATCAATCCCTAATGACCTCAATACCAACTTCTATTGCCATAATGAACCAATTTGCATTGGTTTGAAACTGACTGAGAGTTAAATTGATGACAATGTGTAATTATGGGCATAGATTCTGTCCATTCTAGAAAGATATTATCCTCATTTTGTGCAATCAACTCCCTAAAGTAAGCAATTAATTCCTTCATTTGTATTATTTTATTCCAATGTTTTCCAATGAACTTGGGATGGAGTTTTTTCTTGATGTTGGGAATGGGAGTTTGGACTAGAATAGGATAAATTACCTTAATGCGTTGGGAATAAAAACAATGTAATTAGTACATATGAGTCCACAAATAACTTCATATACATGTAGAAGGTATGTTCACACCACTCAAAAAGAGGTGACCAACATCCAAGCTAGGTCCTCATAAACCAACTACAATCAAGGTATTTTATATAATTGATTAGGTATAATAAAATTTAGCAAAAATATTAAATCAAAGTAGGTTGATGAGACCAAAATTGACAATGAAGACTTGCAATATCCTTCTCAATCACATCAAGTTTACTATCCAAAGCACTAATATCACTACGCTATTGCTCTAAGTACTACTTGATATTTGCTAGGGCCGCAAAAAAATTATATGCAACAAGATCAAAGGTTGTTCAACTTCTAGTAAAATTTCATTATTTCTTTCTTCTAATTCCTTAGATGCAGAATTCCATATGTCATCTTCAAGACCAACTTCAAGAGTAACATTGACAACCATTTTTAATCAAAAAGTGGAAATTAACCATTATCCATCTATAAGTTACACTTGAGGGAGTACAAAAAGATGACCAATAAGTACATAACTATGTCCTTTGTATTATTTTTGCAAGAATTAAAAGCAAGATAACTATTAGTGAGTTTTATCCTACATCTTGATAACCATTAACCAAGTTGAATTGTAATACCATTAGACGAGGACTAACCTTCTAGATGGTTACCTAACCATTTGCCTTCTTTTGTTATGTACATGATAAAAACTTAGTGGACTGTTTTTTTATCTTAATTTTTTTATAAATTTCTAAGAATATTTGAAAGGAAAGGATAGTAGTTACTTATTAGTGTTTCTAGACATTTACTTAAAGGGTGAATGCAAGAAAGACCGTCCACTTTGCGTAGCGTTTTCCACAGTACTCATGTTTTTTTGGGAGTACTGTATAATTAGAAAAACAATTTTAAAAAAATCTGAAAAATATGTTCAATGTATACACCTTTAAGAAGAAGTTACCCTAGGAAGGAAAAGCATAGAAAAATTCTCTAAGTAGGAGAACTGAAAAAGTGCAAAATCTCATGAAAATAGGTACTTTCACATTTTAATTTGTAAAAAATAGGAAAAACAATTTTTAAGGAAACTAAAAATTGGCCATTTGGGAGGACTTTATAGGAAAGACATTTCACCAAAAAAATGATCTTGAAACAATTTTGAATGTTCAGAACTGCGCTCGCAAGGGAGCCTTGTTTGCACGTATGTGGAGGGCATAAAATAAAATATTTTTAAATTTCCTTTGGTAGATACATGACTTCCTACTATGGGAATAGACCATAGAAATTTCAGATCTAGATCATTAAGTTTGGATTCTCTCCAGTACTAAAAACCCCTAAACTGCAAAGTGTGACAAATTAGCTAAATTTAAATTTAAATATAAAATGATTTTTAAATATTTTTGAAAAATAAGGGATCTAAACAAGATCAGGTTAGCCATCTCCAAAAAAAAATTCAAGTTAATTGGATTCATTCTTCAAAAGTTATAGCCGATAACAAGTCCGACACGTCAAGTGTGACAAAAAATAGTACTAGTCTTTCTTGCATTCACCCTAAATCAATCTTCAAAAAAGTAGGAATCTAAGTGATGAGATTCCATCAATATCTTCAAAGGTGAGTGGACTTCATTAGAATTGGGTAATGAACAAGTTGTTTATGGACCAAAAAGGAGGTCTGGAGAATGAAAAGGGGATCAAGAATGGTGTGCGTGATGGTGTGTTTTACTCTATGAGAAGAGAGTGAATGAAAAGTTTGTTGCCAATATTTATACTAGCTATGTCATGAAGGCTTATATAACATGTGCTAGTGCAAGTAATATTAATACTACTTTCCATCCCACTTTGTTTGCTAAAGTATTTTTCAAGTATTATTTTGTAAATTTTCTACACATTCTAAAGGTACATATGCAAAAAATGAATTTTGTCATCATTATATCTCTTTACACTAAAAATTGCAATTTGAGAATATTTTAGGTGAAATATAGTCATGAACCTCTATGTATTAAAATTTACATCAATCTTTCTATTCAATGGATGAAATACATCCAAGTCAGATGGAAAAAACTCAAATACATAGTAATTTGGAGTGATGAAGGACGTTTATCAAAGCCCTGGGATTAGTGTATTTTTAGAGTTACAAAAGTACCACATAGTCAAATGTCGAGAACTTCTTCATACATTTTCTAAGCAAACATCAATTGCCAAAGCTACAGCCTATCATTTTGCGAGTCATTTTATCATAGTTTTATGGGAATGTGAAATTTGAAAAAGAATGTGGTGAAAATTAGCTTGAAATATTAGATGCAGGTTGTGAATTAAACCCTAAAGCCCTAAACTGCAATTTTGGGCGACATAGCGATTTTGGGCAGCTCACTACAAATCGAGTTTGTTTTGTTTTTTCTTTGGAATTTTCACAAAACATGTGCCCAAGGAGTAGCTTTAAGACCCAATTTTTTTCATAACTTTTCAATACATAATAAATAAGTTATTGTATAATATATACTCTCTCTATCCCGCTAAAAACCTCCAAAAACCTTCTCCATGAGGGATTAACTACATTTTTTTACTTTGTGCCAGTGATACATACATCCAATAATTAGTAATCCATTCCCTAGATCTATGCAAAATCTCTAGCTTAGGCACCGTTGTTTAGACACCCAAAATCCATGCAGAAAGTATCATATTTGAGCATCGTTTGTGAATGCTGCCAACTTGTCATTCCTGATGATATAAAGGTTGGTGGCAACAACAGGATTGTAGAAATATATGCTCCCAATCTAAATACCGCAACTAGGAAACATGTCCCCCTTCATGAAAAAATTTGCATAGCACCTAAGTAGTCAATGAATCTATCGTCAACACAACTATTTGGGGAAGCTACAAGTACAGGATGCCTCATATGGGCAAAGGCAAAGCTTGCTAGGAGAAAAATGCTCCTTGATTGCTTGCCACTAACTCCCACAAGGTCATTCAATATAGACAACGCTTATTCAACAATTGACCCATGGAGTTTTGAGGTGAAAAAATATTTTTATGGGAAAGGTTCAGCAAATCGGGTGGCTCAAAAAAACCAATCAAATTGCAAATATCATTGAGTATAAGATCATGATATTTAAACTTTATATTATTATTATTTATATGTCTTTATATAAGCATAGGCCAATTTTCCAAACAAATATATAATAAACGTGTGATTGTGTCTTACAACTTGTGCAAGTTGATATGTTTTATAATTTTCTTAAAAATCTATAGAAAATTTCAACAAATGAAAACTAAATAAACATGTCATTTTGAAGATACTTGAAGCCCTCCAATTTGTGCTTAATACACCATAATTTTATAAATTTACAATTTTTTCTCCCAAAATACATTAAAAGAAAAAAATATTTTCACAAACATAAATATTATCACATCATACACACAATATGGAAATTGATAATATAATAATCATTTGAAATCCTAAAAATACATTCATAAGTTATAAGTTAGTCCATGCATTACATGAGATTTGGGAGGTTTAAAGGGCAGTTTCAAGCCCGTTCTCGGTGTTGTTCCCCGGCAGTTAAAGAAGGTCTCTATCATAATTTTCTTTTGAAAAAAAAAAAATCTTAAAATGAAAAAAACTTAATTTTTTGAATATATATGTATAATGTGGTAGTCGCTTTGCCACGTCAGGCAGCTGCTGCGACACGATTCCAGGGGCTAGGAACCCTAGGGAACTCGCAGCCCTTTCCAGGGGCTGAAACTCATATAATGAATTGTGATTGCTTAAGAGTAAAATTTTTGAATGTCATATAGGTAAATTTGGTTGATTTCATCCAATGTGTTTTGCATCTATACCTATCCTAATCCAATAATTTCTCATTCTTCTAAGTATTGTTGAACTCTGCACACATGCAATTAAGCATTTAGTAGAGTATTTATCTTAAAAGATCTATTAAAACCTCAGGTGAAGGTTGTTGTCTTATTTTTGAATTTTGTAATTATGTACTTGCAATCATTTTCACTAAATTTTTTGCCAAAATGAACATACCATTGTAAAAACAAAATTTAGATGACAAATAAATTTTTGTATACTCTACATGAATTAAAATATGGTCTAACATGGCATCAAATTTTTCTTTGATTTATTGTCAATTTTATTTTACTTGCTTTTGCTAATTACTTCTTTGTTGTTGACCTAAATTATTGAAATTTTAGTACTTGATAATTAAAAAAATATTGATATTAAAAAATAAATTATGCCTCTTAGATCATAGTATCATAGGGAACTTCCAATCTTTTTAAAAGGCGAGTCACCTTAGCACAAATGGCATTTTAGAGTAAATAGCTTCTTAGAAAGTGGTAGCTTTTCCTTGTTTTACTTAACCCCTACTGTAAGTCTGTAACCAAGAGACCCTCAAAAACTTAACTGTGTTATAAAAAATAAATAAAATACAATAAAATTATATATATATATATATATATATATACTTCCATCAAAGGATAACATACGATATATTATAAATAAACAAATAAGGCTATTAAATTTTGAAAAGAAATTGTAAGTATTGTGAAGGTAATTTCAAACATTTGCATTTATCATTTATCAAAAATATAAATTACATTTTCAGCATAACTTTCTGAATAAAATTTCATCTTTCATTCATTAGCAAAATGTGCCCGAAGATTTGATTATAAAAACATCATAATTTTATTCTAATGGCATACTTTGAAAAGTTCAACATTACTATACATTTTGTATTCAATTCTTCATTGAATGGTTGTTGTATGTCTTTAGGCAACATATTAAAAAGAAAACTTTTTTAATGTGTAAAAAAATGGATTGCATTTAAATAGATGTATAACATGATGAAAGTGCTATTACAAAACTCTTTTACTCAAAGAAATTTACACAAAATGCACAAGATTATCAAAGTGTTCAATTTTTCTACTAGGAAAACGGAATGATGTTTTTATGATAAAATCTTTGTTCCTTTTGTGCTAATCAATGCAAGATTTAATTTAAACCCTTAAATACTTGGCAACTTTTCTTGGCATAATAGATATTTTGGGCAGGTATGTGTGACTAGAGATTTCTATACTTTAGGTTGAAATTTTAATAGACGGAGGGAGGGGGGGAGAGGATTATCTTTCAACTAATATGTTACTATTTTTCATAAATGGGCAGTCCGGGCAGATTTTTTTAAATCACTTTTTTCAAAAGCAAAAATTTGAAAGTGATTTTCTAGAGTTATATATACGTGGAAAGCTTTGAATCATTCCATTTTGATCAGTGAGTCAAAAGTTATGAGGAGTTTTAGTTAGCGGGCAATTATAGATTCTTTACTCTAAAATAAACTCTAAAGTCCTTTATTTATCTCAATTTTCAATATTTTTTGAAAAAAACAAAATTATAGGATGTAGATTGTTCATTACAACGTTACAACCATTTGGATTGGCATTTTTCAAGTCCATAACTAAATTCTTAACAATTTTGTATTTTGAATCATTATCTACTTCTTTCTACTTACTATTTTTTTCCTATATGTTGTACAATTCCAAACGATCTGAAAATTTTCAAGCATGTAGCCAACTTGTCTAGAAAAAGAATCCAAATAAGAACGACCAATTTGGACATTTTTTCCTAGAAAATTGAGCTTGTGAAATGCATTTGCCCTATTTTTGAAGGGCTAGAAAAATGATTTCAGTGAATTTGAATGCTTATATTTTGCAATCCACGCGGTGGAAATTTTTGAAATTTTTACCACATGTTCTTAAGTCAGCATAATACAAGATCCTATAGATATATGTGTCAAAAAAAGGTTTGTTTTTTCAAAAATTTGGTACTTGTACTAAAAATGGCATTTTTAGAGCAGTACTGGGGAAAATATAGTCATAGTCCTTGAGGAGTTAAGTCAATTTGTTTGAATCATAAGAATTTTTTTTTGGTGATACTTCAAAGTAACGAGCTTTGAGATTGATTTTAAGTATATTTTTAAAAATTTAATTGTAGAGTTTGTTTCTATGCTTGATGCATAAAAAAAATCTCTTGATAATGGAAACCTGAATAGACACATCTTATTGCACTTCTAAGTTTTGTTCAAGATCCCTTAGGTCATGAGGGGGTAAAAATGTTTGACAATTTCAATTTCAATTTAGAACTGACCTACTCAAAGTGAATCCATTTTATCATGTATAATGAAACTAAATCATGATAAATACATGTTTTTAGCCCAAAATGTTGCAAGACATACGCAAAGGCTATAAAACATTTGTAGAAGTTATTAAAAGTTAATAAATAACTTTGTTGAATTTGAAGATAAACATTATTTTGTTGCATTTAAATCTAAAACTTGCACAAATGTGGGATGAAAAAGCCATTTTAGACTGTGTTAACCCCTTAAGGCCCAATGGGTTTTTTTTGCCAAAAAACACTCAAAAATGCCATTTCTATTGCAAAGAGTAAAAAAATTTGAATTTTTTTTTTTTGCACATCTATCCGTAGGATCTTACACCTAAATAGTATAAGAATGTGTGGAATTTTTTTTAGAATTTTTGACCGCACAGCTTGAAAGATATCTGCATTTAAAGTGAAAAAAATAAGTTTTTCAGCACATTGAGGGACTAGATTTTTTTGACTTAAAACATTTTTAACTTCAAATTTTTGCACTACAGCATTTTGAGCTTTAAATATTTATAGTAGAGAATTGAGTTGAGAGTCTAGGAAAAAAAATTCAAAAAAACTTAATTGTCATTTAAAAAAAAATTGTTAAGTAGAAGTAGGTACAAGATAGAAGGAAAATCTAAAATTTTCATATATTTTAGATGGAATTAAAATTCACTAATTCCAATGGTGATATTGTTCTAATAAGTAAACTAAACCATGCAAAAAAAAAATTGAAAATTTGAAAAATTGCATTCAAAAATGAATCCTAGAAGTTATTTTTTTCAAGAAGATGCTCTAACTGCCCAAAAAACAAGAATGTCAATGACTTTCTCATAACAAATCCAAATGAAATGAATCAAAGCTTTCCAGATAGAAAAATATATATATTCTATGAGAAAAAAAAATATTAAATTTTTTTTTTTTGCAAAAATTCGAATTTTTGCAATTTTTTTTTTGTCGCCCAGGCTGCCTCCCGTCCCCTATTTTGAGCTTATTTGTCATAACTGTTGTTCCTGGGCACCGATTGTGGAAAAAATTATATTCCCACAAAGCTTATTGATTTTTCTATCTTCAAAAAATGTTTCAAAAAATCACAACAAAAATTCAGCCGTAGGTACCTGCCCAAAATCCCATTTGTCCTCCAAAGGGATAACGGTCTTTTAGGGGTTAAATCACGGTTAAAACTAATACAAGTGCATTTAAAATAACACAAATTTAACACGAAACAATGGTTTACAATATTTTTTGAGCATGTCTTTATACAAGTGTAATGTTTTTTTGTTCCTCAATTTGACATCTCTAAATTGTGTTCCTTGGATGGTGGTGATATTATATTTAGTCTAATTTAATATGCAAATTCCAATGAGTTAGCCTCTCATTGCTCATTGTACAACAAATTATGTTTTTGAAAAGAGTATTCATTAGAAAGTAACCATATGTACTAAAATCTTGAAAGCAAAAATATAAATATCAATCAAGATTTCCAATGAAGAGGGAAAACAAACTAAAGAAATTGTGTGAACATATGTCAATTAATAATGTAGTGAAATTTGAAATAGAAAGTAAATGTATTATAGGAAATTTGAGTACAAAGATTTTGACGTGTCACTCCATGTTTAGAATGCATGGTTATAAATCCTCAACTTTAAACTTCAATAGAATATAAATTTTAAAGCAACTTTCAGAAAATGTATGTAGGATAAAAAATGTACATTGTAAATTTTATTTTGTTATATCATTTTGAATGTCAAAATCAAATTATGAGTAGAAAGAGCTCAAATTACTAATATACATTATATAGATATATCATTTAGTTTATAAACTAACCCACTAAAATAAAAAAATAACCAATATGACTAGAATTTAATTCAATGAAGTGGATACAATATTAATAAGCCCAACACATAAATTTGAATGAAAATCATTCTCTTTAATATAAAAAGATTCATTGACCTTTTTTGAACTTTTGAAGGACAATTTTGTTCATGAAGTTCTTATTTGGTTAAAACAATTTGAAGAAAAGTTTCCCTCCATCATAGATAATTAAAAAGTCTTAGAACTCAAATAGATTTTTTTTTTCATCTGCTCTAAAACATGCTACTGTGGCTTGTGAGGTCCTTGGCATAAACAAGGTAATCAAACATGTTATCAACCCTTTAAAAAATCCATTTCTTGTCTTATTAAGAATCATGATTGATTAATTTTGGTCAATTAGCATTTTGGAGAAAAAATAAGTGGAATTTTTTTTTTAAATTAAAAAAACCAAAAACTATGAATATTTGAAGTGAAAAGAGTAGTAGTTATATATCAATGTCCCTATACATATACTAAAATCATTTTTCTAAAAGTAGGAATTCAAGGGATAAGAGTCTATCAATATCTCAAATTAAAAGTGATTGAACTTCGTTAGAATTTCATGAAAAAGAGGTTGGTCTTAGGTGAAAAAGTGAGTTGGGGATTGGATATAGGGTCAAAAATGGAATGTCTTACTTTAATGTTATCAAGACATGGCCATTGAAGGCATCCTCAATAGTTGAGTATAATTGTCCCACCAAATACAATTTTAACTTTTAATTGTTTTGTAATTAGAACTTGAAATTTCTATCATTGGAAGAGCATTCCAAATCACTTTGATTAGGTACAAGATTTTTAATTTCACACATTAGACAAAGAAACCAAAACACTTGAAAATATAGCTAAAAGGCAAAGTTTCTAACGATCTTGGCAAATCACGGTAAGTTACCGATGCACATTTCACAGCAATTTGCCCAATTTGGAGTGAAATGTGCAATGATAACCATAATATGCTAAGACCACTAAAATATTTGTTTTTTAGTTAGCTTTGAAATTTTATTTGTCCAATATATGTAAATTTTGAATTCTCTTGCACCTATCCCAAGTGCATTTGAATGCACCTCCAATGATAGAAATTTCAAATTCTAATTACAAGTAGTGAAAGGTTGGAATTATATTGTATGGGGCAAATTTCAAAGTCTATTGAGGGCCCTTCACTCACGACCAATCTTCCTCCATTTCCTTGAAAATTGTGATTAAACCTTATATGACAAGCCAAGCCCTTCATGCTTGGTTCTAAACTTTTAACTAAATCTTTGACAAAAATTGCCCCTACTATGTATTTCTTGGGAATGTTTCAACCTACTAAATCGACTTCTATAGTAAATTACATTTGTCAAACACCACATTTAGGCTGCAAAGTAAAAACACTATTTAACGATCAACTCTACATGTTACGACCACAAAAAACTTGAGCAAGGATAAAACATAATTTAAATTTTGGCAATTTTTTTGCCAAAATCTTACTTAGATTTGATAGTGGTTAACAATATACTTAGATTAAAAAAAGGATTTTTGGGGATGAAATTGTCCAAAACATCTTTAAGAAATATTAGATTCATCAATTTTTGAACGATGTTTTTTACTAATACTTATTTATTTTGTCCTTCTAAAAACCTCTAGATCATGCACAATTAATGTCCCACTAAAAAGATTTTTTTAATTGATTTTGACCATTGAATAAGTGTTGGTTATGTGAATGACCTTGTTGGAGCAAATGACAAGCAATCATGGAGCATTCCTCTCCTAGCAAGTTTGGCCTTGCTCATATGAAGTGTGATATGAAGCACCTTGTACTTGATGCTTCTTCAACTAGTCATGTTAAAGATGGATTTAGTGACCACTTGGGTACTATAGAGATTTGTTCATGAAAAGGGCCACATTTTTGAATTGCGGGTATGTAGGTTGGGAGCTTACATTTTTAGAATCCCATTGTTACCACCAATCTTTAAAGTATCAAGAATGACGAGTTGACAACATTCATAAACAATCCTCAAATATGATACTTTTCATATAGATTTTGGGTACCTGAATGTCGGTACTTGAGCTTGAGATTTTGCAAAAATCTAGAAGATGGCATACTAGTTTTTGAATGCATTTATCACTGGCACAAAAACTAAAAATATAGTTAATCCTTCATGGAGATGTTTTGGGAGGGATAAAGGGAGTACATACATGTTAAGTGACCGTAAGTGACTTTACGGATGTAAAGAAAATGGTTGATTGTTCATACCAATCTCCAATTTAAGTTGCTCTTCATTTTACAAGGAAAAAAATAGAATTTAAAAGTTGGGGACAAAGACCCGGGCCCACTTCAAGGAATTAATTAATTATTATTTTTTTAAATTCTCCCTTGAGCTGCCCGCTAGGCCAAGAGATTTCGCTTTACAGTATAAGGGTTAGGAAGTTACCTCCATGGTCTCTTTGTCCTCCGTCTTCCTAATTTGCAGGGTGACTCATGAAAGGCAACAGCAGCTTTAATTAATTCCTTATAAAATCAACCGACGGACGGAAGGAAGGAAGTCAAAAATCTGCCAGACGGACCCTAAATCCCAGAAAGCCCCGAACCTCCAGCACTTCACGACCAGCACCCCAACTGAATCCAGAATGGGAACATCGTCACTTCTAATTTCAGGGCCCAACCCTGTAAGATTCCGGTTTCATTTTAGAAAAGTGCCCCAACAAATTTAGTTCGTTATTTATATGAAGATCCGGTGGCACCAACTGGCAGTGGAGACATTTCCCAATTCCGGAAAGAACTAAAAAAACAAAAACAAATCCTCCCACAAACCCCGTGTCGGGAACGCGTCGGGAACACATCAGGGGAACTCTCCAAAAAGCCCTGAGCCCAAGGAAAAGCCCAGGGAGCTTCGCGAACCCCGCCACTGAGAACCCCACTGGAACCCCCGGAGAATCCGCTGAGAACTCATGTGAAATCATGGGAACCCGCTGAGAACCAGTGGAAACTCGCCACGAACTCACCCATTGGGAACACTCCCGGACATCATTGGGAGCGCCGCAAAACGAATGATTTCCGGTTGAGGGGGATTCAGTTCGTCCGTCGGTCCTTCCGTCCGTCTGCGTTGGGGAGGAGAAATAGCAAGAGAGAGTGACGGAGGGGACCTAGGAGCACGACGGACGGACGGACCCCACGCGGTGTTCCCAATTGGCTCCGGCGCCTATAAACAGACGTGGCAGGGACCCCCAATAGAGAAAGGCTGACGGAGGGAGTGGGAACGCAACTGAAGTAAGGTAAGCGTGACTTAAGTTAAGTTAAAGCCGACGTGATTTCAGCGCTGGGAACTTGAATTCTCGGCATCATGCGACCGGCGACTTGCCAATTTTACACTACTAACATTTCCTTATTACTGAAGGTCGGTTTAAGGTATTTTCCGATAATGTTAACCCTTAAAGGACCAAGGGGTGACCTTGAAAATCATCCCTTTTCATTACCGTGTGAACCATTTGCTTAAGAAATAGCAAAAGCATTCATTGGAAGTCAAACTATTGTAGAAGACTTTCCCTTTTCATAACAAAATTCGGAAGATGAATAGTTGCACTTTTGTCCTACTACAAGGATTCCCTGTCATCCATCAGACGCCAAACGTCCGTGTCAATGTTTAAGGTTCAACGATTTAGCATATGTCCAATTGAGCAATCATGGGTGAGGGATAATTGAACGATGATGGAAAAATAGGAATAATGAAGATTGCGCTATTTTTATTTTTTTTGCTAATTTTCCATCAAGTTTGGAATTGGTATAAATTAAAGAAGTGTAGATTACAGTCTGACTTCATTGTTCTCAATCTATAGGCAAATTTATTCCCAAGACTGAGTGCAAAATTAAAAACTAGTCTTAGCAACTTCATTAGGTTTCAGTGTGTTGTTCGTTACACGATAATGAAGTCCTTGATTGACATCATACTCCCATCATTTGTGAAAATAGATCACCCTATCTTGTGCAAATAGTGCCATAGAGTTGGAAACATATCATATACCTTACTAGGCATAAATTATTTCAAATCCCTCATAATTACCTTTTGAAAAAGTGATTATACATTGTATGGAGGGCCATAAAATCTCTATTAAGGTTAGTTTACACCAAGGCCAGAACAAGGAACTTGATGAGCATTCTAAAGTTTATTATCCTACTTTATTATTAGATATGACCATGGAAAGCGAGAATCCAAGACAAAAAATAGTATTGACATTTAGCTTGGTCGTAGTGTAAATTAAAGAAAGACCATAGCATATATGAGTCATATCTATTTATTATGAGATTTGACATTGTCAACCACAAAATCAATCAAATAGACAAAATTTGTGGTTGTGAAATTTTAACATGTCGAGGTCTTTTAGAAATCTTTTAGGCCTACCTCAAAGAGGTGGTCAAGAAAAAGTTCCTTACAACTAGCAAAACAATATCTAGTTTGGCCACGTAGGATTTTAAGTGGGCTTCTCATCCATGAAAAATGGCTTGGGCCTTGGCCAAAATGTAAATCCGACTTAGACCACGTCTATCTTTCCACCAATCTTCTTTTTGATAATTCAAAAAGGCCTTTGATTTGGCCTAGGTGTAAATTGACCCTCAAGGTACCAGAAAAAATTCCTTAAGCACTGAGGTATAGTACCAGGCCACAGTTGCAAAAGAAAATATGGACACTAAGGTGGAATTTTGAATCTTATAGGTTTAATTTATGAAGACTTCCAAAAAAGACCGGTACTATTTTCCGTCATAATTGGAGTGACGGAGTTGCCATCAACCATAACTTTTGGAATATGAAGCCAATGTACTTGAGATTTTTATTGTAGATGGTTAATTTGGAATTCATAAAATTCCTTATTTTTCAATTTTTTTGAAAAAACATTCTACAATTAAATTTCAATTAGCTAATTTGTCATAATTTGTGTTTTAGGATTTTTTTTGATATTGGAGCGTACCCAAAATGAATGATTTAGAGCTAAATTTTTTAAGGTCTATTCCCAGAGTAGGGAGACATGTGCCTACCAAAGAAAATCTAAAAACACATTATTTTATGGCCTCCATATTCGTACAAGTAGGGCTCCCTTGCATGCGCACTTCCAAACTTTGAAGATGGTTTCAACTTCCATTTTTTGATGAAACGTGATCACTATCAAGTTTTTACAAATGGAATTTTTTTAGTATTTTTGTGTTCATGATTTTCTAGTTACTATTAATTTATACCTAATTGTATCTATTTTCTATGACATTTTTTTTTCAAATAGTATTTTTTTAATACTTGCAAGTAGTCTACTAGTAGTCGTTGATTTTTTATATCAACGGCTATTGTTATGTTTCATAGTAATTGTAGTACTCATGGTATTGATCGCAGAAACTACAATTTTAGCAAAATGCTACCAAAAATGTTTGGTCTTTCTTGCAACCACCCTAATCTTAAAAATAAAGACATTTTATTTTTTCAATATTTAAAGTTGAGGTGTATGAATGAGGAAAATGTTTTGGAGTGCTCTTAGGAATCTTACTTTCATCATTTATATCTTTATTTAAGTACTTGAGAAATTTCATTTTTTCTTTTGGAACAATTTCTAATTGTCTTTGGATATATACAATCAAAAATCAATTTTGACCTTTGGTATATAAAGATGTTGTCTTGCTTTACTAGTGGAAATAGGGACAACCACCTTAGCTTAGTGTATCATGTATGAAGGCTTTGAAAAACAATATCTTCATGTTGTATTATGGTGTTGTGTTATCAAGTTGTTGTGTTGTTCCTATCTTTTGAACGCATAGTCACTCACTTATTCTGATTAATTACTTTAATCAGATACAAAGGAATGTTCTTTTAATTTAGTTACCCCCCTCTACTTGTATTTTCCAACATCAATCTGATGAACAAACAATATGGGTTAATGCCATTTCAATTCCATATGTAATTTGTATGTCATATATATATTTCGTATTGTCTATATTTTATATATGTACCATACAGTATCCCACACAGTCTATATTCGTAATTCTTATTTTTCAAGATGAATAGTGTCGGTGGGGGGAGGAGAAATTATTTTTTGAAGATCAACGACTCTCGTTTTTTACAGTGAGGGGGGGGATGCATCTTTTCAATGGATAGTGATTTAGGACCTCCTTTATATTAGTAATTTATTGGCATTAGATTGCACGGAGTAGGCTTTGACGAAAGCTAGATACAAAGAGGTTAGAAAAGATCTTTATTTGGCATGCAAACCATTGCTATAGAAGATAATTAGCCTCTCATAATATAATTGCTTGTTGTATTCTACAATATAAAATTGTACTTAAGTTCTAAATAGATAACATCCACTGGATAAACAATGAGTGTGTATGAAAAATTATTGCAAGAGCTCTTGAAATTGATGATCTACATTTAAGAATGTTGAATTAAACAAAAATTGTCTATTTTCCAATGATGTGACTAGTGTGGTCACTTGATGGTTAGTGACTTTTGAGTCATGTTTTGAAACAATTCATGTCCAAATGAGAACTTCATCCTTGAGATCCTCAACAAGTTTTTAAAAAATAAAATTTTATTACCTGCTTAAAAACATTGTTCTTCAAGAAAACATACAAGTGCAATCCTAGAAAGTGGAAATGCACTTGGTGGTGTTATGAATGATATGTTAAATTTGGTGCACATCCAATGCAATATTTTACAATAGATATTGTATATTGCAAGGCATATGATTTAATAGTTTGAATATTAGTCTTTCACCTCATCGTATTCACAACCATATAGTAATTACAATAAAAATGGATGCAAATTAAGAATTCTAACCTTTTCAATGACAATTCTAAACCTAATATACAATATCTAATTTTTTTTTTAATTCCAAATTTATAAATGCAATCTATATACGTTTTATAGTATAGACTTATAGACACTTCTAGCACTAACTCAAGTATTTATTACAAAATTGATATGACAATCTTAATTGCTAAACATCAACTTTGTGATTTTTGAAAAACAAAATTTGCAAATTGCATTTGCCTACATTGTTAATATACAATAATATATCATCATATTAACATATATTGTTGGACATTAGTGTATAATTAGAATATTACTAATGATATTGTAATATTGAAGATCTTTCACAATTTAAAATGCAACAATTCTTGTACCACTTAATGCAATGCTTTATTTCTAACATGCATCTAGTTTGTACCAAGTTCTAGATTCTTACAAATTTTACATTTTTTACATTTTTGTGTTTCAAGTGACCACTTTTTGCTTCATTGGGATCTAAAGGGTTAATAAAAGCTTGTAAACATGCCTAGTTTTGGTTGGATTTCTGTCAAGCCATTATTTATTTATATCGCCTTAAAAGTTGTAAATTTACATTGCTCCTCCTATCAAACTCAATTAGGGGGTAGAAATGATCTAATGCAATCAAATATGATAATATCAAAATACAAAACATAAATATGCAAGCAAAAATAGTTGTCCAGAAAGGGCCCATCAAATCTTTAAAGGCCAATCAAAAGGCTAATCTTTTGAAGACCAATTGCATTTCAAATTTTGTAAATGTAAAGATATGTTGTAAAGAAAAATTCATAATAGTAGTTTAAAGAGGACTTTCAAACAAAAAAATGTAAATTATTACCAATATTTTATAGCTATATGGTTTGGTCTATTGTTCTACTAATAAATATTTTATTTTAATTAATAGAAAAAAATGATTTTTTTAATGAAATCCATTGTCTGGTAGATATTAACAACTTTTACAATGTTATTTTAAATTTTTATTTAGACTACTAAACTATCATCGTGACGTATTTATATTCTTCTTGTATGAAATGTGTCAAATGAACTTTATGCACACGATTACTTTCTATGGTTTTCATAAAGCATTGCCCACTTTTAATCTCCATATTTTTTGGTGTGCATATGTTCAAATCAAGTATACTTATGTAGTGGGACGACAAAAAATACCGTGGATTTATAGGGATATGATAAAGTAAACCTAAATATTTGTACCACTAATTCACTTGAGCTTATATTAGTGGAAATGTGACAATGGAGCACCATGTTGTAGTTTGAAAGCTTGGTGTTTCCAAAGGAAAGTCATTGCCAAACTCTAACATTATAGCCCATTGCTCCATTGTCACTTTTCTACTAGTATTATTTGTACCACTATGTAGTTTGTGGTGCACATTTCAAAATTAAAAATATGTGCATTAGTGCTATATAGTAGCACAAATTGATGTCACAAATATAAATGGCTTACCTTAAAAGGAGTACAAGCTTCAACTTTTCAATATATATATTTTTAAACACATGGACAGTTTCTATTGAAAAAAACACAATATACATGAATTTTAACATTCTACAAATTTCAGTCAAAACTCTATCCCTACACTTGCACAGGAAAAGCTTGTAAAGAGCACCAAAAATCTTTGGTCCTAATCATCCATCGTTCCACAACACAAAATAACAATAATCCCATGAGGATGCTACATATCTAAAAGATCCGATGGATGACTTCACTATGAAAACAAAGAATGCACCTATTGCCATTCCAATAATCATAGTATTTTGGTGACTACTTTGATCACGAGGGGGTGCGTCTTGACAAGGTTAATCCGCAACACGTACTCAATTACATTGAAACTACATGTTTTGAAGATGAGTCCATTTAACAATTTCCTTGTATAGATTTTGTTGGAGACTTCTCCATCATTACCAACATGAATTGGGTTGGCAAAGTTAAAAAAAGTTTATTTTCTTAATATTGATTTTTTGGACACAAGTAAGAAGTTATATGATCATTGTGAGAAAAGGTGCAGCTATCAAGCACGGCAAGCCTGTCGACCAAACAAAGTAGCATTAGCTGCAAAGTAAGTTGCATTTTCAAATTTTCAATTTTAAGGGCTTTTCTTTGGTGAAAAAAATGAAACTACATTGAGGTAGGAGCTAGACTCAACAATCACTCATCTAAGGGTTTTCAGACAAAGAAAAATAGATGTGGAATGTAACACAAATGGTTTCATATTTTTTGAAGCATTGTTGAATTACTTATAAATTTTCAAATAAGTTGTGTCGTAGGTATCTACTTCTAACCCTAGGTCTTCCATAAATTGTTCACTTGCAATTTGTCAAGAGAAATGGGGAAAGTAAGGAGATTGATTGGCTTTTGCAATAAATAATATTTTTTTGCTCGATCCGTGCAATGACTATGTAGGGTCAATTTAAAGACCATTTTATATCCATTTGGAGCCAATTATAGGGGTGATTGTAAATAACTTAGCAAATTTTGAGCCTCCCACCTTAACAAACTTAAAAGAAGAGTCTTACAGTTCTAAGTCACCTTCTAGTCGTCAAGGAACCGCCTAAACATCTACTTAGCATGAAATTTTGCCATAATATTAGGTGCAGAAAGAAGTGAAGAGCACATTGCAAGACATGCTTTCCCCCGAGCTACCTACCCACAACCGAAGAGTGATGCCTATAGCATCTCCTCCAGCTTTCAGAACAACTTTCAAATACCATATGTGAAGGTCTAATTCATCATTCAAATTGAATTTCCACGTCAAAATTTCAAAGATCTACGTCAAATTCTCAAGGATCCACGTCACTTCAAACCATTCACAAGATGACATGCGACACTCTTTTACCCCAAAAATGACTTCATTTATACCGAATCTGACGTTCATGTAGGGTAACAATGCATTTAGTAATTGATTTTATTTCAATTAATATTCACACGTAAAGGAACCACTAATGAGACTGGCCACTAATTCTACTTGGTCACTAAGTGAGGAGAGATATTAGCATGAAATCAGGGGGGGCCTCAAGTTTGGGGACTTCTGGAGGGAACTTGAAATGGAATATTCCATACAATTCAAAAGAAGATTCTGACAAATTTCACTTACACTACTGCTGTGATTTGGGGCAGGTGAGGTCCAATGATTTAGTGACACATAGGCACATTGTTGTCGACCATAGATGAAGTTGAGGTATAAATTGTGTGCAATATCTTTTGTAGATATTAGGAATAACATGTAGATATTCATCTTATGTAGGTATTATTCCTCGATGAATAGAATATTATTCATCGAGGAATGATGTGGCAATTGTGCAAAAAAAAATAGAAGTAGTGCTGCTCCATGATCATTGTCATTGTGAGAAAAGAGCAGGTTGAAGGTAAGGTAACAGGCTCTAAATTTGCACAGGGTTTAAAATTGCCCACCTCTTCAAATGTACATTGTTTGTACATGTTGCTTTTTTATAGCCTTCAGCAATGTACAAGAAATGTACATTTGAGGAGGTGGGCAATTTCAGAGCCCTATGCCATTTCAACTTCAAAGTTTCATAACTAATTCCTCAAAGGTCCCAAAAATATGAAACGACTTGGGTCAGATGCCAATTCTACTTGTCTTTCAAGGAAATTTTACTGAAAATTATTTCAAGAAGCTTCACCTCTCTAAAATTTAATTTCAACTCTTCAGTAGGCGATCTATGAACCTATTACCTTTTTGATCATTTTATTGGCCGGGATGAATGGACCCCCTGTTTGTCCCCAAGGGAAAAGTAACATTGGATATTTTGTATTTGCCATGCATGATAAAAAAAATTCAAATTTTGAATTCATATTTGCAATCAGAGGCCCCAAACTAGTTAGGAAGGGTGTAGAAGATAAATTAATCAAGCACAAAATAAGGAGTCTTTTATTTTACATGCACTTGTGGAATGACTTGGGAGAACAAGTGCGGGGTCAATTTACATGATAAATATTGGCTAGGTTGTGTAGATATTACTATCCTCGATACCGTACGTGAAAGTCTGATCTGGAAATTGAATTCCTACATCATATTCTCGGAGGGCCATATCACCTCATACCATTCAAAACAAGATGACGTGTGGCACTCTATTTTACGAAATGACTTAAGTTATGTTGAATCTGATTTTCACACAGAGTACGTCTTGTTAATGGTACACATTGAATTTAGAAAAACAAACAATGTATAATAACAAATAATACAAGGCAATTATTAAGAAATCAAACAAATTAGGTTTGTTGTTTGTATTTGGGATTTTATTCTATCCACTCACATCAACAATTAGCAATGTGTAACTAAATGATTTATGAATAAATTATTAAACAAAGAAAAGTCATTTTAGCTTCTAAAGGACTAATGAGACTACTTTAGTGGTTTTTTAGAACTAAGGTAGACTATATTGACTTCATATTCTATGATTTTTGCATGAAATCTTTAGGATAGATGTTAATCATTCCAATCTACATATGAAGCCTTGTATAATGTCATTTCAATAAATATTGCAAAAGTTATAAGTCTTTTTTTTCTTTTCAATGTCGATACAGGAATCTAAAAAAAAAATTAAAAAAAAATTCATTATATCTAATTGTTTAGATTGATACATACCCAAAAACATTTGAACCACTCAATTCCAAATAGTGACATGAAACTTATGAGGAGTTTTATTTTGTTAGCAATGAAGATAGAGTAAAACATATAAATTGTTTTTTATACTCAATTTTGAAAAAATTTAAACATAACAATAGAAATGTTATTTACTATTACAAAAAAATTTCACCATTGGGATTGAAAATTCTCAATTCTCAATTCTCAAATTTTTAGTAAAGGTTATTAGTGGTAAGTTTTTTTTTTCATCCTATTTACCTTCTACTTTATAAGTTTATTGAAGATGAATATGTTTTTTTTGGTAAAGTTTTTTTACATATACTCCCAACCTATTTTCCATCATATTGACCAAAATGCACAAGCTATGGTATATACATGTTTTTTTCTTTAAATGTTAGAAGAGAAAAATCCACCATTGAAAAGGCTAGAAAAAACTATTTTTTGAAGTTTAGTTTGCAGGGTTGCTAGCATGTGAGACTAGGCTCTTGAGTCCATGAGCTTAGGAGCCGAAGAGCCTATGTTATAGTCACCTTCTATGGTTATAGGATATTTATATTATAAGTGCCTATATTATAGGTGTCTATGTTGTAAGTACTTATGTTATAAACACCTTCTATGGTTATATGATGCTTATATTATAGGTACCTATGTTATAAACACCTTCCATGATTATAGGATATTTATGTTACAAGTGTATGACATTATAGGCACCTTCAACTGTTGTAGAGTACCCACTTACACGTAGACTCAAGGCTCCTAGGTTCACATTTCTAGGCTCACATGCTAGCCTTGTTGGTTTAGCTTGCAATCGCAATTTGGGGATTTTTTTTCTAGAATCTCGAGAGGGTGCACTAGCTTAAATGAGTTTCAAAAGGAACCTATGGTTGGATTTGTTGAAGAATAATTTTAGATAAAGTTTTTTGCTTTATTTTAGAAACCAATATTTTGAAGTAGTTTTGGGCCTCAAAACATTGTACTCCTTTATAGATAAGACTCACCCATTTCTAGTTGCACAATCTACAATTGCACATTCCATTAATACATCAAGATATTTTATGTTGTGTACATGTCATGGTGCTCTACAAAGTCAATTTATTCCCCAAGCTAAATGCAATTAGTGAAAATTTAATGCATGTGTATTTTGAGCTAGGGGAGAAGAGTAGTTCAACCATATATACATGATACATCTCAATCCATTGTATAGTGAAGATAAAATTTCCATATCATTCTATAAATAGAATTCAATAGACATTGAAAGTACATTCAAAGTTCAAATTGAACTCCTCAAACAAGAATTGGATGGAAAATGATTTGCAATCATCTTCTGTACTTCTATGAAGTCATCCAAACATCAATTGGCGGGGGCATCGTGGTGTTTTTAGGTTATGCTACCTGGGAAAAAAACATTGTTAAAGCACCATGTGGAGTGAAATTCTTCATAGATGAAGGCCTCACCCTCTTCACTATCCTAAGTAAATGTCAGATCTGATATAAATTAAGTCATTCTTATAATTTAAAAATGTCACATGTCCTCTTGTGAATGATGGGAGGTGACATGGACCCTCGAGAATTTGACAGAGATTCAATTTTGGTATCAGAGTGCCGAATTAGACCTTCTCCTCTGATATCGTTTTTATCTATTCAAAACATAATTAAGCCTAGCCATTCATTTCTCAATGGTATACTAGGACCATCCATTCCCAATCAAGGATCCATATCCAACCTATAAGGTGCAACTATTTCCAACCAAGGTTGGAAGAGATTTCCAACCAAAGTTTGGAATGTTTTTTTTCCTCCTTTTCAAGGTTGGGACTAATAAGGTCATGACACGTGTCCTGAAGTAGTAAGTAGTGAGTGGGAAAGTGGTTCTTGAATGATCAGAATTGGAAGACTCTATACACCGGGTAATGGTTGAGACCAACTTTTGGCTTCTAAAATCCATAGTAAATGCAATTCAAGGCATAAATTTACCCAAAAAAATCGCAATCCCAGTGATTTCTATCTTCCTACATGACAAGAAAACATACATTGCCTTCTACTGCTCCAAAACATGCGTGGAATCGCTTAACCCCTAAAGGATCAAACTGCGTTTTTTGGCAACATAGCGATTTTGGGCAGCTCACTACGGATGGAGTTTTATTTTATTTCAAGAAACACTATTTATTTTTGTAACTTCAATCACTATCTTGCAATCTACACGGCAGAAATTTCTGAAATTTTTTTCACATCTTTTCAAATCAATTTACTAAAAGATCCTACAGTTTAGGTTGTCCTAAATTGTTTTTTTTCTAAAATTTAGAGTGGTTTTGGTGAAAACATAGTCAAAAACCTTTAGGGGTTAAGTGGTTGGTTCTACCGTATCCCTCCCTCCCTCCCTCCCTCTTTCTGAAAAATGCCCCCCAACATGCACTGCACGGGCAATCGGGTGATTCGGGTCCTGCGAGAATTGAGATATTTGGTGCCCGGTGGTTTTGCTTGACATGAGGGTTTCCTTCCATGGGATCGTGGGCAGCAGGTGGAGGGCGATCACTGGATGTCCACTGAACCTCTTCCAAAATGGCCATTTTGCATGGGGTGGAAACATGTACCTCTTTCAATCGCCCATGAAGTGAATACCGTACACTGCAACCACGTCCATTTACAAGTACCATGCCGAAAGCCAGACCATCTTAAATTGTTTCTTGTCCTTTCCATTTGGATGTTTTAATGCATTCTTTTGGCTTTTTCCATTAACCAGCATCTGAAAAAAAAATATCACATTTCCTCTTGCTTTGACACTAAAGTAGTCTGCTCTAAAAGCAACCCTACTCTAAAATTGTTCTCTAATGTACGGGTACATTTTGCTGTTGTCAATGTATTAGTAGTGCACATTTCAGGAGGTGGTTGCTTTTATGGACTATTGCATTTCAGCTTCAAAAATTTGTAGCTAATTCCACTAAGGTCTAACAAAAATATGAAACGACTCGGATTAGATTCCAATTCCATTTTTCTTTCAAGGAAAATTTACTCAAAAATTATTTCAAAAAGCTTCACCTCCCCTCATATTCAGTTTCAGCTCTTCGATAGGTGTTTCATGAACCTCACACCTTACCTTAATAATTCAGTCCCCTTCCCAATAAGAATGGACTCTGTTCCCCCATCCAACAAAGTGGACATGACGAATGAGGAAGCCATTCAGTAATGACAAGACATGTGGCGAGATCCATGGCAAAGGAGAACTAAATGCCATGGTGAGGTCCTCTAGCATCGTTTAGGCCCCTGATCCCTGAATCAAAGGTCCTGAAAGGAAGGGAAAATGGGTTTTGCTTTCTGGTTTTTAATTACGTCCACAATTCCCACATGGGAATTCAATACCCCATTTGCTCAAATTTTGTGTTGAGTCCAAGGAGCTTTTTTCTTGCCTCCAAAAGTGGGCATCATCAATCCCCTGGTCATTCATTTCCCATGCTAATAGTGCAAATTAGGGTTAATTCCCGTCCCACTCATGCAATCCTTCTGAACCAGTCCCATTGTCCCATTATCACAAACTCAGCCAGTGGTTAAGAAAGCTTGAGTAAGTTTACTGTATAACTTAAAAGTGCATCCAATTACGCGGTCAATTGAACCCCAGCATGGTTAGTTGGTTGGCATTGAACCCCATTATCAGAACCTTCACCTAAAAAGTACTGACAGAGGCTATCCATTAATGAAGCCTGGAGGGAACTGAACGAATTCAAAAAAGAAGAGGAAAATAAAATTAATGGCCAGAGGTTTGTTTTCTTTCCACTCAGTGGGATAAATCAGTTCACTTTTAGATGGCTTAAAAGAAAAAGGGGAAAACAATGAATTAAGAGACAGTTCAGTTACCTTATGTTGGGATTTTTCAGCCAGCCCATGGAAGGAAAAACTCTGCCTGTGTCCTTTCTTTAGAGGGCAGTAAAGAAGCTGCAACTAATATCAACTGAAGGATCAATTGACTTTGAATTGCTGAATCTGGCATGAAACTTGCAGAGGTAATTAACACCAATCATCAGGATTCTCTGATTGAATTACCCTCTAAAGGTTCATTGGGAGTTGGGACCAGCATAAAAAACCCAGAAGATCTCATCACGTATGTACTGAAAAATATGAAAAAATATGACTTTGTATTTGCTGTATACTAGCAAAGACGGCCAGGGAGGATTGCCCCCTGTATTACCCCCATCAAAGGGTAGCTGTAAAAATTGTCCCCTATTTTATGTCGCTTAAATTTTGTATTTCTTCAAGCCTCCTACCCAATGTGGACCTATCCAATGTGGGGTCTCTGATTGCAAATATGAATTCAAAATTTGAAAATTTTATCATATGCAACAAATAAAAAAATTCCAGTGTTTTCTGCAAGGGTAAAACACGGGGCAATACAAGGGTCAATCCTCCTTAGCTAGCAAAGACCTATTGCAGTGTAACATTGAACTTAGGAGAATATGGACTAGATAGTTGGTCAAAGTCTTACAGAAGCATAGAAATGGATGAAAAACATTTGCGATGACGGAGGAAATATTGGAGATGAGATCGTGACCATATTTGTGACAACGGTTTGTGACAAATTGCGTGACAATGTATATTTAATATAATATATTATAATATATTAAAGTACAATATAGACTATATAAGTGCACCTATCCTAAGAGAGGTAGCATCCATTAGATGGATTATGAATGTTTTCAAGTACTTATTGTAGGAGCTAAGGTAGGAGGCTCTTAAAGCAACCCATTAAGAGCTTACTACATTTTCAGGGAAGCTAAACTCTTTGAAATAATTTCCAGTAAATTTTACTAGGAAGAAAAATGGAATTGGCATCTAATCCAAGTTTACTAATTCCATCAAGGTCTGAAAAATGGAATTGGCAAGTTGTTTCATTTTTTCGGACATTCGTGGAATTAGTTACAAATTTTTGAAGTTGAAACGCAATGGTTTCTAAAAGCGCCACCCTCTTGAAATGTACAATGTTAGTACACTGAAGAAAGTAAAATGTACCTTTGTGTTAGAGGTCGCTTTTAGAGACCCCTACCTTACATGAACCTTATGAAGAGCATTCAAGTTTGTTGAAAAGACAATTTTTGTTTATTCTTTCAAAATTTTAATTAGCATGGTCTGTTGCTCGATGCTTCATGATTATTGGATAAGATTCTACATGAGTTGACCTCTAAAGGACCAAACAACGTTTTCTTGGCAACATATAAATTTTGGATAGCTCACCAAGAATGGAATTTTCATTTTTTTCTTTGAAATTTTTAGACTACATGTGGTCGAGGAGTAGCTTTAAGGGACAACAATTTTCATAACTTTTGGCTACATGGTTAAAAGTTGTAGTATGCTATGTAGTTTCTTTCTCAATCCGGGTAGCTTAAACAACTTAGAAAATTTTACTTTAAAAAAAACCATAAATTTGAAATTGATTTTCTAGATTAATGTATACGTAGAAAGCTTTGAATTATTCCATTTTGATTAATGAGATGAAAGTTACGAGGATTTTTAATTTGTAGGGCAGTTTTGGAATGATCTATTTCCTAAAATAAACTTTGAAGTCTTCTATTTAACTCAATTATCAATATTTTTGGAAAAAATAAAATCATAGGATGTAAATTGTTTATTATAACATTACAACCATTGAGGGTGGTGTTTTTCAATTCCATAACTAATTCTTAACAATTTAATGTTTAAAATCATTCTCTACTTCTTCCAACTTACTATTTTTTCAAGCATAAATATAATTTTTTTTCTCATGCCTTCATTTGCCAATAAAACTCAAAATCCCCACCTTCTCGCCAAACACTCTTCAGGGTTAATCTAAAGATTTTTATTTATTCTTAAAACTACAAATAGAAATCCATTGCCAAAACAAAAAGAGCATCACAACCAAGTGCCCAAAGGCACTAGACCCAAATGAAGAGAGATAGAAACCCTAAAGTTTTTTGGAGACCATTTTGGTCTTTTTTTTATTTTGGGTAGATTCCAATAATTATATATTATTTTTTTTTAAAAGGATTTTAATTAATTAGCTTCTATATGACCTGATCTAAATAGTAAATTTTGTTTCATAAGATTTTGAGAAATACAAATCTAAATAGAAAAGTTTTGAATTTTTGAATTTTTTTGTGTGAATGTGTGTGTTGTTTTTGATGGACTCGATAAACAATGAATTGTATAATAATGTAATTTGAGAGTTCTATAAATGCAATTCATTACTTAATTAGTGCCAAACATGCCGACAAACCCTTGTCACATTTGAACTTCATATTTCACATCCCATTTTGAAATGGATGAGCTTCTACGACGATTTCCAACTGCCTAATGATCACATAATGGTTACATGTGCTCTAAAGGATCAAACATGGTACCATTACCTCAATAGACCCCGTTTGAGTACAAATAACACTTTAGGCATTTTAGTTTCCATAACACAAGACTCTTTAGGAGTGGAATCCAAAGACTCCATCCCTACCCACAAACTATAATAGCTCATAACTTTCATCTCATTAATCAAAATGGAATGATTCAAAGTTTTTCACACAATGATAAATCTTTAAAATATATTTCAAATTTTTATTTAAAAAAATAATTTATTTTTAAAGAAGTTTTTTGAGCTATCCGAGTAGCCTGCCAAATGTTGAAAACTACATATCATGCAATAACAATTAAATCATGTAGTCAAAAGTTATGAAAATTGTTGGGCCTTAAAGTTACTCCTCGGACTCATGTGGTGTGAAATTTTCAAAGAAAAATAAAATAAAAACACCGTTTGTAGTGAGCTACGCAGAATCCCTATGTTGCCAAAAAATGGTGTTTGGTCCTTTAGGGGTTAACACATAGAGTACGGGTCATTCTCCTTGAGGCTAATTGCACAAATTTCAGCCTTTTGTCCAATCACAAGTGCAGATTTTGGGCCTCTTAATTTAGATAGCTTGCCTATGAAGTTTTTTTAGAGTGACCTATTGTAGACAATAGGTGGATGTACTATTCATTAAAAAAGATTATTTGTTTGTACCTTCTTGTCCATTCATCTCTCTTCCCTCCTTGTTTGGAAAAAAGTGTCAAAGCTAACTATAATAGGTGAGTCTATGAACCTAGAATAGATCCAAATGAAAAATCCACATTAATATTGAATAAAATATACATTTTTGGTGAATTTTTTTTTGTATGCATTCTTCTTCATCATTATGTTTGCACACATTAAACTCAATTCCTCCACATCTGTCCCATATCCTACAAGCTGAGATGCTTAAAGGCCACTTTACACTAGGCGGCACAATCAAGAGTTCGTTGATTCCCACCTATCAGATTCTAGAGAATCAGGAATTCGGACTCTCAATCCCTCACACTAGACGGCACAATCGAGAGCCCGTCGCCCTCGTGGCACCCTACATGGTAGCAAATGCCTACATGGCAATGGCCTCGCGACGTACTCTTGACCGTAGTTTGGGTCGGCCAAAAATGGCAACCCAAACTATGGTTTAGAGTCTGTCGAATTTTTTCAGAAAAATGTAAAAAATGACAAGATTGCAGTCGTTATGGTAGAACCACCCATTATCAACCGGCCATCAATAACCAACTTGTAGGGTGCAGCTATTTCCAAACAAGGTTGGTACAAATTCCAACCATAGTTTGAAATGTGATTTTTTCTCTTTTGCAAGGTTGGCACTATAAAGTCATGACACATGTCTTGATTTAGTGAGCAAGAAAGCAGGAAGCAGTGAGTGGGAAAGTAGTTATGGAATGGTCGAAATTGGAAGACTCTATATCTTGGATATGGGTTGAGGCCAACTTTTGATTTTTCAAAATTCATAGTAAATTGAGTTTAAGGAAAAAAATCATGAAAATTTGGCAATGCCCATCATTGCTATCTTCCTACAAGACTGTAAATTCATATTGCCTTCTACTGCTCCAGAACATATGCATAATTGCTTAAGTGGTCAACAATGGGTGGTTCTACTATATATTAGACTGGATTTGTAGTAGTAGGTATTGTTATTTGTTATTTGTTATTTGATGATGAGAGCATGTGCTGTGGGTTTTTTCCAAGGCCATTCTGGACTCCTTTCTCATGTTTTTTTTTATCTTTTGCTTGAAAAAATTGACACACGGGTGAGGTTTGGACTTTGGGCTTGACCTTTGAAGGCTTCACACTATGGCCAACCAAAGTCTCCAATTCCTAAATTTCAGGGCCTATTTATTGCCCATTTCTTTGGACTCTCACAAAAATTTGGACTCGCTTCCACGGCCTCTCGACTTGGTCGGCCATAGTGTGAAGCAGCCCTTAAGTTATCATAAATAGGTAGTTCTACCAAAAATTGGCACGGCCTCTCGACGTAAAAGCATCCCCTTACCTACTCCACATTTTCTTCCCACATACGAACAAAGTGAAATGTTGACAAATTACAATGAAGCAACCGCTAATCAGCCTGTCTGATTGTGTAGCATTTCGGTAAGCGTGTGCAGAAGTGTGTAGAAGTGGGGCAGCCCTCTGACTTCTGGAGCCATGCCCGCGGCGGCCGACTTCCTTTGACAGCAGAACAAATAAACATTGGGAAGCCGTGTGAGAGGGAAATCAACTGGAAACATAGATTGTGCGGTTGAAACTTCCCAGAATCAGTCTCACAGACCAGATTTGACAATAGTCAACTGCGGAAATTTAACCGTGGTTGAGTCAAGTTCAGTGGTCTTGGGTGACTCAGGGACAGCTGGCATATTCGTGGAATCCTTTTCGTAGAGACGTATTTCAATTTTCTGGAATCCATCCATACTATTAGGGGAGGGCCTTTCATTGGGTTGGGCAGGGCAACATTTTCCAAGCTCAGTACCATTGAAAAAGATCTTGGAAAGCTATGCATGTTCACTTATAAATAAATAAAAAATAAACTTTTGAGATACCATAGATGAAGTCTCTTGTGGTGCAATTACGTGTTTTGTTCTAGTTCTTTGTTAAACTGAGATTTTTTATGCTATGAGAACTAGGGAATTTGCAAAGAATAGCTAGAAAATCCTTAATTTGGAGCCAAAGGTATTATCAAGGTTATATTTTGTAATTTAGACCCAAATCCTAGGAAAAATCAACTGCCAAAAGTTTTTTTCATGAATTTTTTGTGGCGCCAAAAATGTTGAAATCATGTAAGAACATGCCTCCCACTCCTTTCCACGCCCTCTATAAAACCAACCAAGAATTCTAAAGGGTCAAGAGCAACTCCACTCAGCACCCACAAGAACACACAACAATAGAAAAAAACTCCCAAGCTTGTTGGCCTCTAATCAAACCATTATTCTCCCTACACCAAAAGACATGCAAACCCCAATATTTCTAATTGCATTACTTCACCACACACACAACAACCGGTACATTGACCAGATACCAAAGGGATCCACCATACCCACCAAATGGTCCACACTTGCCATTCCCATGAGAATAATTCTCTCTTCCCGATTCCATCCCATCCCATCCCATCCCATCGCAAGTCAAGGTCAATCAACCAACTATTGAACTTCTAATACTTGTCATTACCGGAGGTGCTCCTCGGTCTCCGCCCCACCCCGTGTGTGCAGAATCTACCCCCTATCCACCCATCCTAGGACCATGTACCCCTTGTGTACATAATGGCTTTCCAAGGGGCCCTCCTGAGGTCGTTAGTGACGACTAGTTAACGCAGTGTGAACAGTCCCCTTGCACATGTGCAAATTGCTAGCTCCCCTTGGGAGACCCATTCCTTATGAATCCCAGTGGGAAATGGACCCCCCCGGGCCTTGGAGTGACCTGTGAGGTGGAGTTAGTGTGTTGAAACACGGCTCCTAATTCCATGCATTGGTGAGGACTGAGGAGCCCGGGGGGGAAGGGTTACTTAACCCTGGCTGGGACCCCTGGTTAGGTTAGGGTGTGCTCAGCCAACGCCTGCCTGGGTTTCTGGGTTTTAAGGGGATTTGCTGGAAATTGGAGCACCTGGGGAGTTGACCTGATTGCACAGCATTCGAAAACGCAATGGGACCTGCACAGGCAGGCAGGCAGTTCCTGAGGAATTTGTCATGGAGGGGGGGCTTAAGCTGAAGTCAGGCCAGAACCTAGGCTTAGCGAAAACTTTGGAGTTTAGGAACTGGTAAGGTAAGGGCAGGCTTCCATGTGGAGTCGGGGCCGGTGAAGCCCAGTGATCAGTGGTGGAATGGGAGTCGGGACCAGCGAAACCCACCGATTAGCGGTGGAATGGGAGTCCGGGTGATTCTGGAACTCCCATTCCTCCGTGATCGGTGAGTTGCATTGGCCCTTGATTCTACATGGAAGGAGGTCGTAACTTGAGTTTGGTGGTCAAAGCCCCCATGGGTCTAAACCGCACCTTAGCATTTGTTGTTGGAAGGAAGTTATCTTTGGAAGGATGCATCCCCCCATGACCAAGGGTAGTCACCAAAATGCTGCTCCCATTATAATTGAACCAATAGGTACATTCTTTGTTTCTACAGTAAACAATGGAATCATTCTTTAGACAATACACTATGGATTTTCAATGTCATTCTAGGGTTAAACCCTTTAACAATGTGGTGGTTTAAAAGTGTTTGATGAATGATAAAGAATCCTTATGTATAAAAAAAAGAAGTGCAGATGTTTATCCTTTGAAATTTTTGTGAGAAAAAGGGGAGGTCTTATGCAATAGTTTAATCTCCAATGAATGCTCTTTGGTTTTTATTAACCCCTTAAGGCCCAAGGCCTTTTTTCTGCCAAAAAACACTCAAAACTGCCATTTCTATAGCAAAGAGTAAAAAAAATTGAAAAATGTTTTTTTTGCATATCTAACCGTAGGATCATACACCTAACTTGTATAAGAATGTGTGGAAATTTTCTTTAAAATTTTGGCCGCACAGATTGCAAGATATTTGCATTTAAAGTGAAAAAAACAAGTTTTTCAGCACATTGCGGGACTAGATTTTTTGACTTCAAACATTTTTTAACTTAAAATTTTTGCACTACAACAAATGTGCAAATTTTTTGCACTACAACAATTTTTTTTGTTGCCTAGGTTGCCCCCCGTCCCCTGTTTTGAGCTTATTTGGTCGTAACTGTTGTTCCCAGGCACCGATTGTGAAAAAAATTATATTCCCACAAAGCTTATCAATTTTTCTATCTTCAAAAAAGATTTAAAAAAATCAAGACAAAAATTCAGCCTGGAGGTACTTGCCCGAAACCCCATTTGTCCCCATAAGGGACAATGGTCTTTTAGGGGTTAAGCAAATGATTCACATGGTATCCAAAAGGATGATTTCCATGGTGGCCAACTCGGCGTTTCCAAGATTAACCCTCAGAGGGCGAGACCTATCATCAAGGTACTTTGCCAAAGATGATTTGATATCAGGACCAATAGGCGTATTACTTATTTCTATAATGATATAGAAAGTCATTCATCCACCATTTTCTAGTTGGTGAAGCATTATAGGGTTAATCCCTAAGCATGTGAATCTTTTCTTAAACTTTTTCATATTTTCTATAAATATGTATTATTTACCTCCAATTCATCAAATTTGTCATACAAAAGTTAAAAAAGAAAAGAAAAGAAATTATGTGGTCTAAAAAGCCCATGGAATCTCTTTGTTCATCATCCACAATTGGGACAATGAAGCCCCAACGGATTAAGGTAGGGACACTCAAATGGATGAGGTGTCTAAAAAGCGTCACTTGAATAGATGTTTTCATTATGCACATCTCCTACATTGATATATACCTATTGTTCAAGAAACGGTTTTAGAACATATACCAAAAACTTAGAGTAGAAAGAGAAATCAAGATAATAGTATAAATTTTATACAATAGAAAAAGTGATGCTCTTTAGGTGTCCCTACCTTAAGGCATGGGATTCAACTCTAGACTTTGTTATGTCAGATAAATGTAAAAATTATCAAGTGTGATTGATATTCCAATTTGAAGGAGGAGATAATTAGATTGTGTGTGACTTAGGTATGTCCAACTATGATTGCCACTTAATTGCATTTCAATAAAAAATAATAATAAGGATTTGGATGAAAGAACAATGGAGGGGTTTCAGCAATTACAAGAGAAGGCTTGTGAAAGTATAAAATTATGGTTCCAAAATGGAGAGATATGTTCTTCTTGAGTTCATCATAGTAAAGCATCAACAATGGATAGGAAGGTCTGCAATGTCTATAGAACAGTGTCAAAAATTAATTTTGACATTAGATTTTGAACCATCTAGGTCATACTAAAACATCATAAGATGAGATGGGATTCTTTTGATAAAACTTACTTAATTTATGTTGGATTTGACCCTCATGCATGCTATTCCAATTTGGAAAATTTGTCAACTAGATTGTATCAACTATAAAATGTTCTCATTGTAGACTTGAATTTGTGATTGAATTTGAAATCATATGGCATCCAAAAAAATTAAATTGACATGCGTATAATGTATGCCAAAGAGGGGTGAGCAATCCAAAACACATTATGAATTTTCAATTCATGATTTTCATAATTTCAAGTGGAAAGTAAGCCCTTATCTCTTTAAACCAACTTTTTAGTGAAAATTAAATTGAGATGTAATGTTTTGTCCCATCTTTGCCTTAATAATATATTATCTCAAACTTCAAAAAGAATAATTTTTTTTGGTCAAATATCTTTGAAACAACGTTTTCATCACAAATATTATATAAAAAAAAATAGAAATTCAAACTAACGCTTCATATGATGAAAATAATCACTACATTGAATAATCATATCCTCAAAAAATACAAAATCAACAAATATTGGATACTTTTTTCTTAAATCATTTTTTTATGGATAACTATGAGTTCTAAATGGTTTAGACTTCTCTTCTATTGATATTCAATTAGGGAATCAATTTAAAGAACATACCTTGTCTATTTTGTATTCTAATGTGTTTGTCTAACTTCCAATTCTCCGTATGTTAGTAGAAATGGTATCCATTCTACAACAGAAATAAGTAGCTCTACTACAAGAGGCTTTAGAACTACTCTCGGAACTACTTTTTGTAGTAATGGTTCCCTTTTCAAAAAGGATCCTCTTCAACGCCCATCACATGAATTTTGTCAATAGAAACCCTCTTCCCGTTTGGTCAAGAGCCAACAAACCATTTTAAATCTTTTATAATGAATTTGCCATTCATTGCTAAAATCAAGGCATAAATTTCAATCCATCTTCTATCCAGAGTCACCATTCTTTTCCACCCAAATGTGCAATTAGGGTGGTCCAAACTATTTCAAATAAATTTTTTAATTTAATTTTAAATATTGCATATCGTTGATTATTTGTATGAATAGCTTTATACCAAACTGAGGACTTAATCATGTAAAGATGGTCTGGCCACCATGGAAATCATCATTTTTGGTACAATATGAATCATCTAGTTAAAATAAATCCAAAAGCACTTGTTGGAGGTCAAGCTACTACACGAGACCTCCCCAATGTTTGTCCAAAATTCTAAGGATGAACATTTGCACTTCTAATTTACATGGGTTTAGGGTGGATATTCTTTGTCATCCATTGCACATTTAGCAACATACAAGGTTAAAGTCCAACAAAACAATCCAAGTTCCTCTAAGGTAAGAGGTCTATAAATTGCCCATTTAAAAGCTGAAACTAAATTTGGGGGAGGTGAATCTTATTGAAAGAAATCTCAGTAATTTTTCCGTGAAGGGCAAGAGGAATTGGCATCCAACCCAAGTCGTTTCATATTTATTTTCTTGAGCTTTGTGGAATTAGTTATGAGAATTTGAAGTTGAAATGGCATAGGGTTCTAAAATCACTCATTTCCTCAAATGTACATTATTTATACATTGTTGAAGGCTACAAAAAATCATCATGCACAAATAGTGTACATTTTAGAGGGTGGGCAATTTTAGAGCCGAGGCTCTAAACTCGCCCACCTCCTCAAATGTACACTATATGTACATGTTGATTTTTTGTAGCCTTCAACAATGTATAAATAATGTACATTTGAGGAAATGAGTGATTTTAGAACCCTATGCCATTTCAACTTCAAATTCTCATAACTAATTCCACAAAGCTCAAGAAAATAAATATGAAACGACTTGGGTTGGATGCCAATTCCTCTTGCCCTTCACGGAAAATTTCTTTCAAGAAGCTTCACCTCCCCCCAAATCCAATCCTAGCCCTTAGATGGTCGCTTTTATGGACCTCCTCCCCTTATCATTTTTTCTTCATACATTGTGTCTGAGTAAAAGAAAAAACAAACAAACCAAACCTGTGGAATTTATTTTTTATTTTTTAAAGAAACCCAGCTGTAGCTAAATTCCAGTGTGGTGACTCCCAAGTGAAGTCAGCGTACCTCCCTGCCCAGTCCCTGCAGGTGAGTCATTTCGTCCCTCCCGGCCTGTGGCTCCAGACAGTACTGTACTGTACTGTACAGTGGTGCGACTCCTCCCTCCCTCCCTCCCTCCCTCCACCCAGCCAGCGCCTGTGTGTTGGAGTGGAGTGGAGTGGAGTGGAGTGGAGTGGAGCGGGAGCCCTGTTGTGTTGGAACATGGCCTGCCTCCTGGGCCGTTGTGTTGCGAAGTCGGGTTGTCAGAGTCTTCAGGAGACACACATGGAGCCTGTTGTCCCCGTTTCAATAACACAGCGCATTGGACAATGATCTCAAACAAGTCAGACTGGCAACTTACAGCGACGAGAACGCACTGAGGAGCGGGGCAGCAGCAGCAGCAGCAGCAGCAGCAGCAGCAGCAGACTCAGCCTGCCGGGACGGACGGGAGGGCTGGGCTCATGGATCAACTCATTCTTCTTCTTCCGTTCAGTCCCATCCGGCTAGCTAAGCTAAGCTTAAGCTTGGGAACGATGTCATGGATTCTGACATTGGAGGTTTGGTTTAACTTAAACTTAATTCCCATCTGGACACTCAAATAAACTCACTTAAAAATGTGGAATTTTGCTTTGGCCCTTGCGGGTTGAATGATAAAAAAAAATGAATAAACCCACTGTTACCAGATTTCAAAGAGAGATTGAAACTGTAGTTTTTTCGACAAATTGTGAATTTATTTTGAATTTTGGAAATGCAGCAGTGGGGGAAGTATAGGAGTGGAGAAAGAGTCATGCGACCTTGAAACCAATGTGAAGTGCATCCATAATGATGATCATGTTACTCATGTAAAAATGGGTGTAGTATGATCCTGAAACGGGCCACTCTTGAATTGAATTGAAATAGTGGTTATTTGGGATGAATCTCCACTCGAAAGATAGAAGTTCTAGTTGGCTGTGGTATTGAATGCAATCCAAAATCTAAATGCATGAGAGTTTCGCCATCATGGTACATTTCGATTGGTTAAGGAGAGGTAGACTAAGATTGATAATGATCACTGCTTATTACCTTGTACAAAAATTCAGCAAAGAGGGTATATGGAGTAGAAATTTCATTGATTTGGTCATGGGAGAAATCTGAGAGAAATCTCTCTACTACCACCAACCGGTATTAATTTAGTGAACACAAATCCACCTAACATAATCTAAATGCACAAGACTTTCGCCGTTGTGGCATGTGTTTGATTGGTTAAGCAATCAAAGAAGTCAAACGGCTCAAACTCTCCTACATTGAGATTATATATGTCCGGTAATTGCAAAGTAGGCCAAGTCATCAAAAATAATTGCAAGTCATCACCAACCTTATTGCCCACGGCTCAATAGGTCCTAATTAACGATTATTCTTGATAACTTGTCCCGCTTTGCAATTACCTAGTGCATTTATTGTCACTCAAAGCTTTGATTGTGACCACTACTCATCCCTTTCGCTTGTGACCCAAACCTCCATTATTTATCATTCAATAGAAAGAAAAAAAAACTCTCACTTCAGGTTGAATGCACTACTTTTAAGTTATGGGTTCATTTCCATTCCATGTCTAGTTGCATAGAATGGACAAAAAAAAAGAAAATGTCGGAGATTGTCTTTCCTCCTGCCAAAAATTCGACCAGCTTTGAGTATGTTTCTATGGCTTTGCAGTTGTCATCAGTTGCCCCCAAAGTAACTTATTTTCCATTGCGACTGGCCAAGTGATGATGCAGGGCGAGCCAAAGTTAAGGCTGAGTTGTCTGTTTCACTCCTTCAGTTGCGAAAGACGCATGTGTACCACTGTACTGGGAGCGCTTGTCAGGTCAGATGATAGTGAGAAACTGCACCTTGGCAGCACAGTATTCTATAAAGACAGCCTGAAGGGAAGAAAAAAAAAAGAAAAAAAAAAAGAGAAGAAGAAGAAGAAGAGAGTACCAGAGTCGGGAAAATTAAATGGATTGGCTTATTATTTACACCTTATTGTTATTATTGGGTATGTCGAAATCATCTCTGTTGCAAAGTATTTGGGTTGGGAGCTTCAGAATGACAGCAATCTGCTGCATTGGTTTCGTGTGTCAGAATCCCACCAAACGAGCTCCCCTCGTTGATAGAGCTTGGTTTGAGAGAGAGAGAGAGAGAGGTTGACATACTTATTAAGTGAGAGTATCAGTGAAACCATTCTCGTTTTATGAAAAAGAACTGCATTAAATTGGCAATTTTCAGTTTAAAAGGGTGCGAGGTTTTGTTTTTTGCAAACGAAAGTAATCTGTATTTGTCCTTGTTATTATCAAACTTACCCTCTTGTACATACACCTCGTTTTTTTGCCAACAAAAAACTTTGGCAATGTATAATTGAAATTGCACTGTCAAGAACCTCTTGTGCTGTAACGTAACAGACGTTTGAATTGTGGAATTCAACAGCTAGCCGAGCCTGTTCAAGATGTTTATTATGTACATTCTCTTTATGAGGAGAGGACAACTCTCACCTGCATCTTCAGAGCCTTCAGACTTTGAACATTTACGTGTATTCTTTCTGTGTGTCTGCTGATGTACTGAACATCTGTTATTTATGAATATAGCAACCATGCAATTGCTGAAATTGTAATCTGGAATTGGAGTGTGATAACTGTTCCCACAAACAAACAAAAAAGATTAAGCTCATTCAACCGTGCGTCGATCGATCACAAGAAAACGTGCAAGACCACTTTGTAGCACAAAGAGCCTCAGGTCACGGAAAACACTTGTTAAGTACACACAATTCAATTAACAAGCTTCCAAGGCTGGTTGGTTCCCCTCTTAGCGCTCCCCAAACGCAAAGTCCCCAAAGGCAACGTTCCCAACCAAATTGTGTTGGGGGAATTATTGCGACATCAAACTGGGTCTTTCTGTCACATGGCATGTGAGTATTTTGAAAGTATCTTTAAACTTGGGATGGATTCTGACTGCACAAAATGTTAACTTCTGACTGTGAAGTTCTCCAATGATGCTCCACACTGTACTGGCTACAAATGTCCACATATGTACAACTTTATAAATTATACTCGAAGGTCTCTCTACTCTGTAATTGCACACATTCCATATGAATGTGCTCACAATTTGTCTTGTGGGATACGCATTGGATTCAAGGAGCTTCCACTTGTCAACGTATGAGCGCAAGTGGGTGGTTGTGGAAACCCCATTATATTGTCGACCGTTGTATTCATTCAACACAGGATTGAGTGTACGTAGCAGACTCCTGTGGCGTCCTTCCATTCGGTATCCGACTTCACAGATGTCCTCCAACTAAGAACGCTCCTGCAAGTGAGTTCATTGCAAGGCTCCAAATCAAGGAAAAAAAGATGTTCAATATTGTGTGCGAGTTTCCTGTTGTGAAACCTGGATTATTGCTTGATCTGCACCATGAAATTTTTTTGTTAAGAGAAAGTCTTGATTACGTACTAGACTCCAAAACTTGAAACACTTTGGCACAACTGAAAGTTTAAATTATAAGTCACTCTTTGAATAAAGAGATGCATGTTGGTTTCCATAACAATTCGGTGTTATGATGTCTTTTTTTAGCCCCTTCAAATTGAACATATCAATTGAACAAGATCCAACCATTGAGGTCATGTCTAGTAACCTACCTAAAAGTGCAGCCTTGATATGGATTAACATCCTTTGTCACTACTCTGGTTTGGCATGGTATTTCTGATGAAGAGATTCTCTTTCACATTACCTAATTCATTTAAGGTAGAACAACCCTATGCCATGCGTCACCCAATTCCGACATTTATTGAAAAATCACAGAAAATTCATTTCTTGTCATAATGTCTTCATTCTACTTGCAAATGGATTCTCTCAAACTTCTCAATCTCTAAGAAAGAAGTGAGTTGACAAATAGCTTCTCCAAAAGTGCCTAGATAGCGAATCTACTTGATAATAGGCATGCTTAACTTACCTTATATGCTTCTTAGCACAACATGCTCTTATCCTACATTCTACAAGTGTTTTGTAATTGATACAGCTGCAGCGTCTATTAGACGCATCCATTCTGCATGCAATCGCAAGTGTACGAAATTATTATACTCCCTCTATCCCAAAAAACACCGGTATTATTTTGAGACAGAGAGTACTTGTGATACAAGACGTGTCTGGATATGGAACGGTACCTGAGAGTACAAGAAGGTCCCGAAAATTGCAATAGCAGCACCGAGGACGTTGATAGGCAAGATTTTTGTATGGAAGATGAGAATTGAGGAGGCAATAACAGTCACACGCTTAATGGTGTTCCCAATGCTGAAAGTGAGTGGAGAAATTTCATCCAAGGACATGTAGGACACTTGATTGTACAAGTGGTAGAACACACTCTGCACCACAACCCACCTGTAGATCACAATTATTTTGAAAAGTAAAAAAACAAACCAAAAAAAACACCTTTAATTGCACATGACTCCCAATTCTTAATATTACATTATTATTGATTTTAATGGTGGTAGTGTTAGAGTATGCAATTTTGGTACCTATGCTAAGTGTCAACGAGAGGCATAGTGATATTAATTGAAAGTTCATGAATTGAGAGTCTCCAATAATAATAAGGTTGTTTAATTGAATTTGTATGATGTAAGTGAGTTAAATGACCAACAATAAAAATACACTCCCTCTGTTTCTGAAAATGACCTGTGTTTCCTTTGTGTTTTAGAAAGGAAACAAGGATCTTTTTTTAGAATTGATAGTGTAGTAGAATTGTTATGTGATAATTGTTATCACAAATCTATAGAATGCATCTAATATTGTTTGATCCATTAGTGTAGATGGAATACAAAAAATACAAAAAAACAATCACTCTAATCTACATCATTGTCAAGTTATTTATTTAATAAAAATTTGAGTTCCGTAATCTTAGGAGTAGTTGTTTTAATAATAAGTTTGGATTTACACTCAACCCTCTCAAACAACATACTTAGCGATTCCACATTCAGTGATATCCTCAAAATTTGTTATATTGTGCATACATACGATTGTACACTTGTCACATGTTAATCAATGTCACACTATTGCCGTGGAGGATTCAAAATGTCCAATAAATGTCTTTGCAAGGAATGCAATTATTCAATCATCTTATTTGAGGATAATTTTGTGGTTGATGATCATCGTAAAGGGCCCTTTGTTTCAAGGTTAACTTATTAAAGATGCAGAAGACTAAATGTTTCTTGAATGAATTTCAAAGATTTGCAAAAACAAAGAATGTAAACATTCATCCTAAAAACTAATAATTTTTAGGTTGACTTCCTTGAAGATAGGGCCTTGTCTTTCGGAGATTAATTGTAATCATATGTAAGTGCATTAAGACACCCATTATCTTGAGATATGCCATTAGAGAGGGTGGAGGGTACCATAATATTTGATTGCCATGGACAAGGTTGGCAGCCTTCCAACTAGCAACCCAAGCTTTTGGGCCTTCAATAACTAACGCAAAAGGAGTCAAGAATGCAAGCGACATTATACTTAGGCATGCGTAGTAGTTCACCCCCCCAACATTCTTGAACTTGTTGGACATGTCTCTTTTAGAAAATATGTTGCGGAACACAAAAGCAATATTGGAGATCATAGCCCCTACAAATCCTGTCCACCAACAACGACATTGCCCTTTTACTCCCAAAAAATAGTCCATAAATTTGCAACCTATATAAACCATTTTCGAGTAGCCAAAATAGCTTACAAAATTTAGGATTGTAGCCGGAGAAAGACCTATCATGTTGAAGTGGAGCTCAGTGGCGGCTGCTAGTACACAACCTCCAATAATGGGTAGAAGCGAGATATATATCATCAAAGGGAAGCGCTGTCCAAAAATCAATCTTTGGATGAGCACACTAAAGGCAGGCTCTGCGCTTTTGATGATGTGTGTGAAGGACATGGTCACCTTCGACATGCTCACAGTTGCTGCCACATGACCAATTGAATGTGCTACCGCAACCTACAAGAGAAGCCAAACCAATTTTTGGATGTATCAAGACTTCATTATACCAAGTCAAGTGTTTGAGGCAATTGTGTCATTGTTTTGTTGGAAAGTTAGATGAAGGTTTTAATCCTTAGTCCTTTGCTTTGTAAGATTTTAGATAAGACCCAAAGTATTGATAAGATCATGTGTGATTAAGTAGGTAGGCTTGACATCATGTCCAATAATGCCCTTGAGCCTCTTTGATCTTCGAGCATTATCTAGTGCCAAAATCTTAGCATTCACTCACTGGATAATGTGGTGTGTGCTATTTTTTGTAATCCAACTATTGAGTTTATGTCCAATAATATGAATCATTGTGAAATCAACGCCCTTCATTACTAATGTGGCCATGGCTTAACAACTTACATCTAGTTTAAAAGTTGTGCTTTCACAATTTACTTAGTCTACTATGCTAAAAAAAGACAAGATTATGAGAGACAAACTAAGTAATTTTTTTTGTCCATAATGCTTGACTATTGCAAAGACAATCAATTCATTGAAAACTACAAGGTAGTCATTTTTTCAAGGTTACAAAATAAACATTAAATAAAATAATAAAAAATAAAAGTAACCAAAAGCATGGAAAGTGAATAGATAATCAAGTTGAAGCACAATTATACCGGAGCAAGGCGCTTCCAAAATTCACAATCCACTTGAGGGGGGTCCACAATGTTGAACAACCACAAAATGAGCATGATGGCCGATCCAACAACAAGAGAAAGGGTGGATATCAACCAAGGGAATGGATACACATTCAACACCTTCTTGTTATAAATGTTGAATACCACATTCAAACTCCACCAGATAGCAAAATAGAACCCAATTCTCAGTTTTGGTGGTATTGTGTCTTCTACCTTGACACCAATTTTTGGCTTTTGTAGATCTTGTGGGCTTGGACTAATATTTTCTTCGGCTTTGGCAATGGGAGCCTTCTTAATAAATAAATACTTTTTCTTGTAAAGTGGGTATACATTCAAAGATTGACCACGGAAAAAAGGGCTCAACCTTGAACTTGGCAATGATTTGAGGGTTGATAGGTTGATCGCACTAACATGTCGTAACTTGTCAAAATGGGAATGAGAAATTGGTGAAAAGAGGAATGATGGGTGCTTGATGCTACGGAATTGCAACAAATTGGGGCAAATTGTTGAGGCCATATTGAACAAAGCATGTGAATTCATTGGGGTGTCTTGGGTTTTACACAAACTTGTAAGGAGAGCATCTTAATTAGAGAATAACATTGGGATGTCTTTAACTTTGTGTTCTTGTAACCACGTGTTCCGACTTGTATTATACATAATGGGAATCTCAATATAATGCATTGAAGAATCTGAATTCATTATTTTGATTTTTATCAAATGTTTATATAAAGTTTATTTTCTAGCTTGCTATCTTGCCATTCAATATATAGTATAGAGTTGGTATCATCTATGTAGGAGTAGAAGAACCTTGATTAAGATTCTAGTTCAAAATTGCAACCAATCATTTGTTATCTAGGTTGGAATACAATGTTGAATTCAATTTTTGAAGTAAAGAAGCTTAATCTATTGTTTTGGTTTTGGTGTATGTCTTACTAGGGCTAAAGAATTTTATAAATGAGAGGGTATCAAATGTGAGTTGAAGCCAACTATGTAGATGAGATTTCATGTTTTTTTAATCATATTTCTTTGTTGCTTTGTAGCTTTTGCACACATGGTAAAGCAAAAAGATAATTTGCATTTTGCATTAGATTTCTACAGCCTTAGTACAATGTAAACAAACTTGGAAGTATGTCTCTTCCTTCTTCACATTGAGGAGATGCTACTCGATTTTAAAAGAAAGCAAGAAAAAATAGTTCATCCAAAGAAATAGGTTTAATGTAGTGAAGAGACAACATTGAAAGGGCGTGAGGATGAGGAGCATACAAAAGCCTTAATAGAGAAGAGGAATATTGAGATGAAATTGAGACAACCAAAATAAGACAAGAAAGGAGATGGAAAGAGATAAAAGAAAACCATCATCTAATGATTTTACAGATTCTAGGATATTATGAGGGTCTTGTTTAATATTTTTAAGGTGAGACTATCATCTATTGCACATATTCAAATATGTTGTTGGAAGATCATTTTTCATTTTTTTCCATTATTTAAAAAAAATCTAATGTGGGTGATTGTAAGAAAGACCTGTACTATTTTCTGTTACAATTGGAGTGACGAAGTTGCCATCGGCCATAACTTTTGGAAAATGAAACCAACATACTTGAAATTTTTATTGGAAATGTATAATTTAGAAGTCATGAGATTACTTATTTTTCAAAAAAATTGAAAAAAAATTCTATAATTAAATTTTAATTCAGCTAATTTGTCACACTTTGAATTGTAGGGTTTTTTGGTAATGAGGAATATTCAAAATTAATGATCTAGAGATAAAAATTTTGTGGTCTATTCCCACACTAGGAGGACATGTGCTGACTAAAAAAAAAAATCTAAAAATACATTATTTTATGGCTTCCATATTCGTACAAATAGGGCTCCTTTGCTTGCGCACTTTTGGACATTGAAGATGGTTTTACTTCCATTTTTCTGGTGAAATGTGATCACTATTAAGTCCTTACAAATGGACAATTTTTAGTTTTTTTGTGTTCATGAATTTCTAATTATTATTAATTATACCTAGTTGTATCTATTTTCTGTGACAAATTATTATTATTATTATTTTTTCAAATAGTACTTTTTCAAGACTTGTAAGTAGTCATAGGTACTAGTAGCCGTCATAGTAGTCGTAGATCAATGGCTAAGATTGTTTTGTTTCATAGTACTAAGCGCAAAAACTACAATTTTAAGAAAGTCCTACCAAATCATTTGGTCTTTCTTGCAACCACTCATGTACTCTATTTAGAATAGGAATCTTAAAGAAGGAATTTCATCATAGAACATAACTATAAGGTACATAGGTGAGGTTTTTAAAAAAGATAGACTTCATGTGATAGGGCAAGCGTGTAACTATACAGAAGAAATTTCAAAGTAAATTGTTCCCCTGGATATAAAGTTTTAGGAGATTTTAATTTGGAATGAAATAAAAGTTTTTATAATGCTTCTCAATTTGAAAATTTGCCATAGCATATGCTGAGGAGTGAAAAATACAGTATGCATGAAGATCATTAGTAGAGAATTTACTATGATTAAAATGAAAGGAATCTAATTTTTTTTTTCCCCCCAGACACATAAAACTTGTACATAATATTGAAGAAAAGCAACAAGAAGACTAATTGAACTCATAACAAAAAAGGGAAATAGAGTTGGTAGGTAGCAAGATAAAGAAATTGAGCTGAAAGTAGTAATGTTAAATACAATGTACTAATGCAAAGGTAATCCATTTGAGAACAAATTTTTTTTATAATAATGAAAAAAATAGAATAGAAATTGCTATCCAAAAGCATTCTCCAAAGTTGGCCAGCAACTTCAAGTAGTCCACACAAAAAAGACAGGCCCTAAAAATTCAATTATTTTCAGAAGTGTTTCACCATAAGCAAGTTTTGATGATTACGAGTAGCTGGTTATTGAAAAGACCGAGTATTGAGGCCCAGTATGCAACACTAACACCCTCTATAGAAAGTAAGAACAATGAGCATTTGGGGATCAACCAGATGATACAAGGATCTTTGGCATCTTTGACACTAATTGATTCATTTTTGCCACATGTCCATCATACAACTATGGAGTACAGCATTTGAAAAAGTTAATGATGCACAAAAATAAGATTTGGTTCAACAAGACTAGTATTGAACCTTCCATGGTACTGCTGTTAGTGCGGTAGATGCAAAAAGTGATGCTCTTCCATTGAAGTTACATTTCTGAACAGAAGGATGATCAGAATCAACAGAAAGAAAAATTTGTCGCTGAACTTCCAAGATTAGATAACATGGACTTGATTGCTGGGACTGACTGTCAATTACAACCACCAGAACTGAATTCTTCTCTAGCTATTCTAATAATCGGTTTCCAACATGGAAAGCGAACTAAATTAGAAAGCACGAGATTATTTAGAGCCACATGCTGAGAGTGCGGAGCATTAATGTACATGCCGTGGCAGCTAGCGAATGGGGTACTTGCCTTTGAGCATGCCAAACAACTGATCCAGAACTAGAGCACCATCCTCGCGAATTCCAGAATGGAGGAACTGATTTGTCACCCAAAGCCGGATATCTTTAATCTGGGCGGCAGTTTCCTCTGAGAGGGCAATGTTCACATACAAGTCCTCATAGTAAACCGCTGCAGCAACAGGTACCTGCGGAGATGGCAAAGATGGAAGCGTCATGTTTAAAACTTGTAGCGATACTGTACTGAGAAACTCAATACACGACTAGTACTATTAATTTTGATCACACGACATGACCTTTGGAGGATGAAATAAAAGAACAGAAAAAATTAACCGTTTGAATTATGATCTGTAAGAGTTGTCCTTAGATTTTGTTCTCGCACCTTATTGTCATTCAGTTGCTTCTTGTTGTATAGAGGAGGCCAGTCAGTTGTCTCAGCTATGATGTTGGCAGCCTCCTTGAATGGACGCAGGGCTGCCATGTCATCAAACATCCATGGAAAGATCATCTGTTCAAATTGGAAAAATCCAGCAATTAGAAAAGTTGTAAGAAATATGAAGAAATAGACTTTGTTTGATTATTCACTTTGATTGGAGCAGAAATCATGTTTTATTCGAGCTACCTTGTTTTATTCAACGTCAACCATACGCAAGTCCAAGTAACAAGAATAAGCATGAAAAGGTGTTGCTTACATGGCTTCTATGTGGCATGCTAAAAAACTATTTGAGATAGCAAGGTTTTAAGCTACCTCTTTGAAGTGGATTGCACACTTGTTACATCATATGCGTCATAAGAAGTCATAAATGCAATGGATTATCCTGAACTTGTTATCTCAGGCACCATTTGGACAAGATGTTGATTCAATTTTAAATATTGTTATCTCAAGCTTATTACTTCGACCTGTGCAGCCTGAAGTGACTCTAATACAAGAATAATACAAGTGATTCAACTTACCTCCCCAGTAAAGAGGACTTGCATATCGTTTGATGCAGACTTCACAGCATCGAATTGTTCGCCCAATGCTTCACGTACACGGTGTGCAGCCCATTTTGAAGCGACACCCTTGATGAATCAAATGCAGCAAAAGCATTTCAGAAGTGTTGAGAACATATAAGGATCACATAGAGCGTAAGACACGAGAATATTTGAAACTTCATTCGATTCCCATCACCTAGTCAACTTGTAATCCGAAGCAACATGATTATTATGAAGATCAATAAAATCCTGCATAGAAGGATGACTCTACATCAATCTTGTGCTAGTATGTAGCAAACGAGTACGAGTCAAAGAATTGTACTTCCCAAAAGAAGCGGACATAGATACCTGACAATAAATAGACTCGTGCATGATGGCGTACAGCGGATTTGTATCAAAGTCAAACCAGTTATCAATCTGCATAAATTCAATGCTTTTCGTCAATCCTAAAAATGTCATAATCTTAAAACTCATGTACGCTTAAAACGTGGTTTAAATACCACACTTTTGCACCCCTCAGATTTGAAATTTTCTATATTCCTCATATTAGCAAAGCCATAGTCAAAGAGAAGTGTTTGTCAATGCTCGATTCGAAAGGAGGGAAACATACTGCACGAAGGAAGTTGTAGCTGAGTGCTCTCTTAGCTCCATCCACAAGAATTGGATCCCAAACTCTTTCAAAGCTGCAACAGGGACAAATACCAAAAGAGTCATACTCCCTCGTATTATTAAGTCTCACTCGAACTCAAATGTGTGGTCCCAGTCGGAAAGGATTTTTGCACAAGGAATAAACCACTTCCACACTAGACCACACTATACCTCACTGATGTCAAGGTTGTTCCTAAAGCTGCTCTAAAGCAAGACGACACGTGAACTCATAATATCTTGTATGTGGGTAGAAGCAGAAATTGACAGATGGAAACCATTTTTACACAGAATGTACTGGTCTCGTAGGCAATCACAGGATAGTTCAAATGAAGCCTTCTCTACTTGTTGCAACACAGTGAGCGAACATTGCTCACAGGTAATGTAGACGTTCAAGGCCACCCGATGACCCCAATCCAGTCAACCCAAGCAGCTGAAGTCCACGAGGTGTCAAAAATCCTCCAGAGGGCAATGCTACCTGCACTGAATGCAATATTAGATCCACAATCGATTGAAGAATTTCAGAAAGAGGAAGGCTTCAGCACTGAACTTGGAAGTGGACATCTTACAAAGACAAAGTCTCTAGGTTGCAAAGTAGATAAGCTGTAGGATTTAACTCCTATATCTTTCGTAAATCCAATCTTCAGAAAGTAGGGCTATATTTGCTAAAACTGATATATACTCCCAGTTTCATGATCTAATTCACATTGTCACAGTGCTTATCTACTTATGCTTCTGTTCCAGGGTTAGGAAATAGATCCCATGAGCTCACTAAATACGAATTTTAGCATGACCAAATGCATTCGTGCCACAAGATTCACGTTGGTCAAATGAAAGATTAACAAAAAGGTTGACATTAAAAGAACCTATAGAGCAGATGCTACTCAAGAAACTCACTCCTCCTCCCTCAGACTGCGCAAGATGAAGAACAACTGATCGCACAATTTCTGCATCCCCAGGAAACCGCTTGTAATACTTGGCATTCTGCAATGCGACTCTCTTGTAACATGCACGGTACACTGCCTCCGCTGTACAGCCATCGTCTATTGGTGGAAGTCCACCAGTGAGTAACACATGGTGTAGACCATGGGGAGCCATGCTCAAGTACGTCACTGCACAAAACCCCCCATAACTCTGAAAAGGGCCCACGCTTCATTGTATCAGACCACTCTGCCTACACATTCACGTTTCCAGATGTCCGAAATGGCAAGCACGATAGACTACCGGTAACCTGCAAATGAAGTCCGCAAAAAGAAAACCAAGAAATAGAGTGGCAAGTCAAATTTAGAGGTCGGATTACTAACCTGCCCAAGGACAGACCAGGGCTCGCCCTCTGGAACTAGATAGCTTCGAACGATTTCAGCATCTTTAACAATACTGTCAGCACGGAAATTCCGAAGGTACGCTGCCTGTTGCTTTGGCGAAGCAAACTGGGCAAGAGCAGATGTAGTCAGGGGAGTTGAGAGTCCTGTACCCCGCTGTAAACAAAATACATAGTTAGCTAAACAAAGATGAGGACAACTTCCTTAAACTTTTAAAACACATTGTAGAAACATCGGGTAATTACTAAACACTTTGTGATGCTCAAGCATCCAGCATAAAACTCAAATCGAACAGTGAGACCTTGCAGCATCTTTGACCAGATGCACTTCCCGGTCTATTACAAATATGTTCAATTTGTATGTTCGGTGTAAGGGATGCATATCTAATGAAAATTTGAAAGTGAAATTCGAAAAAATTGTTAGCCATCTCCTTCTTGTTTTTGCACAATGGCATCGTGAACAACGCATCCAAATGTAAGAGAAGCTTATTTATCAGTGCCTGATCAAGGAGGATAACACGATACTCCTCGCAAGCTTTTTTCACCCAGCCTCCTGCCTCTGTGGGGCGAGCACACTCAAAACCTGGGCCTCCTTGTAGAAATAGCAAACACGGCAACAACTTATCTTCTTTGCCAACTGCAAGTCGTGAAGAGTAACAATATTAGTACCAATTCATCATCTCCATGAGTCGTACAGATTAAAAGGATCATACAGCCTTCAATATATAGACTAAACCGCGAAAGGAACCACACTAATTACTAGGTATTCACTCTTGTGATACGCAAAAATGATCGAAGAGATGTACCTCCAACAACTTCTCGCACAAAAATCGTGATTGAAGAACCTTCGGAATTCCCATGATCCAAAGGCACAACAAAATAGTGATCTCGTAGTGATAATTCAGGCACTTGATACCACTCGCTAGTTTTGCAGCCCTCTACATGAAAATTATCAATTGGTCTGCGCAAACACAAACCCAGACCATGAACAAAAGACACTCATATCGTTCGAGCAAGCTGAAAGGCCAACAATTAGACATCCAGTGCTCTGTTGCAGTTGCCAATAACCTAATCTCATAGAATTAAATAAAGGACGATATGTGAAACTTGTAAGATGAAGGACCAACAACAGTAGAACCTCTATAAAGTAATAGGGCCGGGAACGGCTGACTATATTACAGTACAGAGGTTATTACATTAAGGAGGGTCATTTGCAGTAGGGACGTTAGTATGCAGCCCAGGCCGGGACCAGCAATCAATATTACCTTAGAGAGGTTTATTACTTTAGAGAGTATTGCTTAAGAGAGGTTCTACTGAAACAGGATTTGCATACTTTGGGTCCGAAGCTACAACGGGATCTGCAGGGGCTGGAGCAGTAGCTGCCGTCCAGGAATCAGAGCGAGCTGCAGTGATAGCAGTACCAGCTGTAAATGCCCCTCCTGCCCCTCCACGTTGAATCCTCCCGGTTGCCCTCAAACTCTTATCACCCCACCTTGAAATTGCCGGCCCTGCTCCTGTTCTTAACCTGGACATGCAAAACCTTGCTGCCGCCATTGCTCTCCCACAGGTACTGTCACAAACATGCAGATACGATACAGATTAGTTTCACTACAGTGCAAGAGTCTGAGATTCTTTAACTGATCTACGAAGTCGTCTTCAACACACCTAAGTCCGTCTCTGATTCGTTATTAAGCCCTTATTACACAGACTTGGCCATCGCTGTCAAGAGTCTAAAAAGATCCTAAGTTCCTAAAGGACCAAGGATTCATGGTTTGAAAATGACCAATTCAATTTATCATAATATGAGGAATCTAATTCAGATGGAGCTAAAAGCTTATGTCATCTGAATTAAAGAAGAACATTGCAAGGGTAAGTCAAAAATTAAATTAAATTGAACAAAAGATAGTCCATAATCCAAACTGCAAGAAAATATGGGTCCTAGTTTGGTTCTTTTAGTCCTTCAGGGCAATTAGGGGTTAGGTTCGTTAGAAGAAACTAAAATCGAGCCTTAAAATGTTTTATGTTCACCGAAAAAACATAAATACCATTGACAGCTTCATGTAAAGACAAAAAAGCGAGGTCCGCATTTCAAACAAACAAAAGTAAACGATCCAACCATAGAATCAAACCATTCACTTGAGATGTTAACCACGGGATCACATTGATCATATAATACCGCACAATTAACACAAATCTATCCAGAAAACCCTAAATCATTGCCAAAACACTCGAACGCCATCCAAAAGTATCTCGAAATTGCCGAGTAAAGTACCACAATTCTCTCACCTGAGTAAACCTCAGCTAGAACTTGCCGAATTTCGACAGCTACACGCCCAAGCTCTTCTCACAGCACAAATCATATCAAAACATGGAACAAAAATCACAAAAATGACCGAAAACAGGGAAATCCAACCATAGCTGCGAAATAGCCATCCGCATTTCAAACCCAAAAACTTAAAAGACCCAACCATTGAACCAAGCCATTCACCTGAGATGTTTATCACGATCACATCGATCATATAATGCTGCACAATTAACACAAACCTATTTACTAAGCCCTAAATTATTAACAAAAACACTCGAACGCCATCAAGGGGTACCTCGAAATTGCCGAACAAAGGACCACAGTGCGCTCACCTGAATAAACCTCAGCTGGAACTTGCCGAATTCCCTTCGACAGCTCCACTCCCAAGCTCTTCGCACAGTACAGCACAGCAATTTATTTTCTCTGGCAGGCTAGCGAGGCAGTAGCAGTAGCTCCAGCTCCAATGCAATTGTGTAGAGAAATTGGCAAAGAGTAAGAGAAGAATCAAACCCCAGGTCTCAAAAGCACAGTTTCCCGGAAATTGCACGAAAACATTAAGATTCTTGCGATCGGCATTTGCAGAAGAGCTTCAAATGGAAGAGCACAAGCTTGAATTGGTGTTGCGAAGTTCAAAGCCTGAAGAACAAAGAAACCTCTTTTTTATAATATCACCTACTAATATCACACCCTCTGCAAGGTTCACACGTTCACACCTCGATTTGGCTTCATGCAAAGTTCTCACAATCGCACCTCGGCTGACTTCTTTACTATCACCTTCTATAATGTCACATGCTCTGTTCTCTCAAGTCACAACCATGAACCCACCCTCTTTGTACTCACTCTATTATGTCACAGTAAGTTTTAATTAATTAATTAGAAACTCTAGTCTTTGAAGAAGGCTGGCATGAATAAAGTGTCTGTTTGTAATGACAATGAGTCAATGTCCACTGGATCAAGGGCCATTGATGCAAAACTAAGGTAGGCACCCCCCAAATGGCACCTGACCTTAAAGCGCCATCTACAGGTTGTGTACATTTCCAAAATCAGTTATGTACCTATTTGGATGGAGCGCTTTCAGAAACAAACTTTGACCCTTAATAACTTTTGCATATAATGTCCAAATGCCATGTTCTCTGGTGCGTTGGAACCTCCTTTCACTTGCCAACAAGAATATATTAAATTTTGACCAATCTAATAGAAATAACTAGGCTCAGTAGCAAAAAGTGGCGGTTTGGGGTGTACCCACCTTACTCTCCCCTTTCAAGAATAGATACTTTAGTTATCAGTAACTAGATTAAAGTAATCAGGATTAAGGTGGATGCGTGAATATGGATTATATAATACGGAGTACTCATACTAAAGAATTTGATACAGTGAATGATGAAACTAAGTACAAAGTTGAAACATTTTCATTCAAACAACTATACCATAAGAATCAATGGACAAAGTCCAAAAAATAGATATATAGAAGTTATAGTGTGCAACATACTACACGTCACCATGGAAGTTTGGAGAAAAAAATTAGTTGTGATTTGGAAAAAAATCAATTTCAAAGTTAGCCATGTCAGAAACTTAGTTTTGCTCAACTTGATTTGAAATTACTTTATCTTTTTCCAATTTTTTCTTAAAACTCCAAAAAAACTTTTTGTGCCTTGGCATGTTGGTACATATCATTTCAGATTGTTGGACACAAAAAATTGAAGGAAATTGACATTCATAGAATTAAAAATAATAATAGTTTGACAAACATGCAAATGATGTTGGTTCTCACAATATTTGAATCTTTTTTTGGAATTGAGAGCATGGGAAACCATTAGCTATTGTAGAGAGAGAATAGGTTGCAATATAGACCATTGTTACATCTTAATGTCTTTACATTTGAAATATTTATTGAATTGGGCAATGCGTTCAATTTATATTTCACAACCATATAATGCGTTTGTACTTTCAATCTTTTTGTCCAAAGACTAGAGTTCATGATGTACATAATCAATCCAACAAAAACTGCAAGGCATTTACTTCCTATACAATTTTTTTTGAAAAAACAATTTTCCTAACATTTTAGCATCCATTTTTTTCCTACAGGTACAATAATGAACAATATTAGTGATCACCACTTTGAAAGTGTGGACTTCTATGTAGAGTCATGATTGAAAAACAATTTTTAACTTTTTTAGAATAGGAATTGATTTTGCCAACTTTTAGTATGATTACAATTCCATTTGAGTAGGCAAGAACTACATTTTGGTAGTAGCTTACTCTTGTTGTGCAACTAAAAGCAACCAAAATGTTCAAGTCCAATGAGTTATAATTAATTTCATGGATGTTGGAAATTTGTTTCCCCCACTTTTTATGGGCCTCTTTCTTGGAAATTTCGTTGGTGGATTCTCTTCTTGCAAACATTGCATACTTTCATATAGAATTCTTGAATTTTTTTTAGTCTTTTCTGCAAAGTGAGGTTGATTTCCTTATATAGAATTCCGTCCTTATGACAAACTTTAATGTGCCGGAATAGGCCAAACTTTGTAAAATAAAAACACAACTTATTTTCCTAAAATTCTACATGGAAGTGTGCAACATTTGCAATGGGATAATTCAAATCATTGACAAACAAAATCACAAGGAGAGGCCTACAAAAAATGAGGGAAGCAAGTTTTTGACATTTGAAAAACTAATTTTATCATTGAACTTGAACTTTTTCAGTTGCTTTTGGTTTGCCAAAAAAAAGAAGCTACTTTTGCAATGTTGTTTCTTCCTATTCACATGAAAGTGTAAACATCATGGAAACTAGCAAAACAAATTTCGATTATGAAAAAATTGAAAATTGTTTTCCAATTCTGACTCCACATGGGAAGGCCGCCCCCAGTCACTAGCTCCCACCGAAACCAGGCCGTGCGGGCGCTAACCGGTGGTGGGGGTGGAGCTCTGGGCATTTCATCCACCCAGCAATGGGCCCAATCAAGGTGGCATCAACACCCTCCAGCCAAGTTAGCGTCCATCCTCACCACTGGTTAGCGCCCGCATGGCCTGGTTTCGGTGGGAGCTAGTGACTTGGGAAGTCCGCCCTCTCAAACATTCCCAATGATTTGTAGCTGTTAAATAAAATAAAATAAAATAAAATAAATTTGTAGCTGAGAAGCCCAGGATCTTGGCGGCCGCCACCTAGGCAGAGATGACTCGGCGCCACCTCGACATTCACGTTCCCCAACACGGCCTTCCACAAAAACAAAGCCTTCTCTTTTAAACTAAACTTAGCTTGTACCTTCCCTGACTGCTCTTTTTTCCAGTCCGCTCAAATCTGTCAACAACAAGCTTTGGAAACCTCCCCATGGTCAGGATGCAGCAAGCTTTAGCAACACTAGGACGCGCATGGAGCTTCCGGATCTCCACCCCCACAACCGTCGTCTTTCAGGTCAGGACAGCAAGCAATCAAGCGTCAACACCCATCCATGCGTGCCCCTTCCCTGTGTTACCAAGCCAGCAAGGTTTCAGATCAATGGAGCCTTCTGAACTCTCGCGCATGCATCTTCATTGCTCGTTTCTTTTTCTTTTCTTTTCCTCCTTCTCGTTCACGATCATGGCGTTGTGGATTATCGAAATGTGGGCGACGTTCATCTTGATCTGGATGGTCACCTCGTTCCTGTACCCGTTTTGCAGACAAATCGCGGACGTCTTGGAGCACCGGCAGCAGCAACGAAGTCCCCCTCCTCCCCAACCGGGAGGATAAGGTGGAGGAGGGAAGAAGAGGGGGTAGTAGGGTTTGGGTTTCATTCTTGGGGCCCAATTCGTGCTGCTAGTAGTCAAGGTGATGTGATGTGAATTCTTCCTGTTTTCGGGTTTGGTTTTGATTGTTTTCGGGTTTGGTTTTGTTTCATTCTTGATGAGTTTTGTTTCGTTCAAGACCGAATGAAGAAGAAGAAGAAGAAGAAGAAGTTGATCACGTCTAGGTAGTGTGTGTGTTTGTGTGCGCGCTAAGCTTTCGGATCTTAGAATTATGATTCTGAGCATTTCATTGCTTTTGTACGGCGTATGGGTCAGTTGCCTTCGTGCGCTTTGGTTTCGAGTTTCTTGGAAATTTCTTGATGAGTTTTGGCCAATTTGGTCACTTTTGATGAGTGTAAGTCCGAGTGGAAAGGAAGAAGTTTATCATGCTTAGTTGGTGTGTGCTTAGCTTTCGGATCTTCGAATTTTATGATTCTGAGCGTTTTATTGCTTTTGCATGGCGTATGGATTGGTCAGCTGAGTGCCAAAGGGCAATTTAGAGAATGTTCACTTGCGAATTTTCCAAAATTAGATGTGAAGTTTGCATGGATAAGTATCTGGTACAATTCCTTGTTGTGAATTACACGTCTCCCAACAGAAATTTGGATTTAGAAGACATTTTGGAATAGTATGTTATTTTTTGGTATTTGACCTAAAACTTTGTTCGAATTTCGTTTTTGTATCAGAAATGAGTTAGAAATTTCTGGACTAATAGATAAAGTATCTTTTTTAGGGCACGGACAAATTTTAATAACAAGATTGGACAACCTTGACTGATGCACGTCGACCTGAAGATTGCCTTAATTACCTAGCGACCAGATGATGGGCTTTCTTACTTGACATCCTATGGGGCAGATTCGGGTCAATGAATCATGTTCCGGAACCACTTCTGTCTTCTCTAATGGTTGTTACATGTAGAGTCGATTATTTTGACTTAGGGTTATGTGAAATCTGGAATGGCTTGTAATAGAGTGGCAATTGACGAAAGCAAGGTATTGGATGCAGAAGCCTCCAGTGAAATGGCGCTAGAGAAGAAGAAATGTGTTCCTTGTGAGACTGGCAAGCTTCAGCCCATGTCTGAAGAGAAAGCTCAGTCGTTACTCCCCGAGGTTCTTTTCCCCTAACCTTCTGGCGGGCGTGCTTGATTCTCTGTTTGAAACTGATGCAATCTGCGTAAACAGGGGCAAATCATGCACATAAGCTTTCAGTGCCATTCCACTCTTCTATTGTGCCCATATTGTGCCTCGTGTTTTTTTAAGCAGTTTTGAGTAGGTGATGAGGACTTTCTTGTGTCTAGTTTTATTTCTTTATTGACAAACCTCATGCAATGTTCGTCACTGACCCTGGTGATATAAAATTTGGCCCCACATGAATTGTAGTTTTCGCAGTATGATCAAGTGAATTTGGCAAAGTATACAGTGAATCCGTGGTCTTTAGGGTTTATTGAGCATCAAATGAAATGGGGGCGAGGCTGCCGATGAATTTTCTCTTGAAACTGTGGCTACATGTCTTAAACATGCGGCGGTTCTGACATACTTTCCCACACATATGACAGGTTTCAGGCTGGGAGCTCAAGGAAATTGGTGGGGTGCTGCAACTGCAAAGAAACTGGAAAGCGAAGAGTTTTGTAAAAGGTTTGGAGATCATGAAGAGGGTTGCTGATGTTGCTGAAGCAGAAGGTATGTTCATTTCAAGCATTTCATTAATGAGCTCCTCTATTTCTTCATTCTGATTCAACTGCATCGGGTCGCTCTCGTTTGTAAGCTTAGGGTTTGTCCTTATAAAATCATGCCCATTTTATAGTAAAATTAAATTGTTTCAAGAGTTTTAGACTCCATCGTAAAGAGAATCTTCCCCGAGACCTTCATGGGAAGACCATATGAAGATTCTTACTATGACTTATCTGAAAGTTTAGTTTGACAAAAATTCTGTTTTTTGCATTTCTCGCGTTCGTTTCTTTCTTTGCAACTGGTGTTCTCATATTATGAGAGTGATTATATTTGCAGGGCATCATCCAGACCTCCACTTAGTGAATTGGAATCAGTTGAGCATCAACATTTCGACCCATGCAGTAGGTACGCCTTTGTCGACCTCATTCATTCTCTCAACAGTTTCAGAAACCGAGAATAGGAACACAACCAGTATTCTGCTTTTAAAGTTTTTTAAAAGGAGGCACGACGTTTTTAGTACTTCTCAAGAAGCCATATTACTCCGAAGTACTTGAAAACATAGTGGCACGTTGATATTGTACTTCACTTCATTTAAGTTTCTGTTAGTGCATCCCAATCAGATTGATATAACTATTTTTGATGTCCGTGGTGCAGGTGGGTTGACGGAGAATGACTTCATTGTGGCAGCGAAGATCGGGGCTCTTGACCTTGCCGATCTTGTACGCAAGCCCAAGGCAGCTGCAAAGCAGACTTGAAAGCCGTCTCCCACTTGAAGAGGAAAGAGTGTTATAGATCAACTGTGCAGTCTGGAACCTTTTCTTTATTGGATCCTTTATTTCATGTACTAACTGTACATTTGGAAACCTATTCTGTATTGAATCCTTTATTTCATGTACTGAGGACAACTGTACATTTTGAAGCCTTTATGTATTAAATCCTTTATTTCATGTCAGTAAGAGTCCGTCTCTCTGAAATTTTGAATGAGACCCTCTGTCGAAGACACCAAGCTGACAATAGGCAAATTATGCCATCGCATGTTGGATTCGGGAACTCTCGGAGGGTCCAATTGCCAAAGACAAGAAATTTGGACAACTGCGGGAACAATACACAAATGGATCGACTCTACTTGGGGATTTCAAACCATCAGCCCAGTAAGTACAGTAACCTTGCAACAAGCCAAACCACGAATAAGGACGCTCAAGACCAGAGAGATTGAAAAGAATCGTGATTCAGTGTTCCAGAATTTGTAGGTATTTTGCATTTACGAGGTGGTAAGAATTGACTAAAAGCAATCAAGAATTGTGAGCTCGACTCGAAGCACTCAGGAATTGTTCACAACAATCAAAGTTGACTTCTTCTACAAATGGGCATCTGCTCCCTCTTCGGCGTAACCCCAGAAGTCATCATCGTCATCTGCTTTGCTGGTAGTAGTTTCCTTCTTCTCACCAAAACCTCCCTCAGGTCGTGGTCCATTGAACCTTCGGTTACTGTCAAAGAACGCAGTTCAGGGTTTATCATTCACGCTACAAACCATACTCCATCGAAAATCTAGACAGCTCAAGACACGAATATCTCGTTCCCATTCGTATGCAAACATAACGGTTAGTTCAATTAGACATAACAAACGAAAATGATTTCACAGCCGATCAAGGAGACTGAAGATGAGATATCATGAAAACGAAAAAGGGACCGAAGCGATTAGGTTTTGGCAGTCGGAAATTCATCATTTTGTCGTTCTTTGAAGTCAATTCTATCATTGCACCTCTGACATTGAGATGAATGATACACCATACCCATCGCAATGGTCAGAAATTTATTTATATGTTTTCAACTCTTCGTGAACTGTGAAACTCCCGAATTAGTAAATTTTCCAAAATTATAAAAACTATAAAGTAACATTTTTTACAGTCTGCATTTTAGATACAACTTTTCCGCCACACAAGCGTTGATAATGACCTAAGAGAAAAGTAGTCCTTATTTAATCTTTAGAATTATGCAGAGTTATGCAATATAAATGTCTTACTCAGCATCTTATTCATGAAAACCAGGTATAGGCCCAGAGTATGCACATTGTAAAACATACAAAAACTTAGTAAAATTTAGCATGTTGAAAAATAAAGCTATGGCATTGCGGGTCTCTGTAAGTGGAAGGAGTAAATAAGCGCAACGGTGTACTTGTGATTACATCGAGCGCCAGGAAAGATAAAATTTATTATTCTGAACTCTACAGCGAAATCAGGAAGCAGACACACATTGAAATCTCCATCTGGCGAGAGCCAATTCAGGTAATTCAAACGAGATCTTCAGACAATGTTACGGAAATTCTACACTTGGCATTGAATTGAACCGAACATACTCTACACTTCACAGGAACGAGGACCAAAGATTCTTCGGTTCAATACAGGCTACCAAGGACGAAAGACCTAAAGAAAGACAGAAGACACCAACATACCTAGTTTTATTGCGGCGGGCATTCTGCTGCTTGCGCTTCACAATGTCCTGGGGCGTCTCATGGAACCTCCTGCGCCTGCACTCAGGAATTACTCCTGCTTGCATGACCGCTTTCCTGAACCTCCTAACCACGGAATCAGCTGGTTCATCTTCTCCCACAAAAACCTGACCAAAGAGCCACAATCATCACCAACAGAATCAAAACCATGATAAGCACAAAATGCCACTGTCATAAATCTCCACAAGCAGCAAGCAGCAGACCAAGGTAGGGAACCCTTTCCATTTTTGCGAGAGATGATTAAAGTCACCATTGTCATTCAAACACGTCATTTATAAGAAATGAGACCGGCCAACTTCTAGGTTCAGTGTTGGATTCAAAGCAGCTTCCATGAAATACACGGTTCAAGACAACGATTGGCACTCTACGACTTCAAACTCTAGAAAACTCATAACTTACTCATACAGTATCCAAATAATTCACATTTCAGTGCATTGGAATCCTCTTGAAAAGACATACCAAAAAATTCCTTCTGATAATTGAAACCACAGAAAGTCACGGAATACGTTCCCTCCCATTTCAAAATTCAACTTCCTCATAACTTCCTCATACAGTACCCAAATACTTCATATTTTAGTGCATTGAAATCCTCTTCAAAAGACCTACCAAAATAAATTCCCTTCTGATAATTGAAACCACAGAAGGTCACGGGAATGCGCATTCTCCCATTTCAGAATTCAACTTCCGAATAACCACGCCTTCCCATACCTGAGTATTGTAGCTCCCCTTGAAGTACATCACATTAACAAACTCCATGCCGGGGTGCACCACTGACATAGCCGAAGGATTCTCCCCATTGCTCAGCGATAACTGCGGCAGCCTCACGACGGACTTGGCGTTACTGGCATTGGTGCTACTAGGCTCAGCTGCCGAGCATCGCAGAGAAGAAGAAGAAGGAACTGGCAAAGGCGTGAAGACGGCAGAAGACATGGCCATGGCTATAGCTATGGCTGACTGTCGCCCTGAATCCTCTCACTCCGCTGGGTTGTCACTTTGCAATTCTGATTGTGGTTGCAACGACGACGACGGAAGAAGCCATATCCAGTGGAGAATCAGGGGAGTGATAACTGATAAGAGACAGGGGGTGACAATGGAAATCCTATCGATGAATGACAAAGGTTTAGGGGGTACCGTTCATCCGTTTTCAGTTAGTAATTAGTAACTGGAGTACTACCGTATTGTAGTGTCCAGTCACTAGTCCAGTCAAATGATAGGGCATTGCACCATCTCTGTTTGAATACACGCTTTCTATTTCGAATCTGAAACTCATGCAAACCAAAGATTTGAAATTGTTGCAATTAGCTCAAAATCCATCATCATTCTCACCTTTCCTCCTACGGTTCCCGGATTTCACGGAGTGGGTGCACCTCCGCTAGAATTGAGTTTGTGGCAGTTTTTTGAGCAGTTTTTCAAGGCGCTTCCAGCTGTAGCTTCAACATGAGGTCGGGAGGATTGTTTAGATAGCCGCAACACCAAGTTCGGCGGAGTTTAGAAGCGGTAACTGTAGTTTATAGGCGACGAGTCCTGGGGCGTGTTTCTGGGTTGCTTACTGTCCTTAGTATCATCGCAGCGCTAGGGCCAGGTATCACAGAGGACAAGTACAACATCTGCACGGCAGCAGCATGTACTTCTGTACTGGTCCGTCTCTCTAGAGTTTCGGGCTAGGGTAAGGTTAAAAGTTCAGCCGTTTTGCTTCATCGGGAGTGTTTTGTGCTCACCCGTGCAAAGCAAGGTTGTCTGAGGTGGTTCTTCGCGTGCTATAGTACTGGACTGTAGGGTACTGAAACATTAGACTCGCTTGGTGGAGTGCAGCCGCTGTTACCTGCACGTTTAGGGTTGCCTCGTCAATCTTTCGATTCCGAGGTTGTAATGGAGAATGTACTCGTTTTGAGTCTCCCAAAGGAGCTGGGAGAAGGTTGGAAGGCGTCCACGACGCTACCACCAGCTACTTTTAGCAAGCAGATGGCTCCGAATGCTCATCCTCACGATTTGATGGACAAAGGGTTAAACCCTAACCCTAAGGACAATTCGGAGGAGCCTTCGACTTCGGGGCACCAATTCATTGATAAGGAGTGGTCACTAGACTTTCAGTTCACAGAGGAACAACTTCTCAGCATCAGATTGGCTCAAGATGAGCTTCATGGTAAGTTAATTATTGGGAAAACACTAAGTCAATCTCCTAGATACACGGCCATCGCTAAAATCATGAAGAATTGCTTCGAAAACACGCTGGTTTCAGTCCAGAACATGGTCAGGGGCTTCTTCATAGTTGAATTTGACTCTCGGGACTCCGCCATCGCTGTAGTCGCGCTAAGAACAGTGGTCAGCGAGGGCAAAACGATCCAACTCTTTCCATGGAAGAAAGACTTCTCTCCAGAGAATTCCATAAAGACTCTGAACACGAGATTTATAATTTGAGTCCAATTTTCGGGACTAGACCCAGTCTTAACATTGGAAGCATGGCTGAAATCCATAGCATCCAGGATTGGTGAGGTCCTGCTGGGGGAGAGCCGAGACCTTGCCCTTAAGCGACCAGGTGGTCCTCTGATCACAATTCGCGTCATGGACATCTCCAAACTTCCAGGGAGAATTCTAATGCACCTTCCGGAGGCTGACGGCAGTCATACCAACATCAATCAGGAAGTGAGCTACTCAGGACTGCCTGATCAGTGTAATCGCTACAGAAAATCTGGCCACTCAGCAGTAAATTGTCCACTCAACAAGGGGAACATCTCACAGGATAAGCCAATGAAAGGGAGTAACCAGGCGGCAAAGGCTACTGCTCAAGGAGACTAGGAAGGCTTTGTCACGGTCAAGGGAAAACAGAGAAGGAAGCAACACCCAAGCGAGAAGAGGAAAGAGCAATGGCAGGAGAAAACACAAGATGCGGCGAAATCACGAGCACAAACCAAGCCAACTGAAACAAATGGAGCGCTCAGAAGGGAAAAGATCCCTCCTAAGTCTACAGGAGGAAACGCAGAGGGAGGTGAAGTGCAGCGAAGTAAAGAGGCAGACAAAATGGATATTGATCTTCCTCAAAATCCACAGCAATTGAAAGACACTCAATCGGTTGCTTCAAAAGAAATTCAGCCGTCACCTCATAGCAAGAGCATCAACCCAACCAAGGACGGGTTTCTGGAGCGGAGTGTGATACATGTCCTTGCCTTAGATCCAATTGCAGGCACACAACGACCTACCTCAGATTCACATACCTCAGAGCGTCGGGATGTTGCCCAACGGAACAAGCTATACAAAGGCGGGAGTCCGGATAAAGGCCAAACCCAGCAGACAGACTCACGACAATAAGTAGCCTCCACCCCCTAGATCAGAGACAACATGGTGACAGACAGAGGCCCAAACACAATACAAAAGGAGATATCCACAGCGACCTCCCAGGAGCGAAGAGGAGAGGGCGTAGCGGACTGCAGAGCGGACGCCATAAGGGAATGCCGCACCGAGGCCTCAATCGACAATCACGGCATGCACACTTATGATGGCCCTCTCCTTGGTCAGCGGATGGAGAGATCCCAGGCAAAAGCTCCCACCTTAAGTAAAGGCGTCAGTGCTTCAGAAAATGAACTCGAATTGGGGAAAGGGAAACGGCCAGATGCAGCGGGAGCACCACCTGAGAAATGGTGTCTACGGAGGATTTTAGCGACAGACCCATCCTCCAAGATTGACTCACCAATTCAGCATATTCAAGAGATTGTCGTAAACAATCAGGCTCACCTTGCCATTCGATGTCCTCCATCAGCATGGCAACCGGAGGATTTTCCTCCGCTTGGGCCCCCACATCCCATTCTGGACAAAAGGCAAAGACGCGGCGGACTTCGCAGCAAGGATCCTATCCAAGAGGAGAGAGTGAAAATGAGTCGGCCCTCGACTCATGTTCCAGATGGATGGTAGGCGGTATGGCCAGAAGAATTACTTAATAGCACCTTTCAAGTATACCCGCCAAAGCACGAAGATAGACCGACAAAATTTCTGTGCATATGGCCAATCTTCTCCAGATCTCAGAGCGCAAATACAGAGGTGCTGCTTTTCCAAAAGGCTGACCGCACTGTATCCATTTCATCTCCACTGACAGTCGAATTCTAAGAGGAAGGCCTCACGGTGGTTAACATTAAGGACACCATCCTCTCAGCAATCCAGGAATATACCAAAGACACACTCCGTGACCCAATCTCAGTCAATGAGTGGGACAAGATCACATGGTTTGGAAAATGGGATAGTATGAAGGATGAGCAAGAGCTCACCATCCTGGCCGTGATTCAAGTCATCGGAAACACATTGGTATCAAGGAAAGTCTCGTGGATGTGGTTCGATTCATCTTTCATCTCCTCCCTTGCACCGGGTAGGGGTCGCGCCAAGGCCTCCACTCTGCTGTAGGACTGGGCAGGTTTATATACATCTGATGCAGAAAAGTAAGAGTGGCAGCTTGGCCTACAAGCCTCACCGTGCCTGGCTTTCAAGAAAGCTCGAATCGCAAAGCAAGGGACATCCAGATCAGCTTCAGGGGCGATGGAGATGTCCATGACAGACGAAAACAACCCTCTATGATGATGGACATTGACCTCAGACTGGTGACCCTAAACATTAGGGGAGCAGGGGTCGGCTCCCATGGTTCACAATAGAAGGTACACATCCGCAGGATGATGGAGCGCATGCCGGACTCTCCAGACGTAATCTTCTTTCAGGAACATTGGATGTCAGTGGAGAGATGCTCCAAGAGATGCCACAGCCTCCCATTTCAGGTGGCTTTAGAGCGTGGAATCCGGCCATCAAACCACCAAGGTGCAGTCAAGAGATGGAGCATTGGGACTGCCATACTCATCTCCAAAAACTTAGCCGGGAAAGTCACAAACCAGAAAGTGCTAGTTGAAGGCCGGGCTCAGTTTGTTAAATTGAAAACAGATTCGGGTAATACAGTTACGCTTATTAATGTCTATGCCCCCACGGCCTCCTCCCGACGCACCGAGCTTTGGAAACAGTTGGTTGATGCAGACATCGCGAGAGATTATTTCATCCTTGCGGGAGATCTAAACATGGTGGAAAACCCGGCAGACAGGACGGGAAACTCGCTTACTTGTACCTCTCCAAATCGGCAGGAGAAAGCCGCATGGACCAAGCTTCTCAACCATTACGGAATGACAGATTCATGGAAAATGGACTTCTTCCACCGAAACTTGGAGCTGAGGTACACATGGGACAACAGTAGGAAAGGGGAGGCGCATCGGATGGCGAGAATAGATAGAATATACATCTTCTCCTTGTTGGCAGAACAAGGGGGTCAGCTCACCATTCACCCTATTGTAAAAATATCAGACCACGGCCCCGTCCAGCTGAAGATATTTTCAGCAAGGAAAACGGAGAAGAAACCAAACTTGTTCCGTCTTAGCACTCTCAAAAACCGACAAGCTCGGGACCGGGTGATAAAGGCGTGGAGTAACCACCCAAAGCCAAGCTCCTCGGAGTCATACATGGACAAGATTACTCAAGCACAGATGCAAGCTAAATCAGAAGCGGTCAAGATCCAAAGAGAGGAAATAAAATTACATTTCAACGCTGAAAACAGAGCCCTCAGAAAAATACAGGAAGCAGAGAAGGCGCTGCAGGAGTCACCCGGGAATGTGGAGGTGTTGCAGTCCGAATTTTTGGTTTTCAGTTGTTTATCTAGAAAACGGAACAGAAACTATCGATTAGTATGTAGGTTTTGTCTAGAAACAGCAGAGGACGGAAAATTAGGAAAGACATTGAAATAGTGGAGTAGTTCGAACGAATCCAATCCTAGTGGTGACACCCAGGAACCGGATTGGAATCGGATCCTTGTCCGGAAGTAGCAGTGGACCGGATTGGGGGTATAGAACCGGATTAGGGTTAGACCGGATTGGTGGGACCGGACTGGTAAACGTCATCATGACGGCTTTTAGGTCAGGAGAGACTATAAAAGGCCAGCACCTCCTCAGTCGCACTCCTTTTTCCAAACTCCGTTTGGTGAGAGTGTTTTGTCGCGCTCCTCGTGTTTCGGCGCTGTGTGAGTGTTCGCGTGTGTGTGTGAGTGAGCGAGTATTAGAGGTGTGTTGCAGGGTAGGTTTTCGGTTGCGTACCGATCGCTGTGCAGGATTCCGGTTGAGATCGGAGAGAGAACGTGAGAACGGGACGTGCGGCTAGGACTGTGTGAGGTAGAATCGGAAAGGATTGTCTTAGATCTAGTCTGTGTCCATGCCGCAGCTTAGGCGGAACAGACCAGGCCCATCCACGTCGTCGGCTCCGGTCAAACTCTGGAAGGTCGTTCCGGTTCTCCCTTCGACAGAGGAGGAGATGGAGATGCTCCGGTTGGATCTCAACCGGATGGGGTGCCAGGGTTTGCTCGACAAACCCTGGGGTTTTAAGGACGAGCGGATGGTGAAGGAGATCCAGGGGAAGTGGACGAACCAGTTCGACAACACAATCCGCTGTGTTCCACATCAATGGACGGAAGAGATCTGGAGGGAGGTTTATAAGTTCCGGGCAGGAGGCCACGGGATGGCAAACCGGAAGGACGAGTACGTCCGGGGCAAGTTCCGAGGAGCGGTCAACCCCAAGGACGGATACGCGGTGGAAGACTGCATCGACGACCGGTACCGGAAATTGTTACAGTTCCTGATCCTGATCCTCCATCCGGAGAAGCTGACAAGGGTGACCATCACCCTCGGCAACACTATTTTCGGTGCCCTGAGCGATGACCGGAAAGCGGACTGGGCCCGGATCATGTTCGATCTGGTGGCCCAGTTGGCGACGAGGGTCGGAAGGAGTAGGTCGACACCCGTGTGTCCCTACCTCTTCCACCTCTATAAGCAACACCAGCTCCTTTTAGACTCGGAAGAGAAGGAGTGGAAGGCCCAGGAAAATCTCCTGAAATACGGAGAATTGGAAACGGACGAGGAGAAAGGGGAAACCGGATCCGAGACCGAAGAAGAAGATGAAGAAGAGGCGGAGAGGCAGCCCAAGCGGCACAAGACGACGTCTCCGACCGGAAGGGGATCTCCACTCGGCGATAAAACCGGAAAGGAGAAGACATCGGAAGGGAAGAAGGTAGGCTGTTCGAAGAAGGGACCGGTCGACCCGTTCGAGAAGTTGGTGAAGATCCTCATCGACATCCGCCTGGACTGGGAGGCGAAGAGAATCGCCCTAATCCAGATCGAAGAGTTGGTGCAGGCAACACCGGATAGCAAGTTGCCAGGGAAGGTAGCGGAGTGCATCACCAATCCGGTCGAGATCCGGAAGCAGGAAGCAGAGATCCGTCGACTTCAAGAGGAGGTCGACATGTTGAAGGCGGAAGTGGCCACCTTCAAGGAAGATATGGCCGCCACCCGGATAATGGCGGACGAGACGCAGAAGGTGGCGGAATCGGTGAAGGCGACTTTCGGTGAGACCGGAAGCGTGGCAGTCAGGGCCAGACTCTTCAACGAGAAGGTCTTGGAGGAGAAGAAACTATCCGGTACCCGGATAGTCCGGATCCTGACTGACTTCTCCGAGCAGGTGGAGAAGAATTTGGTCTTAGCACGAGGAGCGGCGGACCGGATGGAGGAGTGTACACAGAAGCTGACCGGATCGATGAGGGTCCACCTATCGGACATCTCCATGCCGGAATCGTTTCCGGAAGTGCCAGACCCAAGGGAAGGAAGGGACCAGACTCCGCAGTCAAAGCCGAGTCAGCCTTCCCAGACCGCGCCGATCAACATCGAAGACTCTCCCGGTTCTGACATGCCAGATCCGATGGCCGGAGAGCGGAACAGGAACTTGGAAGAAGTCTTCGAGCAATTGGAGGCGGAGCCCAAGAGTCCTTCGTTGGGGCGCGGGATAGCCATGTAGAATAAGTTAGGAAGGATAGGAACGGATCCGGATTAAGTAATCCGATCCGGTAGTGTTAGAAGGACCGGAAGTTAGGATCCGGATTTAGGTTGACTTTTAACGGCTCTTTTTGCCTTTTGTTATTTTTGGAAGTTCTCAAAGTGTATATAATTCAGTCCTTGTGCTGAGGACTGGGAGTCTTTTCCTCTGCATCTTTCTTTGTGTTTTCTCATTGTGTTTCTTTGTTGTACGATCTCCCATGTCTTGGCAGGATTGTGCGTGAGGGAGTTCGGAAGGCGCGAGCGGATGCGATGGGATTTCTCCCCTTGGTGTTTTCTTGGTTCTAAGTGCATGTGAGCGGATAGGATAGAGTTGGGAGTGAACTTCAGTGCCTCAGCGCGTCTAGAGTTTGAGATTCCGGGTGAGAAAGCCGTTGTTAGGCTAGGCGGATAGGGAGGGAGTCCTTAGTCGCGCTAGAACTCCTGGGTGAGAAATCCGGTTGAGTGTCCGATCTCCTGTAAGGTCTCACCATCTTAACAGTAAACGGAAGAATTCTAGTTGACGTTGGAATGGACGGGTGCACTTGTAACCGCCTTAGCTTCGCACGGAATAGGATGACATCAGGGTCGTTGTAGTATTGAGAGGATCGTACGGGGGGTCTTTGTGTGACCAGTGGACCGGATTGCAATCTGGATTGCTGTAAAGGACCAAACCGGATCCGTACTAGCCTAGGAAGGAAGAGATTTGGAAAGTGGGTCTTCAGCCACTATAAGTCACAGAAGGTGTGGTGGGCCTACCACTCTCAAAAGTAAGCGGCGAACCCTCTGATGGCTAAACAAAGGTAAAACCAAACCGGATAGGAGAGGAAATGGTTGTGAGTTGTCTAGAGCGGATTGGCCTAGACGGATACCCGGACCGGAAAAGATAGGGTCCTTGGGTTGTGTTGGATTCGATAATCGGAAGACTAGCTGGAATCGGAAGATAGAAAGAATCCGGTCCTTTGTTTTCTGGGTGTTTGAACTTCCGGTCATAGGAAGAGGACCGGAAAAGATGGATATTACTACTGACTTGGCTTAGTTCGTTAATAAGGCTAGATACTTCACAGAATCTCATGGGTTCGATCTTTAGAGTCACTTTGTTATGCTTTAGAGTGGTTTTTGGGAGTATAACATGGGAATTGCTTATCCTGTGCTGCGACAGGAAGCAGCAACAAGGTTTAACATAGCGCAAACTCATTTACAGAAACTTACGTTAGACTTGCTAGAGGAACAATATCACAAGGTGTCTTCCCAATGGCTGAATCGTTGCACCAAAGAATTCTTTAACGTGTTTAAAGACGTGCAAAGAAGAATCAGCATCCCCCAACTTCAAGTCAGAGATACAATGATTTCGGACCAGCTGGCAAAACTCAGAGCGATCTCAGATTTCTACATACAGCTGTACAAGGCGGAGAGCGAAACCCCAGAGATAATCAGAGCTTGCCGACGCATAATAGAGAGCATACACCAGAACGTCACGGCTTCGCACAACATGAGTCTAAAAGGTGAAGTAACCCTGCTAGAACTCAAGTCCGCCATCTCTGATCTAACATCGGGCCACGCCCCAGGAGAAGATGGAATCACTACTGATTTCTTCAAAGCATGCTCGGAAGAGATAGAAATGGACCTGCTATGCACAGTTCAAGAAGCGTTGAAAAATGGAGCCTTGACACCGCAGCACAACAAGGGCATTATCACGCTTCTTCCCAAAGGCGGGGATGGCACCCTGGTTAAGAACTTCAGACCCATTACTCTTCTATCATCATTCTACGAACTAGTAGCTAAAATATTGGCGACAAGATTACAAGGGATCCTGTCGGAGATCGTATGTCCCAACCAAACCGGATACGTCAGAGGGCGGAGCATAATAGATAACATATTATTGGCGCAGGAATCCATGAAATATGCTGAAGAAACTAAACATGACCTTATTTTATTGCTTATTGACTTTGAAAAAGCCTTCGACAGAATCTCGTGGCCTTTTATTAGAGATGTCCTTGAGAAACAAGGTTTCCACTCAGAATTCATCAAAGGTGTGATGTCACTATATGTGAAGCCCTCATCTTCAGTCCTGGTGAATGGGGAGCTCGGTGAAAACTTCAACCTGTCCAGATCTGTCAGACAAGGCTGCCTCCTTGTCCCCTTTTTATTTATCATGGTCTTCGACGCCTTAGGCTTTATGCTCAAAGATAAACGATATGGCATTCAGGGCTTCAGATTACCGAACGGGAAAATAATTACAGATGCGGCCTTTGCATGATGCCTCGTTGTATCTCCAAGGAATGAAGAAAAACCTGCAAAGAGTGAAGGAGCTAATACAGCTATTCTGCTTGGCTTCAGGTTCGAAGGTAAACTAAGAGAAATCTAGCGCAATATGGGCTTCTATGCAACCAAGAAGTTTTAAGTGGGGAGAAGACTTCGGATTGAATTGGGTCCCGACAAGAGTGGGATCAGATATTTAGGCCCTTTAGTTGGCTTTCATCTCCCCAGGGACGCCAACATAGAGCCGCTTTTGGAATTACTGAGAAAGAAGCTACGGCATTGGGCTTCAAAAATTGTCTCCCAAGCGGGAAGAATTCTCATATGTAACCAAGTCCTTCTTGCTACATGCTGGTACATTGCGGCATGCTGCGGACTTTCCTCAAAAACTTGCGATAAAATTAGAGCTATGATCTCTCAATACCTCTGGACAAGCAAAGAGGGCAGCAAAACGCTGGCAAGAGTTTGCTGGGCGACATGCATTCTCCCGATTTCAGAGGGAGGACTAGGGCTCATAGATCCATTCATGCAGATACAGACATTACTTGCAAAGCTGGTCGTAAGGAGCTTAACGCCAGGCGATGCTCCTGGCAGTCTCTAATGAGATACATAATTGAGCAGGGCAAACCTTTAGCAGACTCCAAATGGCACAGATCTCCAGTTTGGCTCCTACTCGGTAAAGGACTCAAATCGGAAAATCACTCTTCCCTGGTCACCGCGTGCCTGAAGGCTTTTGTAGCTGTCAAGGAAAACTTGATACAGAATCAGCCAGCAATTCTATCAAAAATTCTGAGACAACCACTCTTTGGGAATCCCCTGATTTTAGAAGCAGCCGACACACCACTCGGAAAAGGCCTGAACATGGGACCTCGCCTATAGGCAAGAGAAGGTTTATCCCAGGTGAAGCACTATTGGAACGAGGCTGAACAGGATTGGCTCATAGGTGAGGAGATCCAGAATAAGCTCCCGAATCGAGGAGCTGTCACAGAACAACGACAGAACAGAAGATTAAAGAATATCAGTCATATTCCATGGGAGCCCAGGGCGTTTTCAATAAGGGAGCACACAACTTGGATTAAAGAAAGAAGAAGCAGCAAAGTCTTCTTCCATGACCGGGACTCAGGTGAAGTAACTAGTTATACAACCAGGAAGGGTTCAGAGCTACTCGTGAGAGATGATGTACAATTCTCCCTCCCGCTAAGCGAGATGCATCCAGTGAGAGTGGTCAGGTGGTCGGCAAGTACGCTTAGGCTTGCCGAATGCAACCCCAAGGCCCCCCCACTTGCACCAGATTCAATTTGGCATTTCAAGAATGCAAGAATACAGAATTTGCCCTGGGATCCAGGAGAATGGTATTAGAGGAAACATGGCTCACTTAAAGAAGACCCTTTCTATGCATACACAGTGAAGAGGGATTATGCCATCGGCCTGAAGAAGAAATATGAGGTTTCTATGGGTTCTCAAGCTCTGATTAACCAAAACTTCGACCGGATTCAAAGATCATTAACATACAGATTGATGTGGCACCAAACTTGGCCGAGGAAACCAGCCATGTTTCTCTACCAATTACTCAACAAAGGGGTGGTCACTGGCGAATGGCTAGAGAAAAGGATTCCCTCCGCAGCGGTAGGTTGTCCATTATGCGGCCATAACCTTGAAACTGCTAACCACTTATTCTGGGAGTGCAAATTTGCATCCCAGATTTGGATTAGATTCAATCTTTTTAGTAGTCCCTACGGAGTTCCCAGGATGAGGAATTTTAGGGACGTCTACTTTGGTAGAATTAGTATGCATGCTAATGTTAGACTGGATAAATACACATACACTCATCAACCATGGGACATCTTCAAGTCATTCCTGGTTTGGCATACTTGGACCGAACGTTGTAATGTGCGTTATGGCACCCTGGACTTCAGTTCCCTTCGGGTGATGAAAGCGGCTTGGTCCTCCACGATTCACACTGGTATGGCCATTAGGCAAGATTTTAGATCCAGAGTTAGGAATGTTGATAAACTTGCAACCATTCAGTCGGAGTTTGAGTCTAGGTGGTCCCCGATTTTCTATCACCTTGGACTTAGGCTTTGGCATTTCATTTTCCCTCTTGAACTCTCATTGTAATTCTTTTTGCTTCATGTGAAGGGGCTTCGTGCCCCCGCCCAGTCGCTTGCGGCTTTCACAGCTCAAAATCCATCAAATCAAAAACTATAAAGTGTATTGGAAGGATCAAATAGTATATTTTCAAGATTTAAAACATTTTCATACTAAACTATTTGAAAGAACATAAGAATTTGGCTGTGAATTGCTACCTGTCTATCATCTAATACTTCCACCTCGGATACAAATTACAACATTCATTATATAAGGCATTGGAGAAATGCATTGACTCAATCAAGTTCTTTATTATTCTTAGACATAGACTCATTCTAAACACGCTCTTTCAGTTTCTTTCACAAGTTTTCTGTGGGGTTAAGAAGTTTGCCAACCATGTTTAAGTTCTTCATACTAAGTGTCTATTGTACACTCTCTTGCTAAGATTAGAATCTCTTAATTGCAAGCAATTTCAAAAAAAGAATTCCAATATTCTAATTGATATGATTAAGTGAATTTTGCAGCTACAAGAAGGATACACACAAGAAAATGTGTAAACTTATTGAAGGTCATTGTACTATACACCAAGACCTCTATAGTATCATATTCTACTATTTCACATCTTAGCTTTCATGAAATGTAGGGAAGTAAGAACTCCAATTTATTTTAGATGAATGTGAATAAAGAGTTTGTTCCCTGGGGAGGGCATTTAGTCTTAAAAACCACATGAGTGTGAAGATATTTTTTATATATTTTAGAATGTATAAATAATAGACCATTTACAAAGACTATTAGTTTTTAACAAAAATAGACTCCTTTATTAAGAAATAATGTTTAGAAGATATTCATATCTTTAGAACATTCTATAAATATAAAAAAATTAAAATATTTTTATTATTTCAGACCTCCACTCTCTAAATCCCCTTTAAAAGAACTAGTAGTGTACTCTCTAAGGTCTGTTCATTTAGGATCCCACAACATGCTCTAAGATAACAAAACTTGATTAAAAAAAATACTAGACAATAGATACAAACTATTGTATTTCTAGATCAATTCAAAATCACTCAATACATTATATTATGTCACAAAAATTTAAATACAAATGTGACAACAAGTCTATAAAGTGTTCTAAGCTACTTTCTTGAATCTTGCAAGTCTAAGTATTTCTTGAATTTTGAAAGGACAAGACCTATTACCAAGGTACTTTGTCATAAATATTTTGATTAATAGACCAATAGATGCATTTTTTATTTTTATAGCAATTTTAAAAGTCATTCACTTCTTTGCCTCAGACTCTTTCTAAAATTACCATAATATGCAACAATATATTGTTACTATGTAGTTATAAAGCTTCATTAAATCAAGAGCATTTGGATGACATTCACTTCTAAAATTCCTTTGTTACATTAAGCCCCCTCAAATGTTGAAAATGGCCAATTTTGTATCAAGAATTTTCAATGGAAAATATAGAACTATAAGATCTTAATATCAAATTCATGAAGAAAAGATATAAAAAAAATTCAAATTCGGTAAAGTTTATGAGATCTACTAGCTCAATGTAGAAAGTATTTTTTTCCACTATGTGTCCATGGGATATCTCAACTTCAAAACTCAATGAGAATTAAACAACGTTGAATTTAGTTTGCATCTTTTGGTATAATATAAATGCTAAGGTTCAAAACTAGCATTCTAATTATCAAAACTTGAATCCGTGACTTTGTGAAAAATTTATGGACCTTGCATTAATATAATTCCGTTTAGAAGAATAAAACATTATAAAACATCAACAAATTCATCAAAAATTCAAAAAGGCCTTTTTGTACAATCCCAATGATGGAGTATCGCATTGAAATTGTAGAAAGTGGGAAGAAAAAAGTAATTGAAAAAAGTTCTAAAACACAATTTTTATAATCTAAAATATGATTTTGCATGCCATTGGGAAGATTGTCATGTGTCAAAAAAACTACAAAGTGGTAGTTCTTCACAAGTCCTTTGATAATTGCAGAAATTGAATTTTTTAGGCCAAATCACAACGAAGCTAGTATGCGAGCGTAGAGTGTGGAGCGTAGAGCGTAGAGCTGGAAACCCGAGCGGGAAACTAAATGTTTGTTGAGAATTATTTTTGTAACTAAAAGGTGACCAATTTTTTGGGCAAATTTGAAAATATTTTGAGATTTTTCTAATAAATTGTACCTATGACCGTGGATTGTTGATGCCCTAAGACCGTGGAAAATAAGGTATTTCATAATATCTAAAATAAAAACTTGAACCTAGTCTTCTAATGGTCTATGTGGCAATTAATTTTTCAATACAAACAATGAATGTAAATGAAAAATTCCGAGAAATATCACAGTGAACCCTAAACCCATGTTGGATGGTTTTTTAGATTAAAAAAACAAAACTAACTATTGCAATTATTGAATGTGCTTTTATACACACAAATTTTTTGATCATGATATATTGGTATATTTGTTTCTTGATAAAAAAAAAGGTGCTCTAACTATGAATCACATCCATTTAATGCAATAAAAAAACATTTAAGCACAAAATGGACAAAACCATAAAAGATAAGAATAAAGTAGTGTCTCTTTTTATCTAAAATAGAAAAAAAATTATAAATATGAGGTATAAAATAGACAACCTCTATATTCACCATTCACAAAAAGTTAGAGTTAGCGGATATATTCCTTTAGTCCCACTAAGAACCTCCAATCTGGTTTAGAAATTGTACCACTAAAAAGGCTTCATTTACCAATTTTGATTGTTGATCGTTAAAGCCATGTGAAACAAAGGGTGGAGTAGATACACACGTGATTTGAATTCTAGTTTTCTTGCTCAATGATCAAAATCAATATATGGAGTGGTTTAGTGGTACAAACCCTAAACCAATTTCATTGGAGTTTTTTAGTGGAATTGAGGTAGTAATGATGAACTACTTTGCTACTTCAACAACTCAACAAGTTGCTTTCAAAAATATGTTTAAGCTCATCAAAGTTTTCTGCATTGAGGCAACATATCACTTTAAATATAATAAATTACTTTAAATTTGTCCATTGGACTCTCTTTTCCAACATCTTAGTTAGCATTTGCTAGATATAGGCACAAAAATATTTTAGAAATGATCCCACATTCAATATGTATTGGTATTTTGTTTCATTTTAAACTATAAATATATTGTTGCAAAGTATGTTGATATCATGTAGCTAACTACTTAATATATATTTCTTGATTTTAGATAGATTTTGAATGGAGTAGAATGAGATTCAAGAAGTTTGGACAATTTTGTCATGGTCTTTGGCATTTGATTAAGTTTCAATGCATATGCTGAATTAATAAGATTTTAGATGAAATGGATGAACTTGGACGTCTAACTTTGACGCAATTGGATACTTGGATACGCTTGAATTTAGAAAAATCTGACCCACCTTAAACTATAAAGGCTTATATAGGCTTACTTTCTAAATTCATCTAAGTTTTTTAACTTTTAAATACCTTTTTAAGTTTCTAAAATAAATCATTTGTATTCATCAAAATACACCAAAGGCCATGGAAAGAATTAATCAATGTTAGCTTAGTTAGCAAGATTGAGGTTAAAAGTCATTGATAATGATGAAAATTTTGGCATCATCCTTACATCTTTCAAGACTTTGGGGTAGTCAACATCTTCCATATGTTTCATAGATATAAACATTGTTTTAAAGAAAAACAAACTTTCATCTAATACTAAAAAGTAATATTAAAAAATATCATCTAATAGAAAGTAATTGTTTCAACTATTTAACTCCAAATGAATACTTGTTAGCACCAAAATGTATTTTGTGGGTCACAAAGATACCAAATTTTTATAAAACAAAAATACAATTCTCTAAAATAGCACTTCTAAAGCATTGTAGCCACATAGTATCTATCAACAATTTAACATTCCCATTAGAGGAGATTTTGGGGGTCTAGAGGGCTCTGAGTTATCATAGCTGTAGGAACAAGAGAGCAGCGCCATTGCTGCAATCTAATGTGGCCGAAATTTGATCATCTAAAAATAAAAATAAAAAAAGAATTTTTTTTCAACTTCTTTTATCATTTTAAAAACTATTTTTTTGCTTTTTTTTATTATTTTTAGAATTTTTTATTTTTCTGACACCGAGCCATTCTTTCATTAGACAGGAACAATTGGGAGAACAGGCCTAAAACGGCCCTCTAGACCTCCCAAAAAACATCTAATGTAGTTATTGTTGGAGACACCCTAAATTCAAAAAAATGTAAAACAATCACTTTTTTTACATCTTCTTTTTAAAATATTTTTTCTTTTGGCACTCTAGAGTCTTACTTTAACTTGTACTAGAGACAACAAAAACTCATTCGTATATATTAAATAATTAAAATTTAAAATAAACTTAAAATAAAATTGCTCGTCTCCAATCTTTCAAAGAAGGGAAAGTGTCCATATTGACAAGCTACTTTAGGAGACTGCAAAATAGGAAAAAAATGTTGCAATCATTTGTAAGGATTTCTATTGGTTCAAAAAGGTATACTAAACCAACAACATTTTTCAAGAAAAAATTATAAAAGAAAAAAAATTTATTCAAAGATAAATTGTTCTTAGAACACAATCTTCAAAATACTTGTCAATATTGACCAAGGTCCCTACAAGGCTTGGAATCCTTCAATATTATTGTCCAAAAACCAAAAAAAAATATCAAAGTTTAAATACTTAAAAACTTTTGTTGTAGGAATTTAGGATTGTGGAGAGCTTATCGATACCAATAGGGTTCCTAAAAGACCCATAGTCCTATAAACAAAATTGAAAAAATTAAAATCATTAAAAATAGTCACATATATTTCTGAAAGTTGCAACTATAGTTAGGCCTTCACTATAGGATTGTTGTTGAAAAAGATATCATCTTTATGATTCCTTGACAAAAACTACAACCTCCATAAACAATAGTTGATTTTATATTTTATTTATTTACTTCAAAACAACACTTATACTTTCCTAAAGGGAACCTTTCATTGACATTCCTCCTAGAAAGTGTGACAATGTTGGTACATATTTTCCTTGCATTAATGCCCTAAATGCAACTTAGGACCTTCTAAACATTCCTATCTTAAGACAAATTTGGTGTACTAGATGCAGATTATTCATCACTGGTAAAACTATCAACTCCATTAAAATCTCCCTCTTTGCTTAAAGGGACACAATTTATACAAGAATGGCTAGTAAAATTCACATTTTTAGCTTCACTAATGAGTGTAGTAATGACCATCATGCCTTCATACAAACTGAAATTAGCAATATTTTGTGTTCAAATAGGGTATTCTATAGTTGCAGCTGTACTTCAAGGCCCTTTGAGACCTTGTCGGCACCGACGGTATTCCAAGGTAGTCTCTATAGGGATATTGCTAATGCCAACTAGGTCTCTACAAAGTCTAAGCTCTTGTTGCAATTTTTTTTGAAGTGATAATAAAATAAATATATGCATATATATAATACCTAAAATTGAAAAGAAAAATTGAACTTTGCAATTGCATTTTGAGCCCTTAGAGTTGTATTCAAAAATCTAATTTACAAAAATATTATTTAAATCTTTTTAAAAAAAAAAATTAAAATTGCAAACTCCAAAGATATTTGTTGACAAATTATTCACAAAGGATTGCAACAAGAGTTAGTAAAAAAGATTATTAAAGTAAAAAAATGTTGGAGGCTGACAATGATATAAAGGTACATGTTGGTATAATATTATTATATATAAAAATATTAGTTTTATATGATCAATAGAACTTGAAATCTCTTAGAAGACCTAACAAGATAAATTGGTATTGTGTTGATGAAGTGAACATTCAAAGAAAAAGAAAATTATTATTAATTTTTTTATAAATTTTGAGTAGAATTTTGGTGGCTGACAACTTGTTAACCCCTAAGTGCCTAAGCCTTTCTAAGTGTGTTCTTCCTATGAAAAAAGAGCATGGACTTCTAGTTATCCCCAATAATGCAAATTATTTTTTTTCAAAATCTAACCTTACAGATGTTTAAAGAGCTAGCTTATTAGTATGTATACCAATTTTGAGTGCAAAATTGCATAGGAGTTGTGAGATCATAACAAGAGAAATGTATGTTTTCTATTTTTAGTATGTTGCCCCTCCCCACAATGTTTGAAAAATTTGCAAATAAATATTTTTGGGGATTGAAGGTGACATGAACAACTACAAATTATGTTAGCACACTAAAATACACTTTTAAAAAACTTAATTTCACATGAAAAGCTATCAAATTCATTACACAATCCACCTTGCAATTGTTGAAATGCAATTTTTTTTATAAGTAGAAATTGCAAATAACTCCAAATCAACACTTGCATGTTTAAATTTTCAACGGTGAAAATCATGAAAACACTTTACTCTTTCCATTGGGACCATTTTCAAAGCAAATGGATAAGTACAACTTTTTAGATCTCAAATCAAGTGAAATTGGCAAGCTTTGTTCAAAGCCGGGAAATCAAGTAAAATTTGCAAACTTTACTCATCCACTAATGATACATATATGCCTTTGAAGACCTCTCAAAAAACAAATATTTACCCTTTTTAGTGAAAAATAAAAGTTTCCAATAGTTAACCTTCAATACTGCCCGTGAAATTTTTTTAACCGGTCAAAGGAATTTAACTGCCCGTACCCAAATGAGCCTGAAATTTTGCAGCGACCATATTTGGTCGCTCAGGCAGTTAGGGGTTAAGTATACCTATTGGTGCAAAGTAGAGTTCAATGAGCACCAATGACAACATCTAAAAGGCTAAAGAATTGCATATTTTTCTACAAAATTTAAATTAATGAAAGATTATTTGAAATGGTATAAAAATGGATCTAACACTTGAGATGGAGCTTTAGTGCAAAAATTGCAGTTGAACAATCAGGTCCAATATTTGTACAAATTGCCTATTGCAATCAAACTTTTTTGCATTATATAGTATACAATTGGCATTTTTGTCTTGCATAGGTAACATTTAATTCTTATACAATTCCAATCAAGCATATCAATTCTCAATTTCAAAAACCAAAATTTCATTTTGGACAAATTTTTGGTTTGATTTATTTCATTCAATTTTTATGATTTTATATGATAATTGATTGAAAAACATTGGTGATGAACTTTTTTTAATTTGATTGCATGAATATTTAGGAAACATCCGTACTCACATATTTCCTTCAACAAGCATCTCCAAAAGAGTTTTAGAATTCCCTCTATAGATATTTGATTCTTAAGGTGACATGCCTAAATTTTGTAAAATATATATCACTTTATTGTAATTAGATTTTGCTATTTAACCTTCACACTGCAACTAATTTTTTACAATTGGGCATAACGGCACAATTGATTTGCCAAAATCTAATTCATATAGGAATATTCATTTACAAAATGTAGGCATTTTAGATTTTTGACAGAGGAACATTAAAAATTCTATAGAGGGAATTTTGAAACTCTTATGGAGATGCTTGTTGAAGGAAAGACGTATGTATGGGTGTTTCCTACATATCTATGCAATCAATTTTTAAAAATTCATCACCAATGTTTTTCAATCAATTATTATAAAAATTATGAATATGAAATGAAACAAATGAAATAATTCACTAAAAATGGAATTTTATTTTTTTGAAATTGAAAATTAGTATACTTGATTGGAATTGCGTACAAACCAAATCTTACTTATGCAAGACAAAAAATGCTAGTTCTATTTTATGTTATACAAAATTCTTTGAATGGTACAATAGACAATTTGTAAGGTTATTGGACTCCACTATAGTAAGACCAAACCATTGAGTTCATTTATCTTAGTGCTTGAGATTTGGTGAAAGAATTTAACAAGTTGGACTTTGAGTATGCTAGAATGGCTTAGAGAATTTATTTTATTGTTCTTTAAAATGATGTAGTTTTTGAAAAAAGTCTTTTGGATGCCAAGGTTCCTTTCTTGTAGTCAATATTGACCTTCTTGTTATTGAATTGGATTTTGAATCTACAAGTTGATTTTTGTTTGTTTTAAGAAAAAATTAGATTTTAGTTGCTTCAGAGACTTATAGATTTATATCTTGTAGTTAATAAATGCTTCAAACTTTAAAATAGTCTTAGTTAAGATGCAATAAATCTTCAATTTTTATTGTTAACTTCAATCATACCTCACCTTCAATTTCACAAAAGACCATATTCAATCAAATAATATGGTCAATGATCTAATAGTCAATAAAAATAAAGGTAATTGATGATGGAATTAAATTAGTCATATGTCATCCAAATCTATATCATGGCTAAATAATTGTAGAAATATAATTTAGTTTATAATAAATGAGGTTATTACTTATTAATATTATCAATGTGCACAATGTATAAAAGATTGAACCAAACATTTGAGACTCAAATATTTCTAAATGGAATAAAATCTATTTAAGTAATCACATGTTTTTTGTTGAGGAAAAAATCCATATCCATAAGGTAAAAACAACCTACACCACAAGAATTTAAACCAAACAAGTCAACTTTGATATATTTGGTAGAATCCAAGTTATTTAAACCTATCAAAGCAATTTTTTTATAAGATATTATAAGTGACAAAAGTATATAAAAAATATTTTGCATGTACCTTGTTTTTAAATCTCTATAATCTAATAAATAGTAGCTTGAGTTGTGCTTTAAGACTTCAGTAGTGTGAAGAGTGGTTCCCTTTACTATGCAAACCATTGAGACTAATTGTATAAAGTCAAATTGATTCATGGGATACACTGTATCAAAACATATAGAATGCTAAAATTTTAAGAATTCAACAAGCTTTTGACTAAAGAGTGAAATCACAATGAAAGGAACTTAATGAGCCATTTACTTAGGACACCTTCAAAAAATACTTGATTTACAATTGACTTTTAATTATCTGTATATAATATAAATGCCATTTAACACTATACTAGTGTAGCTATGTGTCATTGCCACAATATAATGAAGTAAAAAAAATACTTGATTTACAATTGATTTTTAATTATCTGTATATAATATAAATGCCATTTAACACTATACTAGTGTAGCCGTGTGTCATTGCCACAATATAATGAAATAAAAATAAAAGTAATTTTCTAATTTTTTAATTCATAAAAACTTTAAAATTTAGCATCTTTTCTATTGTGAGTCCAAACGCCATAAAATAAAGTCCGTGCACCCCCTTTTCATAGAGAACTTTCTCACAGTATTAAGAATGTAATAGGGGGTGCACAATTCTGGAGATCTCAAAGCAACAAACAAAATAAACAAACAAAATAAAACAAACAACTTCATTTAAGGATATATATACTTTTAATATTTATTGCCATATATATCATTAGTACATAGTATTGACAAATCTATGGACTTCCTCTTTTATCTTCATCTACTAGGTTTTAGTTTCATTAATTCACCATAACTTAGATTTTAGTAGGAAGACTCATACAGTCGATGCTTGTTTTTATTTCATTGATTTTCAATTCAAACTAAGGTATTCTTTATACTTCTATTGTGTAACAAGTTCAATATGGACATTACATACAATATAGAGGACTCAAAGAGTCAAATTATATTAATTGAATTATTTTGGCTTGACATCCACTCAAATTGTATGCACCTATTTCTTGCACGGTTTTAGGTCCTCAACAATCACAATCATAGGTCTTCACATTTCTCAACTCTAAAACTTAAAAAAAAATTACTTTAAATCGTTGCTCTACGCTCTGCGCTCCATGCTCATGCGGCAACATTTCCCGGCCAAATCACGCAAAAATTCATAGAAAATGCTCCCAAACTCACATACGCACACAAATTATATTTTTGGAGAAGTATCAAAAATTTGCATCTAATAATAAAAACTATGATCAGGGCTTTTTTTCTTTTTTATATAGTGCCAAAGTGGCAATATAAAATATTACAGTGGTGCTCTAAATTTCAACATTCATCAACATATTGGATAGAAAATATCACATTAGCACATGTCACATGTTCATAATTGTATTTCCATCTAAGATCTAGTGATTTCATCCAAGATTTTTTTATTTTATTTGAAGTTTTTCGGTTAAAAACTTCATGGCTTGTTGCCATTTTAAACCGAATTATTATTTTTAGGTGCTGAGTCTGGCACTATAATGCCAAAAAAAAAGCCCCAACTGTGATTGCACACAAATAAGTCAATAATCAAATTGCAGCAACTGACCTAAACCTCAAAAACCACTATGTGGTTGCAAGGAATTTTAGGAGTTAAAGAAGTACGGGTGTAAATGGATTCTTTGTCTTTGAAGATCTTTGCTCTTCTGTATTGACTGAAGATTCAAATGGTACTGAGTCGTCGCTCCGATTCATCGCCGAGATCATTATGTTTCAATTGCAATTTAAACACGATGATTCTTCGTAAGCTTGCAATTTAATTCTCTTGTACATTTTATATGAAATGAATTTGGCTACGGATTGAGTTCCAATAGCGGAAGGATAGGCTAAGGATAAATTCTATAGGAGCAGTTTGGCAAGATAGTTGACCACCTCTTGTAAACCGTGACTGTATTGTTGCAGGATCTAGAGAAGCAAGCATGATTATGTTTGCAAGCGTTTGCGGACAACTTAACATTTAAGGTTAGTAGATTCAAGATTTGTGTTGAAGCATCCTCTCATTTAAATTGCGGGGCATTTTGAAGTTGATAGACGATTAGGTTAATTAATTTCAAATGTTTCCTCATTTGAAATTGAATGCTCTTCAAAGACTTGAGTTCCTTTTGAATACTCGAAGTTCTCACTGTTGTTGATGGAAAGTCAGTATAACATCATCAAATTCAAAGAGAGCAAAAAAAGTTTTAGCTGCGGCTAACTGTGATCGGAATTACAGATCGGAAGCAAGCGCAAATCAACTAGTGTGCAATTTACTTTCGTTCAAGGTCAACTTGAGTTTTTCTTCAATTCATTGTCCATTCGCGTCTTTGCACGTTTTCCGTAGGAATGCTTTCTAAGATTAGCTAGCGTTGCTTTAATTAATTTTGCATAAAGTTTGCAGTCACATTCTTGTTGATGCACGGGAAGGTTCACAGCATACTTAATCTCGAGGGGATCACCGTAAAAGTTGAAGCAATGACATACCAGATGACATATGTAACGGAGTTAGGGCCGTTTTCCACCAGGCTTCAAGCTCTGTGTTGTCGCTAGTTTTAGCTGTACAGTAGAGTTGGTAATTCACACAGGGAAGGGCAGAAGCAGCCGAACCTACGTGGAAGACTACGTGGCTGCCGCAAACACCGATCCTGCAAGCCGGCGGCGGCTGCAAATATTTTATGTAGCGGTGGTACGTGGAAGAGTGAATGCTCAAGCGTATCAAGCTCAAATGCACATTTCAGGGACAAAGTACCGGTGGTAGTAAATTGCCTTTCTTTGCAACTACTAAGATAATTTGATGTTTTATGTGTTAAAATATGAATGTTGTTAAATGCACGACAGTACGCCTACGCCATGCACCGCATGAAGTAACGTCTTTAGCTGGAAACTAATAGTGAATCGGCGGCTGCGTTGAGAGTGAGTAGAACTACAAATTTAGCCTCTCTGAGAAGAGCGCAGTCCAGCAAATTCAGAGCAAGTAGTAAGTAGTTCTTGCGGAATGGGATTAGAAGCGAGAATTTTTGCATGCCGTCGTTGGAGCTCCTCTGCAGTAGTTGATCGAACGTGAGCGACAGTTGCTGAATTGTCGCTGCTGCAGTCATAGGCGGTAGTTTTCTTTCTTTGTGAAGCAGTTCTAGTGTCATGGAGAACCAACTGAGTTCTTTGCATTACGGAGGAATCGTTGGAGTTAAAGCTTTCAATCGATTAGGTACCGTTTCTTGAGAATCTAGCGTTAGTTGTTTAAATTTTTCTGAATTTTTTTCCTGAAGATCGATTGACAATCGTAACTCATAACCATTTTTGCAACGTAGTCATCAAAGTATGGGAACACTAACATTTGGAGATATCTGAGCACATGCAGAGGTTGCTGCGATGACGGATCCGACTCTCAGAACGGCCGCCGACAATGCAGGTAAGAAATTCATGACTACTCTCAGTTGATGTGGTTTATGTTTTGTGGGCTTCATGTATTTGCTGTAAGTCCAGCTCTTCAGACGTCCGCATGTTCCACTATTTCTGGACGTCCGCAATATTCATGAAGATTGCATTTGCAGGACGCATGCCGTTCACAAACTTGGTCCGTGGCAGACCGTCGACAGCAGTTTCAGGGTTGGGTAGAGTTCCAGCAACTATTACCACCATCGACGTCCCTTCTCCATCAAAGCGACTGTGAAAACAGAGAGCTAAGAACTTGAGCAAACGGGAAGTCATGGCGCTCGTGGAGGCCAAATGCGTCCACGCTAAAGAAGATGAAGCTGCTTCCGATGCACGTACTGTTATGATGCCAGATAGAATGAGATGGCAACGAATTAGTGCCCACCTCATGCGCGTAGACGTCTCGCCATGTCCAAGAGACGGAGGAGCGTGCAAAAGCAAGTGGAATCTCATGATTCAAGAGTTCAAGCGCATTGCTGATTTTCATGCTCGCACGGGAACAAACGAATCACAGTATTGGAGGTTGAGCACCGCACAGAGGAAGTGCGAAAACTTGCCTCGTAGTTTCCATGACAATGTTTTCTCGCACATCCAAACATGGTATGGGAAGAGACCATCTGTCATGCCACCACATACCCGTGATCTCATGTCAGCAGACGACAAAAATTTTATGAAGGCCGGAACAGCGTCCCCGAAAATTCTCCATGACTAATCTGATTCCGATTACGACCCCTGTAGAGAATTTGCCCCCACTACAGACAGTGAGGATGTGGCCGCTGCCTCATAGAGTCCATCCCGTTCATCAGCCTTCTTGATGAATGTGTCCCAGCTGCACGGGCGTGGCCTTCGTACAATGCAAAGTTGTGGCACTCCATTGAAGGCCCCCGCTGCTGCTGCAGTCGTTGTCATCCAACTGAGTTCATCAGAGAATGATGGAGTCCCGGATAAGCATCGTCCTCAGAACACGGGAGTGTGGCGGAAAAAATCATCGAGACATTCACTAATCACTGAAGCCACCAAAGCTTCTGGAGACTCAGTGACGGATCAACTGAAGCAGATGACAGATGCAACATGCATTGCTGAGCAGAACAAAAACGACTTGCAGTTAAAACTCTTCACAGAGCAAATGGATTATCAATTATATCGGGATCGTCGTTTGCAAAGGAACGCCAAGATGGTGAACGAAAACGCGAAATTGGTGATTGAAAAACAAAGTGAACTTGTCACTTGTCTTTCACAACTTTCTGCAGTCCTCAGTGGTGGAATGTCCACCCACAGACCGATGTCTGCATGTCCCTGACCGCAAGCACTTGCCGCTCCTGCAGAAGGTCGCTCCAAAGAAAACACAACACCTGCATTTCCAGTGCCTGGACTGTGAGGAGTGCAATGCCGTCAAGTTTGACGTAGTGGGCTTCAGTATAGGCTAAGTACAATTTTCAGCACTCTGTGTGACATGGCTCCGCTTCTGTAAATGTTGTTTTCCTTTCCATAAGACCATCACGAGTCCATGACGAAGAATCTTATGTCTAGTTTATGTCCTACTCAGCTACTCTGTCTAGTATGTAAGCAGATGTGACGTTTTTGTCACCGCGCCGCTGCAGCTGTGTCGGTACGGCTGCGGGTGAACCTTGATTCCAAAAAAAATAGAAAATCAGAAAAGCTTGTACAAAATGAACCATGTACTCTTTCTTGCGGCCTTGATGTACTTGTTGTGTGACGTTGTCTTTGTCTCTCCGTGATTCAGTCATTGCCGCCGGTGTCATCAATGTGAATACAGTCAAATGAACCATGCAAAGTTGTGCTCAGTCCAACGTATCTGTGCTGCATGGCGGTGTGCGCTTGAAGCTCTGTGAAGCATTGCATCTTCCAGCCAACCCATTTCTCGGACAACAATGCGTACTGTGTATGAGTTCATAAAAGCATGGGGAGCTTGCCGACGAGCACCGGTCGTTCTAGTCATCGATGATTGAAGAGAATCCTACCATAAACGAAGTGCATTGACTAATACTTCGAAGGACTGGAATTGCTTTAAGAGAATGTAATGACATTGTTGCATGACTATGTCACGCAATAATTGAAACAGAGAAAGGATTGAAAACAAAATAACATAAAGTTCAGGTTCGTGTACAAATGAAATTGCCGCTGAACAAAATGAGGTCGCATTATATGTCCAAGAAATCACACACTATAAAGTCCAATTCATCCCTAGAAAGGAGTACAACAGTCAGTAGTAATCGGACACAGCACATTTGTGGCGAGCCAAAATTCGGAGAATTGAACAGTGGGAGCAGCTGTAGATGTCAATGGCAATGGAAGTTGGGGCATTTGAAGAACCGGGATGAAGTTCAAGAAGGAAAAATTCTCTGCAGACTCAGAAAACCTCCAAGATCTTGTTGTTTTCTGAATGCCTCTTCTACTTCTGGTTCTCTAGGATCTCCATCTGCAGCTACATTCCCATTATCGTCCTCAAACGCTGCAGCTGTGTGGACTCCTTCATTGTGGATTACCGTGAGCAGGCGCTGCACCTCCTGCTGCGACTGATTGAGGAGCATGTTGTGAAGAAGTGCGCAACAGGTAACCACGTCAGGCAGAAAGGCTACATGTATATCAGTCTTTCCCCGTAATTCACGGAAAGTCCCCTTCAGTAATGCAAAAGCATTTTCTACAACGGCACGTCCACGACTAAGACGACGATTGAAAAGACGTTCCGCGATGGCCAAATTGCCAATCCGGCAATGCGGTGACATCAACCACGGAAGCAAAGGGTAACCTACATCGCCTATCAAGTACGGTGAGAATCCTCGAAATGTATGTCCACCATCCCATAAGCACTGTCGTTGTCCTCTCAAATATAGTGTAGATCTCCTAAGCACTCGTGAGTCGTTTGTAGAGCCAGGCATACCAACATATAAATCCAGAATTTTTTTTTCACTATCCACGACAGCTTGGCAAGTGATACTATAGCCTCCTGATTTGAAATAGTAGTAGTCAGCTACTTCGAAGTGTGGTTTCCTGATGGAGAAGTGCGTGCCATCAATTGCTTCGACAACACCTGGTAAACCACAGAGGACTTCAAAACCAGTGGCTACTTCCACAATGTTCTCAGCAAATGGCCAACACACTGAGCCTCGTAGGACAACAGTGATGGCTTGAACGACTTTTCGCAAAAAAGTGCAAACAGTGCTGTGTCCAACCGCGAACAGCTCACTACAAATTAAGAGACTAGCACTGTGACTCAACTTGAAAAGTGAGCACGCCACTCGCACCGTCACAGGAACAGCTAGTCGATAGTTCGTATTCTCCTTCTTCAAATGTGGCGCCAACATCTATGACAAAGACATAACGGATCGCTTTGACATCCTGAACATTTGCACCCACCATCCGTCGTCATATTCGTGTAGAAGGAACCTGGAAAACCAAGTACTAGATGTGGGTTTCACCCAGAACCCTAGGTCGTCATCCAAGCCTGCCAGAGTGCCAAAAAGACGGAAATGGCATAAAGTGGCCATGGTGGCAACTTGTGCAGAATGAAATGACATCTCCATGAAATTTGTTGCACCTCTCATGACGACGTCGGCGCTCTCTTCTTCCACAACAGCAACAGATGTGGACAAACAATGTTGTGTCTCTAGCAGGAGCAAGAGAATTATGGACGTGAGGGCTATAATTTTTGGTGGGCTCTCCATTAAATCCATAATGTGGCTATGACGTCCCTGAAATCTGAATTGTAGTGAGAGATAAATTATCAGGAAAAAAGGATGCGCTAACTCTTAAGCAACGCAAATCTATATTTATTACATGAATTATTTTCTTCGGAAGACCAACATCAGAGTCGTAGATACTATGACTCATCGCACAAACGAAGTCACGGTCCTTGTGACTGCCCGTTACGGACGACTCCACGAAACAGAGAGTATACAATACGTGACATCAAAGAGTGCCGATATCATCAACGACTGATCCAGAAAATCAAACATCAACATCTGACCGAATTCAAGAATCATGGAAGTAGCACTCATAGAAATAGCAAAGTATTGTCGAACAGTGGACGCACTTGCCAACTCTGGGTTGCACTTGTTGCACCAGATGAAAGATGTACATCAGGTAGTCACTCAGCAGCAATTCTATTACACGGGAGGCCGCTGCTTCAGCTAACACAACTGCACTAAGTTCCTGAATCGAAACACGTCCACACTATGGCCGCGACTGCAGCAAACCGAAGTCTCTCCTCTCTGCAACGACATGGACTAATTTCTAAAGACACAGTCCACTGTACTCTCACTTCAACACACAGATCAACTGCTTTGCGAAGCCGCGAAAAGTATCACATAGTCCGCAGTTGTGGACACATCGCGTCGTCACTTAACGGGAGACAACTATCGCAACTGTGAAGCTTCCCGTGGATGCTGTACTTTGCATGTCACGGGTCGTTGTTCTGAATGCATGTCTCATTAGAGAAAATTTCAGCCCAAGGGAGGGCCGTTTCAGGGCTGATCCCCATGTTGGGAACATTTTTGGAAAAAAAAAAAAAAAAAAAAAAAAAAAAATTTCATATTTTTTTTTTTTTTTTTTTAAATTTAAAATTTACTATTTTTGGATATTTTTTTTGAAAAAAAGTTTTTTTTAATAATATGTTGACGTGGCAAGTGACATGGCAGTGTCCCCGCCACGTCAACAGTCTACGTGGCATGGATTTTAGCACTGGGAGCAAAGCTCTCAGGCTGGGGAACTCCAGGGTAACTGGAGGCCCTCCCTTGGCCTCCTTTCTGTTCTAATGTCCGGCACGTAAACCACGCATGCCAAGCATCGGGCAAACCCCTAGCAGTACGAACACGCTAGACTTCACCTGGTTCTTCAAGCTTACACACCGCGGACGGACGTTGACGCAGCCTTCCGGCGACTCTTGCGCTTCATGGAGTCGTTGTTTGACTACTTCCTTTTCGCTCCTACGCTATTCCACTTCGTCTGGTGGGAAACGGCCTTTAGTCAGATTGATCAAGCGTATATCACTTAGCGCGCGTGCAATTAATTTCTTTTTAATACGGGTCACAACCTTGTACCTTTCTTTAGACTGCGATTGTGTGCGCACGGAGTCTTTGACTTCAAGAAAATGAAGCTTCAACACACATTTGTCGCCTATCCATGTCGTTGTCCCTACCTTACAGATGTTACTTACACCAATGTAGAACGTGTGCGTACTCGAGCCTATCTAAGGTTTCTGTTAGATGTGACTCACAAAGCTTTACTAAATAATAGTTTCAGTCTTATGGCATTGATGACAACTAGTAACGGGCTAGTAACACAATTGTCATGAGACAATCTTGATAATAGAGCTAGCATTTCTTTGAGAGTTGACAAACTTCATATCCTGCACCTTTCTTGATTGAAATTAACATTAAAGGCAGCAAGTCATATTTCATTAAACTGTTGAATATTCTGGACATCCTATTTAAATTAGAAATTTATGCGGTACAATTGAGTGTCACAAATTTGGTGCCCTAAATCGGGAAAATGTTACAAATTTGAATACGCAATTTGGTTTTCAAACGTCCGGTCTCCTTCAAAGGGAGAGCGAGATGACGTATAATAGAAGATGAACTACCTAATCGCTATATTACCGTCATGTTAATTTTTGCTTAGTATTGTTTTGACCAAGTGAGATTTTTATCATTCAAGTCCAATTAGATTTGTTACTTACTGGAATTATTTTGCAGGTACTAGGGGAAATGCCGGTAGCTTTCCATTCGAGGCTACACTTCTAAGTTGAAAATGAAAGTTATCTAGTTGATCTTCTTGCCTTCAAACCACTCTCGACAACTCTGGAATTTTATAGTGCGTGTACTACCGCTCAGATCCTTTGCGACTAATGATGCATTATAACGATGTAATAAATTGTGCAGTAATGCGTCGTAACAATGCGATAACTCTTAAATTAATGTGCAAACCCATGAAACAACGGTAACCACACGATAACTGTTGACAAATCATAGGTTGTAAACTTTGTGATGAAGGCTATTAGCACTGCAACAATTTATCTTATTAGTGTATGCAGCACTAATTTTTCAAAGTCACACTATTTTAATTCAATGTAGGTTGAAATATTACTATATTGTAGTAACTTTGACAAAAACCTAGTAACTTATGGTGACACTAATTTTTCACCCCCACTAAAAAGATAAATCAATGTAATGTCAATGCTCCTCATTATAAACTGAGAATTATGTGACACATTGATTTCCTTGATTGCATGATTTAAGTGTACCTTCTTTAGCTCACATATTCGTTGAAATTTCAAGCTTTACCATTGCAAATTTTTTTGTCTTTCACATTTTGATTACAAAAGGACTTTTGCCCTATAGAATAATGTTATGGAAGATTCAAATACATGAATAATTATGGTCATATATTCATAAAATGAATGAAGATGTTGTAAGGTGGAAGCACTTGAAAAACATAAAAATAAAAAATTTAGCATAGTTGGAGGTACCTTTTTCCTTAAAATAATATTTTTGTAGTGTTAGCAATTGAAAATCACAAATTAAAATTTAAAAAATATATTTTTCAGATATGGTATATAATTTTTATGAATTTTCAAAGTCAAAGCTCCCTAAACCATTGAAATCGTCAAATAGGTGGATCTAAAACCAAAATCAACCAATCACAATTAAGCATGGGAATAGTTTAATGATGATTTTAAAGGATACTTCAATGGTAGTCTACTGGAAGTCTAGGGACAGCTTAATGGAAATCTAGGGTATATAAATGGATATAAAGGCATAAATGGATGTTTTTACCTTAAACATGACTTAAGAGATTAATATTTCGCTTTAGCTTATGTTGTTGGTTTATGATTGTCATCACATCTTCAGACATCATCTCAATTAACAAGATATCGGGTCATAAATAAAGGGTTTTTTTCAAAAAAAATCATTTCAAATGCTTTAGTATTTGTTTAGTACTCATCACAAAGTTCAATGCATGCCAATATGGTGCCAATACAGTGCATTGAAACGGTATCAAGCTAATTTGGTACCAACCTCCATGCTAGGTTTGATATTGAGTTTGCATGGAGGTTGGCACCAAATTAGCTTGATAGCGTTTCAGTGCACCATATTGGCACCGTAATGGCATGTCTTGACTTTCTTGATGTAGATGATGTTTGGAAGTATTTAAAGTTTACATGTTATTACACACAAAAAAATGCTTATTCCATTGTAGACAAAAAGAAAAGGTGGTTTGTTTACAATTCCTTACTTTCCAAATATTTATGGCATAAACCACCAAACCACCTCACCATCATTACTAGAGCCCCCCAATTATCATGTACTCAATCTACACAGCCAGCAACAAAAGAAAGCAAATAGAATAGAATAAAAGAAGTTACAACATTTGAGAGTAAAAAATTATCAACTAAGGTAAACCAACCTATGACAGGCAAAATGACTGATTTGGTATGTTGCCATTAGCAAAATAAAATCAGATTTCTTTCTAGCAGAGACAACTTTGAGAAATGAAAGAAGCAATTAAAATTTTAGTTTTTGGATAAAGTAGGAATTTGTTATGAATTGTTTAAGTATTTTTCCAAAACAGTCTGTAGACTATCTGAAATCAATAAAATATGTCTTCATGATGGTCATCTTACCACCTAATGCAGTCTTCAGATTTCCTAACACAACCACAAGAATTTTTAATGTGGCCATCACACAAAGGAATAAAAAAAAAACTCTTTATGATGAGTTTACACTTTACACTCACAATGTGTAAGTGTCCTATGACAGTCATTACTAATTCTATCACAATCACCTAATACACTAATGTGGGCCACTAACCAACCTAATTAAATTGTAGAAGCAAAAATCTGAAATGGACTATAATGGGGGGTTATGTAGATGTCTGCATTAGACAGTTGGCCTGTCATAGGTTGGTTTACCTTATACTGGACACCGACCATAATACCAATGTAAAGAATGCGTACAATAGTTTGCATGCATCTAATAGCCACAAATTGCAACTAAGCAAGGGTACTATTAACCCCTAAAGGCCCATTGTCCCCTCACAGGACAAAATGGATTTCAACAAGTTCCTATGATCTCAATTGTTAATGAAACTTTTTGAATTTTTTTCTTACAAAAGAAAAATTTATTAGCTTCATGGAAATATAATTTTTATTTCAATCAATGCTTGGGAGCAAAAGTTATACCACAAAAGGTCAAATTTTAATTTGGCGGGCAGAAAAAAAAATCCACAAAAACTTGAAAATTATTTTATTTTATTTTATTTACTTATAGATCATATTTATGACTATATGTGAAGCTTTGATTCATTCCATTCAGATTAGTTGTGTAAAAATTATGAACAATCTTATTTTTCAAGCAATTTGAACATCTTCTTGAAAAAATAACTCATAGGACTCATTTTTGAATGCAGTTTTTACAATTTTTCAACAATTTTCTTAGAGAAGGTTAATTTTGTTGTTTAAAAAAATCTCACCACTGAGATTATTGTATTTCAATTCCATCTTAGAGCTATCAATGATTTGGTTATTCTTTCAATCTTGGACCTACATCTACTTAATAATTTCTTAAAATATAAAAATTAAGTGTGTTTTTTGAATTTTTTTTTCTAAACTATTAACTCAATTCTACAACACAAATTTTTTTTTATTCAAAGTCCACAATGCAAATTATTCCCACAAATGGCGGTCAAAGTCATCTGAAATTGCAAATAGTGTTCAAATTCTTTTCCAACTTTGAATGCTAATATCTCTCAATCTTTGTGGTCAAACTTTGTGAAATTTTTACCACATGATATCAAACAATTAAATTACAAGATCCTATGGTTAGATTCTAAGCAAATTATTTTTTTTGTTTTCTTAGGTGAACACAACAAAATTGGCAATTTTGAGTGGTTTTGACAAAATAATGAATTTAGGCCTTTAGAGGTTAAATGGTAAGATTTGTTTCTCTTGGCTTGAGTTGATCAACGAAAATAGATTTGAACACAATTTGCAATGCATTATTTGGAAAATGTAAAAATAAGTTATGGATTTTCAAAGCGCTAATCATAAGTACCCCATAAATGTACACAAAGATCTATAGTTTAAACTTTGTATAGTCGGGTAAAATAATCATACAAATTGCCTATTTGAGCCATTCAAAGAATTTTGTAGAATGTGGATTATAATTTGTATATTTAGGTAAGAATAAATATCATTGCATCTTTGTGCTATCCCAATCAAGTATATCAAATATCAGTTTCAAAAAAACAAAATTCCATTTTGGGTGAATTTTTAAATTTCATTTTCATAGTTTTAGATGATAATTAATTGAAAAGTTGATACTAAATGATGATTTAAAAAAAAAATCGATTGTGGAAATATGTTAGAAACATCCATATACACATCTTTCCTTCAATGAGCATCTCCAAATATTACTTCTATAAAGATTTAAATGTTGGGATGGCAATGCCCAAATTTTGTAACATAGATATTTCTTTATTATAATTAGATTTTTTTGTTGGCCCCTTGCACAATACCTAATTTTATACATTTGAGAATGATGGTATGATCATTTTGCCAAAATCTAGTTCATTGATATAGAGATATCTATTTTACAAAGTTTGGACATACAACACATCACATTGAACTTTTCATAGATCATAATTTTGTTACTTAATGATGGTTTTTAATACTAAAGCTATGTACATGGATGTTCCCTACATGTCTATGCAACTAAATTGAAAAAATTCATCACCAATTGTTTCTAATACAATATTGTGTAAAACCATGAAAATTGACTTAAAACTTTTATCCAAAATAAAATTTTGCTATTTTGAAATTGAAATTAGGTATAGTTGATTGGAATTGTAAGAAAATTGAGTGTTAATTATGCAAGATGAAAAATTCCAAGTCATTTCTATACTAAGCAAAAATCTTAGAATTGCAAAAATAAATTTGTAAGATTATTGTATCGGGTTGGACATCTCTAAATTAATCTCTAAAGTCACATTGTCCCCACTAGGAACAAAGTGGATTTTAGATAGGCTCCTATGATCTTAATATTTTTCATGATTTTCTGAATTTTTTTTAAGATAGAAGAACACATTGATTCTCCAAAAATATAATTTTTATTTCAATCGAAGCATGGGAGCAAAAGTTATAGCACAAAAGCCCTTTTTTTAGTTTGGCGGGCAAAAAAAACCCTTTAAAAAGACTTAAAGTATTTATTCATTTATTCATTTGTACAGATTATATTTTTATGTACATAGAAAGCTTTGATTTATTCCATTTGGGTTTGTTTTGTGAAAGTTATGGACAATCTTGTTTTTCGGGCTATTAGAGATCTTCTTGAAAAAATAACTTGTAGGATTCATTTTTGACCTCAATTTTCACAATATTTCAAAAAAAAAGTTTTACAAGGTTAAGATTTTTTACAAGAAAAAACTCACCATTGAGATTAGTATATTCCAATTCCAACTAGAGCTATTAACAATTTTGATTTTCTTTCAATCTTGAACCTACTTCCACTTAACAAATTTTTAATGCATAAAAACTAAGTGTGTATTTAAATTTATTTTTTTTAAGCCCTCAATCCAATTAATTATCACATAAAATTCAAAATTCAAAATGAATAGAGCAAAAATAATAAGTTTTGAAGGCAAAAAATGTAATTGAGCAAGAAGCAAAATAACTTGTTTCTTTCATTTTAAATACAAATATCTTGCAATCTACAAGTCAAAGTTTGTGAAATTTCTTCCACACATTCTTATACTAGTCTAGTACAAGATATTTTGGTTAGAGGTACAAAAAAAACATCAAATTTGTTTTTGCACTTTGCTATAGAAATGATAGTTTTGAGTGTTTTTTGATGGAAAAGAGATCTTGGGACTTTAGCAATTGAATGTCTTGATTCTAGGCAAGAATCTCCAATATTTTTCAATAATAACCAACAATTGTGGTGCAAGAAACCAAAAAAATATTATTTTGGTTAATTCACCATAAACAACTTTTAGACTATATTAAATAGTAAAACTAGGTTGCCCCTCACTAATTTCTCGACATTCAAAATAAATAAATATTTATTTTTACTATGTAAAATTGCACTATTTTTAAATTAGATATTGTTGCAATTGGAAGTCCTAAATATCTGTTGACTTATAAAATCAATTTTGAAGGAAAGGCAACCTAAATATTTCAGCAACCTAAGTTTACTAAAGAAGGACCACCCATTCTTGACCAGGCACCTATATCCAACCTAGAGGGAATACTTATTTTCAACCAAGGTTGAAACAAATTTCCACCCAACGCTTGGAATGTTTTTTTTCTCCTTTTCAAGAATGGAACTAGTAAGGTCATGGCACATGTCCAAAGTAGTAAACAAAAAAGCAAGAAGTAATGAGCGAGAAAATAATTCTTGAATGATCAGAATTAGAAGAGTCTAGACATTGACTATAGGTCATGAACATTTTCAGGTTCCCAAAATTCATAGTAATTTTAGTTCAAGGAATAAAATTACTAAAAAAATTGCAATCTATAGGATTTCTATCTTTCTACATGGCAAAAAAATTTCATTGTATTAAGGTAGAAGTACCTATTTGGACAACCCTCCATCATGGCTTCATAAGGAGACTTATTGTGGACAATAGTTGTGTGCATTATTCATTAAAAAAGATTCTCTATTTCTACCTTCTCTTCCACTCATCTCTCTTCCCTCCTTGCATAGGGAGAAGTGCCAAAGCTAAATATAATAGGTGAGTCTATAAGACCGGAATGGATCCAATTGAAAATCTACCGATTTATATTGAATAAAATATTCAATATTGAAAAAGAAAATTCGTTTTTTTTGCATTCTTCCTTGTCCTTATGTTTGCACACATTGAGCTAAATTTCTCAATAAGTTTCCCATATCCTACAACATGAAATTCTTAAGTTATCACAAATAGGTACTTCTACCTTATGATAAAATCACCCATAGTCAACCATTTAAGCGATTCCACACATGTTCTAGATCAATGTAAGGCAACATAAAATTTGTGTCATGTAGGAAGATAGAAATCATACGGGTTGCAATTTTTTTGGTAATTTTATTATGCCATGAATTGAAATTACTATGAATTTTAGAAGTCAAAAATTGGCCTCAACCCATACTCATTGTATAGAGTCTTCCAATTTCGATCATTCAAGAACTACTTTCCCACTCATTACATCCTACTTTCATGCTCACTACATCGGGACATGTGTCATGACCTTATTAATCCCAACCTTGAAAAAGAAAAAAAAATCACATTCCAAACTTTGGTTGAAAATCTGATCCAAACCTTGCTTGGAAATAGCTGACACGACAGTTGGGAATAGGTGGTCCTACCATACACTGCTCCAAGAGCATGCACAAAATCGCTTAAAGAATCAGAATTGCATCCGTCATGTGACGTGTGAGCACCCAGAAACGACAAGACCCTCAACAGTACGGAGGGTGATGACGGACAAATTCCGGTCAAGGTTCTCGTTGTTGTAAGAGGCCATCCGAGCAGACTACCGTTAAGAAGCAGTTAAACCGGCACCACTGAAGATGCTCTTACTGTACGTCAATGCTACAACACCCTGCATTGCCTTCCCAGCCTTCTCGTCACCTCCCTCTCCCTCTCCCTCTGCCTCTCCCTCGCTTCCATTCTGTTCTCGCCTGCAGTAGTGAAGTGGCTGGGGTTTGCAAGGGTTCTCCACTGCTCCCATTTCGCTCCCGCGCCGCCATTCCTCGCTCCTCCTTCGCAGCCATGGCGTTCTCCAAGATCAAAGTCGACAATCCGATCGTCGAGATGGACGGTATGGCGTTCGTGTGGTTTGAGGAGGGAATTTTGATTGGGAGGAGGGCGGAGGTTGTTGCTCTTGTAGGGAAGCTGTGTTTGGATTCCAGAAAGAATGGAATCAATTGCAGCTAGTATGTTTGTACGCGTGAAGGTTGGAAATGCTATCGTGGACATGGAGGTTGTGAGTTTAGGCTGGTTTGATTCGGGGAATTGGAGAGCGTCGATGAGTGTGTTTGTTGTTCTTGTGAGCTCCTTCATCAGGGAATCGGTATTTGGAATCCAAGAAGAATGTTATAACAGCTGTTTTATATGTTTATATTTGGTTCGACAATCCTATTGAGGAGCTGGACTGTACGGTTTTTGTTTTGTTTGATTCCGATTGGAGTGTGCTTGTTTGATTCGGTAGTTTTTGTTTTTCTTGATCTCAATAATTAGGGAATCGGTGATTACGATCCAAGAAGAATTGAACTAGTGCTAGAATTGAACCACTGCATTTATGTATGTATTGAGGTCGTCAATCCGATCGTCGACATGGACGGTTAGACTTTCGTGTGGTTTCACTTCCCTGCGGTTTACTTCGGGAATTGGACGAGGAGTGAGTTTGTTGTTTCTGAGCTCCGTAAATAGGGAATCGGTATTTGCAATCCGAAACACAGGGAACTTCAGCTAGTATGTGTGTATCTTTAAAGTCGAAAATCCTCTTGTGTGTTTTGATTCATGGATTGAGAGTGATTGTTTGGGAAGATGAGCGAAGTTGATGTTCTCGAGCTCCATATGTATGGGATCGGTATTTTCAGTACAAATAGAATGGAACCACAGCTAGCATATGTAATTTTCTTTGATACACAGTATCGTAGGAGCGTGCACAGATGGAGTAGTTGCACAAACCATTTTTGACTTTGTGTTTCCAATCCATGGAGCCACAGCTGGTGTACATATGGTTTCTGGATTGTCTCGTCGAAATGTGGACGATTCCTTTCCTCGTGTATCCTGCACAGATGGAACAATATTGAAATGCTTGGAGTGCTGGCCGTCAGTACGAGTTGTGTGACTGGATTTATCTATTTTGAGTCTAATTGTGCGCCAGATTATTGGAAGCAGCTTCTGTTTTTGTGCATCTTCTTTGTCCATGTGTTTTGTTACTTCTGGAAACTCCAAGGTTCTTGAAAGTATTTAACGTCGTCTGAATGGTCAACAGTGTCCATCGGTCTCCGTTTGTTTGGTCTGGAGTTCCATTGCACCAGTGTGTGAGCCCGATTTCTAATTTGAAGATCTGTCATTCTTTTCGACGCTCTCTCGACTTTGGATTTTTATTACTCGAGGAGTCTTCCTCCTCCTTTTTCTGTGTTGTAAGGGATCTTCAAAACTTGAGGTATCGACTGGAGTCCGTGCATGTTCTGATCTGTGCGCTCCCCACGGAACAGGTGATGAAATGACGAGGGTTATTTGGCAAATGATCAAAGATAAGGTGAGTGGCAACGTGATTTTGAGGTTCTCATTTGTTGATTCCTGATCCATTTTTGGTCGTTGTGTTAAGAGCGACGATTGAATTAGGACTCGGTTTTGATGCCAATCGTTGGAAGCGGATATTGCAGTGTTGAGAAGCGCGTTGTCTGATAAGTTGTGATTGGAATTTGTTGCAGCTCATCTTTCCATTTCTGGACGTTGATTTGAAATACTACGACCTGGGAATTCTCAACCGAGACGCCACTAATGACAAGGTGACGCATGAGAGTGCCGAAGCTACGCTCAAGTATGAACCCTCCACTTCCTGAATTTTCCTTTCAATGTAATGCTGTCCTCCATGAGATCCTTGTGTAGCTTTTGATCTTTGTTCCTTGACGTCAGTCCCCTTCTCTCTGCTTGATAATAGGAGAGTCATTCCATAATGAAGGAAAAATAGCCCGGAATGATTGACCTCCTTCGAGTTCGTTTTCCTAATTTGTTGTGTCCTTCTGATGCAGATACAATGTCGCCGTCAAGTGTGCAACCATCACTCCTGGTTCGTTTCGTACCTGGCATTTGTTCGGATAGATGAACCTTGCACGAGATTGTCACATCTTCGTACTCGTGTAACGTTTTTTTGTTGGGAAATGGCATCGTTGATTTGCAGCCCGTCTTACCGCTACCGTCAATTAAGATGAAGCTTGCAGGCAATAATGCTTCCACGAGATATATTTTCGACCCTGGCAGCTTGGGTTGCTACTTTTTTGTCAACAAATGAACGTGTTTTTGTCGTCTACAGATGAAGATCGTGTGAAGGAATTTGGACTTAAGGAGATGTGGAAGAGTCCAAATGGGACCATCAGAAACGTTCTCAACGGTACTGCTTGTCTATGTTTGACGGGCTAAAATGCATGCTTCTGTAGCGTTTGCATTTGGGTTTCCTCTACTAACCATGAGAAAGCAATTGCAAGGTCTGATCTTTGGTCTGAGACCTTTTGTGGTTGTTCACATTAATCAATGGAAGTGAAGTTCGAGTGTGGACGATCCCGCTCAAGTGAATCCAAGTAGGGGATATGAGGACACCATTGATAAATACGAGCAGGGTCTCATTTCATGTTGGAGTTTTCTTTATCTTGGCTGTGTTGACGCGTTGCTTTTGAACTGGCAGGGACTGTGTTTCGTGAGCCGATTTTGTGCAAGAACATTCCTCGCCTTGTCCCTGGTATGCAGCGAATCCCTGTGGGTCCTCTTTCCGCTTCGTACTTGGAGACTGATGTGTTTGCTATTTGTGCTGAGAGGTGTTTGTATCTTCCGGGTCCCTTATAGAAGATAGTGTGCAGGCTGGACCAAGCCCATTTGCATCGGCAGGCATGCCTTTGGCGACCAGTACAAGGCCACCGACGCTGTGTTCAAAGGGCCGGGCAAGCTGAAGATGGTTTTTGGTAACCCTCTATCTCTGGCTCTGGCTCTCTCTCTCTGTTCGCTTGTCCATTCCGATCTCGCTGTCCAGTCCAGCTGGGGATTCGAGTTTCGACGTTGACCCTATTTTGAGTTGAATGAGTTCCACCTGTTTTTTGTTCTGAAGGTTTGTATTCGAGTTGTCTGCAGGTCTAGTTGCAAAACGTTATGTGGCTTTGTTGTTGATGAAGAACGTATTATTGACCTCGAATTCGTGAAGTCTTGATCTCTAAAGTATTGATTTGTTTTTGAGTTTGCAGAACCCGACAACGGTGGAGAGATTGTCGACTTGGAAGTGTACCACTATGAAGGTGCTGGTGGAGTTGCCATTTCTATGTATAACACCGATGAGGTGTGTTTTCTCCTTCGGATCATTGTACTGAAAGCTGAAGTGTTAGATGATTGGAGTTTATCTCAACCTATTTCATGATGTCTGCCAAAGCTGATGTTGCCGTCCGTCCTTTATATGTTTTTTCTTGAGCGATCTAATGTGTGTGGTCGTCTGCAGTCTATCCGTGGATTTGCAACGGCATCTTTCACTATGGCGTTGCAAAAGAAATGGCCCCTATACTTGAGCACCAAGAACACTATTTTGAAGAAGTATGATGGCAGGTAATGGGTTCATTTTTGTTAGTGGTGCCTTTGTCTGAGGAAGTCATGTTTGAGGTGCTGTTTGGATACGAAAGTAAGTCGTGCCAACCGTATGTTGGTGCACCAGTTTTAACTTACACTTACTATGTCCATTACTCCGATATTCTTCGGATAGTCCTGGCGGTATCTAAATTTGCTATCCCGTTGACAAATTTCTTGAGCATGTTGAATTGTGATATGCTCGTCCACGTCGTGAGCTCATTAGCTTGGTGCGCATTTGGTTCAGGTTCAAGGATATCTTTCTGGAAGTCTACCAGAATGAGGGATGGGAGGCTAAGTTCAAAGACGCTGGAATCTGGTACTTGTCTACCGCCTTGAGCTCCTCCTTGTATGCAGCGGTTCATTGTCCTCCTCCTGGTGGATTCTGCTCCGCCTCTGGGTTTTCTGGATCTGCACTTTCTGGTGTATGTGTTGTGAATTCGTCCTTTCTGATCCTGAGTTGAGGACCTTGATAATCACAGGTATGAGCACCGACTCATCGATGACATGGTGGCATATGCCCTCAAGAGTGAGGGTGAATACGTCTGGGCCTGTAAGAACTACGATGGGGATGTCCAAAGTGACATGCTTGCTCAAGGTACCTCTGTCGGACCCCCCTTTTTTTCTTCGGAAGTCTCCAATGTTTTTTCTCTTCCAGATGTTCCTTGATCCTCCTTGTTTTTTGAAGCCTTCTTTCTTTCGTGGCACGAAGAGACGGTCTGGTTTGCTTCATTTTTCAGTTCCGAAAATTTCAAACCCCGAACCATCTCCTTTCTCGTTGTGTGCAGGTTTTGGATCGCTTGGCCTCATGACTTCTGTGCTGGTATGTCTCTTGCATGGCTGCTTGAACCGTGTGCTGGACTTTTTCCATGTGGAAACAAGTCTAAAGCTTTCAACTGTGCACTGTCTGTGCGTCCACCGTGCCCTTTGCAGCTCTTGCTATGATATTATCCTATCTGGGTTTCACTCTGGGTCGGCGATGGTCATGACCACGCAGATTGTGTCCTCCTCCTCCTCCCTCCGCCCCCCGAACTTGCAGTCCCTTAGTGTGCAGCACTTGTTGTGATTTGTCTTCAGATTTGTCCGGATGGCAAGACCATTGAAGCCGAAGCTGCTCATGGGACCGTGACCAGGCACTTCCGAGTGCACGAGAAGGGTGGTGAAACCAGCACCAACAGTATTGCTTCTATTTTTGCTTGGAGTCGTGGCCTGGGCCACAGGTATGATTTTTGACTTGCATATTGTATCCCGGGACCTGCATATTGGGTGTAGCCCTCGTGCTGCTCTCTGAGTTCAAGCAGCCTTGGTCTCTGAGAACTCGATGGATTTCTCTTCCACATGATCATCATAGCAGTTCCTGCTACTATCCGGAAATGGTTTGCATATCTTGTCGGCCTGTTCAGTATTTGTTCAGATGCTTCGATGCGAATCTTGATCGTACCCAGGCACCGATTTCTCAGTGTTGGCGTGTTTTCTTCAGAGGTTTGTTGGATGGCAATGCGAAGCTTCAAGAGTTTGCTGAGAAGCTGGAAGCCGCTTGTGTTGGTGTTGTGGAGGGTGGAACGATGACGAAAGATCTTGCTATTTTGACCCATGGTCCCAAGTAAGTTCTCCAAGGATTGTCGAGACGAGATGACGAGCGAGTCCAGCATGGGCAGTCGATCGGATGCTCTCCTGGATGCCCTCTTTTGTCCGGCTCCATTAAATCGATTTTTTCTTACATTGAGCGAACTGATGGGTCCGTCATGCATTTGATTTAATTGAGTTGTCTGCAAGCTTCTGAATGTTTTGCACTTGACTGCAGGGTCAGCAGAAAGGCTTATGTCAACACTGAAGAGTTCATCGACGCTGTTGCAAAGGAACTGCAATCCAAGTTTTCAGCAACATGAACATCAAAGTTGTAATGATTTTTCCTTCCCAACTGTTTTCAACTGATAGGACAGTGCCTGTCCTGTTTCTTGAAGTTGTTTCTTCATATTCAGTTGGAAAATGTGGACTTACAAGAATGGATTTGATGTTTGTTTAGTTTGGTCTCGTCACCCTTGGTTGGCATGACAGCGCAAAATACATTTAGTAAACTCTTTCGCTTTTGAGCTGTGCTTGAGAGACATGGTTGGCGATTGGATCATATTATATTGTTGATGAACGTTGTGTACGTCATATTTTCCATGGAGAGTTGCAATGATTTTTGAAGATTTTAACCCAAGGGTTTCTGTTCGGAATTGCAAACCTTTCCTTTCGGGGACTATTTCATTAGCGTGCATCGTTTCCTTACAAGCTAGGCTGGCATATTTATGGGTGTTATTCAAATGTTTCTTTCTAATGTCATCGTGTGGATCATTCAGAGCTGCATAAATGAGACGCATTTGTATGGAATCTTGAAGCCGCTGGAAGCTTGGATGGATTCTTTGACTCATCATGTTCGCCTCACAACGTTTTATACTCTGTAAGTGCAGCCTGAGGGGTGTACATGGCTTGACATCATGCCCACACTGATTACAATGAGTTCATCGAAGTAATAAATTATGGGTTGTTTCATGTACAGAGTCTTGTGGGTTGCCAGGTGTGGAATTGTGCGTAGACTAGTTCTTGGCTTCTTCTTTCCTTGCAATTGTTCTACTCTTGGCAGTGAATCCTGACTTTCCAATCCAATTTTGCACAGAAGTTGCTTCAGTAGTCAGTCTGTCATAACTTGGCGGAATTGATGATATAGGGTACACAACCCACTGCAATCTGGCTCCTGTATCAGCCTCGCAGTCCTGAGCCCGTGGCCCCTCTGTAGAGCGCAATTAGTGCGTCGTGACGTTCTCCTTGACAGTCATTGTCCGAAAACAACATTGCATGAACAATGTTACCCCAGTCTATGATCCAAGCTGGGCAAGCAAGCACAGCCAAGACGGCAAGTTGAGGAGGGACAAGAACAAGAACCTGCTGCTTGTGCACGATCATTTTGCATAGGAACCTATTCTGAGTATTGTGGAATGCACGTCCAGTGGAAAAAAATTTAAGTCCTAACTATAAACCTGCCAAAAGTGAAGTTATTTGGAGGGGCTTGTTCCAGTCTGCATGGGAGCTATTCCTGTCATGTACAGTACTGTACCCACCAAGAAATTTACGTTCACAGCGGTCAATTAACAGAAACAGAGCACATACCTCAAGTTTCAAATTGCCACCACATGTTCAAAAATGATCCAAATCACAAACTGCAAAGTGTGTTGGAAAGACAATGAAGTCTACTTTGTTGATGTCTTAAGTATTTACAAAAAACTTGTAAAATTATATATATAAATAGCATTTTTTGGCAAACTGACTACCATCTAATGCTACAACCATTAGCTTTGGTTACAACCTTCATATGGTGAGGCATGCTAGCAAGGAGAACTTCAATCACTTCTAGAGCCACCTCTTTCCGTGCCTTTTGAATGGAATTGACTAATTTTTCTTTGTTTTGTGCTAGCTCCTCACATTGGACAGTGTCTTTCATAATGTTCCATAGGTTTTTGATGGGATTTAAATTAGGAGAGTTTGTGGGCCATGAAAGCATCCTCTTGCCATGTGTTTGCCTTCAATCATTAATTCCTTGCTATGGTGGCACCGTAGCGCCATCTTCCATAAGTATAAGTGTCTTAGGGTGATCATGGAGAAGTAGAAGTTACTCAATCGATGTTCATAGACTACATCAACAAAGTCCCTATTCTTTGTGTATCAAGTGGCATTATAAGGAGAGGGAACTTGTTGAAACCAATGAACACACTTTTATACCATCACTAGTGAACAACCAAATTAAAAAGATAACTCTAAACAATCCAAGGAAAACCATTTGTGTGACTTTTGCCATACTTTCACTTGGCCTTGATCTTTTTCCAATTTTGAATGACAATTTGTCCGTCCATATCACATTCTTCCAATTAGATGTTGTCTAGTGCTAGTGTTCATAGCTCTAAAGCACACCTTATACCACCACTAAAGTTGTTTGTTACAATCAATAATACCTACAACCTCATACAATCTATTTTTGTCTTTAGAAGTGCACTTACTCACCAAAGCACATGCACAATGTATCCATTGTTACCACATTGTTACCACAAGCTACCACATTGTTTGACCAAAGCATGTTTTGCACTGAGAGTTTGTTAGAGTTTCATATATGAAGCTTTGATTGACAAAAATTTGAATTGTGTTGGTACAAGAAGCGTTGATGTTGCCTTCACAATGTAGGAGGTGCAAACACAACTTGAAGTGCAATCAATGCAATTCAATTTCCTAGATAGGTGTCTTCAATTAGCATCTAAATGACACCTAGCATATAGTTAACTTGTTTTCCAACATACATGTGGTAGTTTCATGAAGTTTGGAGGTCTGAAGTAGAAGACATGATCAATCAAAGTTGCACTTCATTTTTAGTGGCATTTTGAGTTCAAAAATTTGAATGTAACTAAACTTCTTGGTGGATGCAGTACAATGCTACAAAATCTTATTTGTAACTTGATTGTGAATTATTGTGCCATTTTTTAGTTGTGTATTAGTAGATTACCCTTAAGAATTTGAATTGTAAAATATTGATTTATTGTGGTATAAACAAGTTGGCTTTAATTGTGGTACTTGTTGTGGTTTTTAATCTTACACCTTGTTAATCCCTAAATGCCCAAGGCCTTTTTTGAGCTTCTTGGGGATTTTGCTCTAAATTGAACAAAAAACCAACATTTTGATAAGTCCTATTAAGTTTTTTTGAATTATAATCATACAAATTCAAACTAGGCATATTAGAGATTACATGAAAAAAACAAAAAAAAACAATATCACTTATAGATTGAAAGATCATATTGTTTATTCCATTTGTTTCTAAAAAAAAATTATTATTATAATATTTGATCATGCAAGTGTTACAAATATGAAAGACCCAAAGGGCAATTTGTTGTCATCCCTAGCAATCTATCCAACTTTGGGCCAAATTTAATAGAATCTAGCTACAATCTCATTTCTTAGCTAGTAAAAATAGAGACATTGTTGGAAGGAACAAGGGAGAACCTCCTTATTGCTTATTTTACTAATTGTCTTTTCTTTTCTCCCTTCCCTTCTTTTGCTCTTATCTCTTTGTGTGCCCAACCCTTGGGCTTGGTTGTTCTCTTTGTTTTTTTTAATACAATGGTTACCCATTTGTTTAAAAATAAACAAATAACCTATGAAAGTGATTTAGAGTCTTTCAATCTTCATTTTTGCATGTCGAATTAAAAAAAATTGATTACCGAAAAAATTGAGGTTAACCTTTAAATGTCGACAAGGATGCCCAACATCCGATGGATGACCGGGAATCATTGTAGTAGGACAAAAGTGCAACTATTCATCCTTGAATTTTTGTTGTGAAAAGGGAAGGTCTTCTAGAGTAGTTTGGCTTCTAATGAGTGCTTTTGCTACTTCTTAACTCTTAAGCCAATGATAGTCACATGGTAATGAAAAGGGATGATTTCCAAGGTGACCCCCCCGTCTTTTAAGGGTTGAAGGCTATGACAAGCATAACCCCTACCAATTTTCAGATTCTCTAAATCCACTTTACAAACTTTTTTAAATGTTTTGAGAAACTTTTATTGCTTTGGGTAGTAATTCATTTTTTTTATTGTTTGAAGTGGAGAAATAATCTTCTTTTCATTCCTAGAAAGTTGTGTGAGCATTATTAGTCTTCTTGTGCTCACACATGATTTAGTTTCTATACCTTTGAGTACTTCATCTATTTAGTTGCACTCTTGCAAAATTGTAAAGGCAAATAAGGGGATTTTTTCTTTTGATTATTTAATAAACTTAGTTTGAGAAGACTAAAGGAATAACACACCATGAAAACTAGAAATGATTGTAAAGGAAATTTATAATGGATGGATCATATTTGATAATTTTTGCTTGATTGACCACTAAATTATTTCTCTAAACCGCATTCTTTTAAGACATCTTTATGTTTAGAAAATTTGGAGTACCCCCCCTTGTCTTTGCTGGATTGGAGTACCTAAATTTGACTTATAATGCCACTTGACATTTGAAGCAACTTCAGAGTACCTAAATTTTAGACATCATGCCATTTGATGTTTGAAGTAACTTCATCATTTTTACATTGGCAATACTAGCATACCCCATTAGTGAGCATGACACAAGTTTCCCAGAGTTACACTATTTTAAATTAATACACATTGAAATATTATCGTATTGCACTTTAATTTCCACAATTACTTTTAGTGACAATAGTTTTGTAAATGGTTATATTTTGCCAATGGTCAATAGTGGTTAAAAAAAGGTAAAAATTCTACAACTGTAAGCATTAGATCATCCAAAAAGTAAAAATATGGACATTGTTGATTAGGTGAGGCATGATATCTTAGAAGGTTTATAAAATTGGATCTAATATAATCATCCTAAATGACATGAAATGATGTATGCAATTTAATGACATTGACTTTTCTTCCCCCTAAATTGAGATTAAGATTTCACTTTTCCAACTCAAAGTTGCATTAAAGATTGAAAGCTTTTTATAGCAGAATCTACAAATATACGATTTTAGAATAGTGACCCCCAAAATGGTGAAGTTCCAAACCATAAGTAATTCATCCACATTCTCATCATTGCATTCATTTTAACTAATCTGTATACAATACACTCGTTAGAATGATGGAAAAAATGCAATGCCTCCCTCAACAATGGAGAACTCCATATTACGACTGTTAACCCCTAAAGGTCAGAGACTATGTTTTCAGCAAAACCGCTCCAAAACTGCCATTTCTGGTACAAGTACCAAGTTTTTGAAAAAAATCATTTTTGGAAAAATGTAACCGTAGGATCTTGTATTAAACTAGTTTGAGAAGTTGCGGAAAAAATTTCAGAAACTTCCACCGTGTGGATTGCAAGATAATAGCGTCTGAATTGACAAAAATCCTTTTTTTGTCTTTGCAAAAATCCATGCAATTGCTCTTCACAAGATCACATTTGTATGAAAAAATGTCCCAAATGGTGGTTACTCTTTGAATTCATTCTTCAAGGCAAGCTAGTTACATGCTTGAAAACTTTCAGATCATTTGGAATTGTAAAACATATAGGAAAAATATAGTAACTAGAAAGAGGTAGATAATGTTCAAAACACTAAATTATTAAGAATTGAAATATGGAACTGAAAAATGCCTATTTCAACGGTTGTAATGTTGTAATAAACATCCTACATCCAATGTTTTTATTCTTTTTCAAAAATATTGAAAATCAAGTTAAATAAAGAACTTCAAAGTTTATCTTAGAGTAGAGATTCCATAACCACCCTCAAACTAAAACTCCTCATAACTTTCATCTCAGTATTCAAAATGGAATGATTAAAAGCTTCCCACATATATATAAATCTAAAGAACCAATTTCAAATTTTTATTTTTAATAAAGGTGACTTTTAAAGAAGTTTAATATGTTGTCTGGGTTGCCCGCCAACCAATGAAAATGACATATCATACATTAACTTTTTAACCATGTAGTCAAAAATTATAATAATTGTTGGGCCTTAAAGCTACTCTTTGGGCACATCTTGTATGAAAAACTCAAAGGAAAAAAATAAAAATTATTGAAGTAGTGAGCTGTCTAAAATCGCTATGTTGTCAAAAAACAATGTTTGGTCCTTTAGGGGTTAATCCTTAAGTAATCGCATGAACCACAAAAATCATGTGTAGACAATACTTTGAAGTAAAATAAAACCTTACTAATTTAGTATTTTAGTATTTTTTTTTAAATAATCTTACTTTGAACTCTAGATTTAACATTGAAGTTCTGATTTTAAAAAACAATGATAAAAATATTTCTATTTAAAATGACGTCCACTGGATTGTATTGCAAATCCTGGTTTTCTAGTAACTAGGGCACTTCAAAATCAGCCTTATATACACAAGCTCTT